>OX104064.1:104805759-104916493 GCA_944474145.2 Dicrocoelium dendriticum | reverse complement strand
ACACAGTTCAATGACCCTCAACCGATCATCGTTACTGAAACATGGTGTTCTTCAGATACACTTGACTCTTCTCTGATGATTCCAAATTACCACTTTTGTCGAAAAGATTGATGATGGTGAGTGTATTATATATCGACGCAAAACATTTACAGCTAAACTTATAGGCCACTCACAATTGGAAAATGTCCCTGACTGTCAGTTAAGGGTATCAGTTGAGGGTGTCTCATCTTACACACTGCTCACATGTATCTACAACCCACCGAATGCGTCTATCATAAGTATCACCAAGATCACATCTGCATTTGACTTCGTATCAGAGTTGCCACAAGCCAGAAGCTTATTGCCGGCGATTTCCACCTACCGAAAATACGCAGGTCATCCCCCAACGTCTACATTGCATGCCTCTTTTCTTTCTTCCATCAGAGCTGGGGCTGGACACGATGGATAACCAGTCCAATTAGGTCCGCCAATGTACTGGACTTAATATTTACCATTGCGGATGCCCAATCCACCGACGGAGATCCTACACAATCTCCCAGACATCGACCATAACATGATCCAACTCGGCTTCCAAAATAAATTGGTCCCTAAACTCGCCCCTACAATGCCGAGTTGCAACCCATAAGATAAACTGGGAATGCTTACAGCAGTTCATTCGTTTCGCCGACTGGGATTTATTTTTCCTCGCTGCCTGTGGTACTAACGGTGTGGAGCAGTTCCATAAACAAATTCATCACGCTATAGCCCTCCGTGCACCACAATATATTCATACCCCTCATGTCTCCAAGGATTCCGTCGAGCACTTAATCAACAAGCAAACCGAAAAGGTAGCTGCAAGATACAAAGGACCCGTGACTTTTCACTTGTTTTTATAAATGCATAAATTGCTCACCGTAGTGAAATAGAGGCAAGTAACACGACGGTAAAATGAAGAATATAAGCCCTAAGGAAAAGGTGCGAAGCTAGGATGCTTGCAAATTGCTGCATCGTAGAACCAGTGATCGCTCTCCTTCCGATTACCGAAATTGTTAATGGTGAGAGTCACTTACTCCATGACCCAGCTGAAATCTGTGAAGCATTTAGCGACTTTTTGCCACTACCACGAGTCGTGAAGTTGACCCGGTGACTGTGTGCACAGAGCTCACAGAAACAAACCTCTTAAGCAGAGTAGATATCTTGCTCAACGCTATCCATCAAGTTAGCAAATTAATCTAGCCTCTTACAAGCTGGGATATGATGGCATTTTACCAACTACCATTAAACTAAGAGGACCCGATATCTCATTGCTCCTGATGAGCATGTCCATTCTATCGCTGTTATGTGGTCATTTGCCAGATCAATGGAAAACATCATTTATCATGCCTCGGCGTAAAGGAGGTCCCAAACAAACGATTGACAACTACCGACCAATCCACCACACTCCGATATTCGCTCAGCGATTTGAATACATGATCAGAAAGGATATGATGAACTTTGTTGATTCTATTAGCCTGATCAATAATTCGCAGCATGGTTTTCTTAACAAGCGATCGTGCGTCACCTGTCGATTGCATAACCTTTACCACATTTCAGAATCAATCGATCCCGGCTATTCAGTGGTAATCCTGTTTCTTGACATACACCAAGCATTTGACCGAGCACTGCACAAGCGACTGTTACAAAAGTTGGAAAACTTTGGGATCCGGGACCCAGTGCTAAGTTGTCCATCGTCATACCTGAGTGGTCGTCATCAAGCCGTCACTTTAGGTGGTTATCGCTCTTCTCCACGCTCAGTCACCAGTAGGGTCATTCAATGGAACGTCCTCGGTTCCTCATTCCTTCGCTCTACATCAATGACATCACCACATCTGTAAAACATGGTACATCATTTGTATTTGCTGTCGATATCGGAATCTTCTATAAGTTTCGGCGTGACGAGCTTCACGGGACACAACTGCTCAATCAACTTGACTTACATTCCCTTGAGTCATGGCGCTGCACATGGGTGATGAACCTCTAAGCTAGGAAATCAAGCATCATGTCTTACGGCTGCTGCAGCCCCGAAGCATCTCTCAACCAAAACAATGCAGGGTCCCTACACAGTTGTCCACGTGAGATCTTGGTATTAGATACTAGTCTACCTTCAATTGCTCGCAAACAGGCCCAATACCAAGTAGTACGTGCCGGGCAGTTTATGTTCAATATAGAAAACAAAATCCATACCACTCGTGCTAGAGTTAAGTTTCTCAAACTACTCACTCGCTCCATCCTCGAATACTGCAGCATACTATACCGCAATATGCAAACGAATAACAGAATTGCTGTGAAGCACCTGCGGAGGTCATTTGATAAATAGTTTATTGATAAACACTCTGTCATGAGTTATCTAGAAAGGTGCAATGAACTTCATCTCGAACCACTTTGAATTCAGCGATTGAAGCACAACTTGTTGCTGCTTTACAATCTGCTACACCAAAAGACCTATTCGAACCTGCATACACATAAATTACAACATTATTCGGTTTGAGCACATCGTAGCAAGGATTTTACCTTGAATATACCGAAGGCTAAAACGAATGTATGCTCTACTTTCTTTCTGGTCAGAGATAGCTATCTGTGGAATAAACTACCCGTAACCCTCAGCTCATATGACAAAGTGGCAACATTTAGTCGCAGACTCGTCGATTACCTTGATCTAACTACCTTAAACTCTATATTTACATGGGAAAGATCCCTCCATGCGCTATTCCAAGTGGGGCCCACAAACGTATAAACACCAATGTTTTAATAGCTTTGCTTTGGCCTCAATCATCTGGCAGAATGTTAATACATGAAATGCATGTCCCAATACTCCACCTATGCATGACACCCATGCAAGAGCATGGATTCTTCTGTACAAATTGATCAGTGCCGCTATAGACACGTTTGCTCTCATCAAGAGAAATATACATATTATTGTTATTATGAAGTGCTACAATGGGACAATTAAATATGGCGAATCATTGCTTGACTAGGGACACGTAGGCATAGAGGACGAAATTTAAGATATATCAAATATTTGGTAGAATGTAATTGTGCGCTAACATGTGATATTACACATTCGAATAGGTATTCTGGACACATGAACATATCCAGTCATGAAAGCTCCAATATCCCTGTACTGGCAAATGTGTACATGAACGATGTTGAAAGGAGGACGCTGACTGACTATACTATCTCGCCGGAAAGTTGCTGGCGCAGCGTGGTTGACACATCTGAGACCATAAAACGGGATAAGAAAGGTGAATCTTTAAACCATTTGAAATTCATGTTGAGATTATGAATTGCACCATGGAATTGAAATCTCATATTGGTCCATCACCCTTCCTTGACTGCTTAGATTATAAAACTGAAGTGGAACAAAAACTACTATATTTCGTTAACTGACGGACGCAGATGGGGTACCGAACCACATTTCAGGCCATCAAAAAATGTACGCATTTGAATCGCATTAGCTTATTTTCACATAGCCCGGACCGTTTGCCCAAAGGAACAAAATAGCAGAGTCGCGCGGAGGAGAGTCATGAACCAACTGATTGCTGATGAATACACTAGACGGTAAGAGAAACGTTGAATTCAGAGGATTTCAACTCTACGTTCACAGCAAATACGAAGTGAATCGGGACGTTGGGAATTACTTATAACGGGTGAACTTCGGAGTTCATGTGTAGGATAATAAACAAATAAATGGTGAAGGTGAGGTTCCAGCACGGCCAAACGCTCCGTTCAACACTTGTCTACTTGATGGACCGATTTCCTGTAGGCAGAACTACTTGTGTCTGTAAAAGTTGTTTCAAATACTGTACAGACATACATATAGGCCAAACCGCTAGAGAACTGCGCCTGAAGTTAGCAGAACAAAAGTGGCGCATATTAGTGAAGAACTAGCTTGAATACAGGACACTACTACGGTATTAGGCGGTGGCAATGCAAGTGAATAGATGTTTGTTTTCATCCGGTTCCGGAGTTGCCTAGCAAATCTTTCTCCAAAGGACAGCTACACAAAGTCTGCGTCCACAGAGCGACCATGGGTGGTGCACCAAACATAGCTATATTCAAACCCCATTTCCAGTGTAAACTCGAGGGGATAAGACCTGAATGCGTGTGGACCGCAGCCACGTTTCGCCAACAGAGTCCGCCCAAGCTGCTTCGACATGCACAGCAGCATTGCAGGCATCTAATAGGGGAATCATGTGTATCAGACGTACACAAGAAGATGGCTGGATCGTAGTCCGCTCCACAATGAAAGGAATCACTCTTCGAGCCTAGCACAGTCATCAAGACCGGGCATCACATCCCACCGAGTAACGTTTCGCAGTATCCTGCAGATAGTACTCGAGGTGTAGGGCGTTAGACAGATAGGCACCTTGTCAGCATTCACATTGACCGCGGTCACGCCGCGGATATCAATCAGTAGCTAACACCTGAACTGCAAGAAGTACAGCACGCAGGTATCGAGCAGACCAATTACAATGACGATGCTGCACACGTACCCCATCGACCAACTTATTTACCTGAATTAGTAAATTGATTCGGAAGCAGCGATCTGACAAAGCGTTGCATTGTGGATGACTACACATTTAGCATACTCGACTTCTCTTAAATATTGGCCCAACGTGGCAAAGCTGGTGGCTTACCAAACTCGCTTGGCTGAGGCACTCCCGACCGCACGTCCTACAGCACCATGCGCTTGAAATCGATTGGCGATCGACTATTGACACCTGTCGCCTCCGAACCCGACTCTTGTTTCCGCATGCAGTGGTGCTTTCTCATAAACCTGGGTAACCGTAGGCTCGATAGGCCCTCATCATCGGCGTCGATGTACTGGTCTTGATCCCAAAACTTAAATCAGCGTCAGTTTGTCATAAATTCACTTTGATCATATCCTGGTAATGTAACTCCAGTTTGCCCATGTGCGGCCTCCATGAACCAAATTGTCAGCAAAGAAGTTACTTGGTCATCTTTGTCGAATCCATAAGATTGACATGACCAAGTCACCTAAAGTACCGTAACAGGAGAGTACAGTGCACTGCATACATGATACTACAGCAGAGCACTTCCATACCAGCAAGGCAACCCTTCCATCCGATGCGCAAAATAAGCGGCAGCAGCAAGCTGTTTTGTCGTACACACGCTTCGCAGCAATGCAACCACACTACACCATTTACAACACATTTGAATCCATAACGGAATCAAGCTCCTCCTTAAGAATACTCAACAATTCATAAGCACATGACGTTGAATCTAGTGACACGCACAACTACACACCTGCACTAATGACTGGCGTACGCACGGAACAAATTAACTGAGTAGACTCATGTTGAATGCCCCACAGATTACTTCTGTTGCCAAAGACGACAACTTGGCCGGGAAATTTTAAGGAGTGGCGCACACGCACAAGTGCGTGCCCATCGTCTTGACTAATTGCAAATCAGTGCAAGAGTACTCAGGACAGCTGCATCGGTTGGTGCAGCGGTTAGACTGCCCTCAACCAACCAACCACGTGATGCACACGCGGACGTGAAAACAACACGTGAGCTCCGTCACTGTAGGATGAGATGCGGACTAGCACACGGGATCTATGGATGGTTGAGGAAGTACTGTAACTCCCACCCACTAACTTACGCGGCATCAAGACACACAACACAGAACTGGGTGGCCATCCGCGTTCATAGTGCTCACTGTTGCGCGCAGACGACCGGACATGAAATGTGCTCCCCAATGAGACAGTATCGATTGCCTTCACGGAAAGTAGCTGCATGTAAGCTACCAGAGAGGTCCGTCAACCTCACGTGGTGTGACCTAGACTTAGCGGTGTCTACGTGTGATCGGGTGTGGTTAATAGTGGCTAGGTGCTTCACTACGCGTTATCATGGGACAATGGGTTAGTTATCGGTGGGTGTGGCCGAATCACCTGTTAACTGCAGTTGATCAGCCTTGATGATGAGGTTAACATCAGCATCTGCACAGCAATGCATAATGTACGGCACCGAGCTTTGCGGAAGGGTACCGCGTTATCGGGTGGACAAAAGTTTGCATTTACTGGTCTACATGCAATCGTTAGTATATTGCAGCGGTTGACAGGGCGACGGAATACGTTTGTAAAGAACCATCATGAGTTCGTGTGAAACGACGATCTATGTTAGCGTTAGCGCATTCCTCCCCAAGGTGCCGAAATGCGACTCACTGGGTATGGTGAAACGCTGTTTGACTGAAGAGATTAACCTAGGGAGTAACCGAAATTAAGTTGGTTGAAACAAGCGAGAGTAAGACATTGCGCGGTATATTGTTCTAGCTCGGGTTTCAGTCGGAAGTAGGCACTCAAGAACATGATGTTATCATTAGATCGCCAATCTCCACTATGTTGTACAAAGTACTGGCAAACTCCAGTAGATGGTCAAAAGTTGTTGGGATCAAGTGGATGGCTTATTTTGAACATAAAAGTGGATAAAAAAGCTAGATTGTAAGCAATCGGAAATCGCCCACCATGGAGTGGCACATCGCCATTTCTTGACTGCTCTGTTTGCAAGAATGATTAGCTCCCAAATCGATATTTCATCAACCGGCGGAAACAGATGAGACACAGCACCACAATTCCGATCTGTGTTTCACAGATAAGGCCATGTGCACAGAGAAGGAAGTTGGGAACGCCGCTTGCAAGTAGGCAGTAAGGTAATTGCGGAATAGTGGACACCCGAAACCGGTAGTGAAACACACGTTTCACAATATGCTAAAACCACATTGAAAATATATGGCGGAATGGATTGGGACGATAAGAATATTATAGATAGAAGGAATTCCTTTCGCTTTCTGACGGCACTAAACAAGGAATAACATTCAGGACCTGATCAACAATGGTGTATCTGAAACACACCTCGTAGATAAGATGACTAACGGTGTTCACAATGTATTCACCATAACTGTGCATATGTGTGTATAGAAGATACCGCGAGCGAACTCCACACAATGCTGCTAGAACACCTGAGGCACATGGCACCGCGATGTCTAATTATACTGCTCTTCTGTAAGGTCCAGCGGTGGCGACGCCCCTGTTGGGTACGGTGCATGTAAGGTGGCCAGGTTATTGCTGAGCCAAAGCGAGACGTTTCCAGATTTCTTACACGCCAAACCGAGACACTTAACCTACCCACGATTGTTTCTGCATATGCTGATCGTACAACCCATTGAAAAGATAAATATCTACATTTATTGCTTCAATGCAACAATAAAAAGTACTTGCGTTATTAGTCAGTACAATGGCTACTCTACAGATATTTTAAACAAATAAAGAAATGGTATATTCTCGGTAGAAGGAGGCACACAAGTGAAGGCATGACTAAGTATACCTACATGCATAGATGCTTTGGAACAGTAGAACTTGTTGTTAAAATAATTTACAACCAAAATTTTCGTAGTTTGCACACTTGAGAAGTTCGTAGGATAATAGTGGGATTTAGGAATATTATGGAGCTGCTTCGCGAAAAAATCAAGCTTATCACTATGGTGGCAATAATCAACTTTCGGCATGATTTCGCCATGTTGTAAGCCACAGTTTCATGAGCACATGAGTCGAAGTAAAATGTCGGTACAAGTGTTTCCGATTAAAAGTTAATGTACTGTTTGACATATTATTATCTGAAAAAATAGTTATCGTGCAATACTTAAATAAAGAAAGAAGGAAATGTTTTATACCCGACAGTGTGAGACATACCTGCTTAGTCATGATTATGGGAACACAACAAGGACTGGTTAATGTAAAAACGACACAAGTTTATAAGTAACATATGGATTCATGTGTTAAGTGTGCATGAATGTGTTGTGTTTTTGTGTTGCTTGAATTTGTGAACATGACGTCGTATTTGTGATTGTTTTCGGTCAGGCGTAGGAAGAAAAGATGAACTCTGCGTACTGGATGACCCACGTCCGTGAATTGGGTTAGGTCATCCAGTTATGTAAGAAACAGTGAGTTTAATGAGCGGCGAGTCTCATCCGCCACGTCACAGCGTTGTTAAACGGATATTTATGGCGTTTTATAGAATAAAACCCTTGCCAGGCGAAAACTCACCATGTCCTGAAACACTGCCGCCGAACTATTTGCTGGAAGTGGGTAAACCCAAACAAGCCAGCTGACACCACGAAGAGGTCGTTCGCCTAGCTAGATGAATGTATTTCTCGTAGTAGATCTGGGCGCTGCATCAGCATGTCGTGAAGCCGTTCGCAAGGATACACGGCACTCTTTTCTTCAGAACTGCATTTCACTATAAGTATTACCTTCAGTGTTAAAACGCTAAGCTACGTTGTTCATAATCAACTTCAATTCAATTTGGACAAATATAGAGTGCTGCATCTGAGGCACAACTTGGTTCATTCCTACAAACTCGGCAACCAGGAGCTTCAAACGTCTTCTGGCGAGAAGGATGTGGGAGTTTTGTCTAGGTTGACCTTGGATGTTCGAATCAGACTAAAACGGCGTCAAGCAGGAGCATCCAACACGTGGGCCTCCTGAACCATGCACTCGAACGATTCAACCCTTCCATTTTTCTACAACCTCGGCTCATACATACGGCCACATGTGGAATACGCAGTACAGGTTTGACAGCCATGACTGGGGAGAGATCGCACCGCCTTGGAGATGCCCCAATACCGGGCAAGCAAAACCTCAAGGGTCTGTATAATTTGCCGTATGAACGAAGGCTTCGTGTGCTCGGGGTCTTCAGCGGACAATATCGGCGATTGTGCGGAAACCTCATTTGGGCTTACCATATCTTGAGAGATCCCAACCACATGTGACACCATTTGCTCATTAACTAAGCGCAATTTGAGAGGCCACTATATCAAGCTGGCACAGTAGCAAAGTCGTTTAGAATGCCGTCGGAATTGCTTTCCCTTAAGAGGTTGCAGAACGTATAATACCCTACCGGAATCTGTCATATGTGCTCCCAATCTGGCGGAGTTCAAATCCAGGGTTGATCTTGCAGCTATTTTACTGCACCATCTTACATGACCCATTACCCATGGATAAACACAAGTGTCTAAGAGATTTCACAGGTGGTCAAAGCCTAGATTTTGTTTCAGGTATTTCACCTCCTGCATGCGTACACCAGAAGGAGACACGATGTTTACCAACATCCAATTTGCCGTCGTTTCGCACGGATTTACCTTAGATTTACCGTCTATACCACTTATACTTCAGTGAGTCCACTGTGTAAACCCTGTGTTGATAACCATTTGTCCATATTTCGATTTTTCACCTTAACCATCCTACGGGACATGTTAAGCATTGGCTTTTTTACTCGTATAAAAACCATTGTTCCACTGGCCATACAGGGATCATCTGTGAGATGATTCATCTAGTAAGTGCATTAGTCCCAGGGAGACAGATAAATAAATTAAATACTTCTCGTACTTCTTCCTATGGGACCGAATTGGTTTGGAAATGGGAAAACACTTCTACCCATAGTACATCAACATATGTTTGTTTACAGTTCTAATCGAAATTTTGTCCACTGATACAAACCTCACACGTTTTTATCTTCGTCAACCAGCTCGTTGTCTTTGATTTCCAGGTCTGGGAGTGTAAATCCAAAAAGACTGACGCTTGCTTCAACTTTCTCCCAGCACGGTGGTTGGTCCAATGCAATATACTAACGATTGCATGTAGACCAGTAAATGCAAACTTTTGTCCACCCGATAACGCGGTACCCTTCCGCAAAGCTCGGTGCCGTACATTATGCATTGCTGTGCAGATGCTGATGTTAACCTCATCATCAAGGCTGATCAACTGCAGTTAACAGGTGATTCGGCCACACCCACCGATAACTAACCCATTGTCCCATGATAACGCGTAGTGAAGCACCTAGCCACTATTAACCACACCCGATCACACGTAGACACCGCTAAGTCTAGGTCACACCACGTGAGGTTGACGGACCTCTCTGGTAGCTTACATGCAGCTACTTTCGGTGAAGGCAATCGATACTGTCTCATTGGGGAGCACATTTCATGTCCGGTCGTCTGCGCGCAACAGTGAGCACTATGAACGCGGATGGCCACCCAGTTCTGTGTTGTGTGTCTTGATGCCGCGTAAGTTAGTGGGTGGGAGTTACAGTACTTCCTCAACCATCCATAGATCCCGTGTGCTAGTCCGCATCTCATCCTACAGTGACGGAGCTCACGTGTTGTTTTCACGTCCGCGTGTGCATCACGTGGTTGGTTGGTTGAGGGCAGCCTAACCGCTGCACCAACCGATGCAGCTGTCCTGAGTACTCTTGCACTGATTTGCAATTAGTCAAGACGATGGGCACGCACTTGTGCGTGTGCGCCACTCCTTAAAATTTCCCGGCCAAGTTGTCGTCTTTGGCAGCAGAAGTAATCTGTGGGGCATTCAACATGAGTCTACTCAGTTAATTTGTTCCGTGCGTACGCCAGTCATTAGTGCAGGTGTGTAGTTGTGCGTGTATAGCCCGTCGACTTCAGCCAATTGGACCTCAGACGCACTAAGTCTTAGGGGTGCAGGTGGGACGCTTCAGCTCCTGTGCACGGAACGAATTAATTTAGTAGACTCATGTTGAATGCCCCCCATATTATTTCTGTTGCCCAAGTGGATGACTTGGCTTGGAAATGAAGTAGATTCATCTTGATGTGCCTGTTTATTCAGTTCAATATTCTTATGGAGGAGCTTGATTCCGTTGTGGACTCAAATGAGTCGTAAGATTTATATTTGCGCGTCGGCTAACCTCTCTGCTGGGGTCACCCAATACCCGAAGCAAGCTCCAACTTGTGACTTCCGGGTTGCTAGGCAGGCGCCTTTGTCTTTCGACTGCGCATCAACTCGATGTGTGGAATTCGACGGAAGCGCAGTTAGTGAAAGCGCTCCAAATAACGATCATTCTTCCTGCGCTGATTACATGTTTCGTTGCAGTAGAGAAGGATGGGTAACATCAACAACCGGTACGCCGACAGCTTTACTCCAATGGTCAGCTGGTGAATGTGCCGCACCCAGTGTTCCAGTTTTCTAACTGCAGCAGCCGCCTTCGATAGGCGGATGCGCAACACACTTGTCACTCGGAGGTCGGTTGAAAGTACGCTCCCAAAATCCCGACGTATTCTCCAAAACTTCATCCGCGTTGTGGACCTGCAGCAAGTCAAAGGGCTCCGTTTCTGGTGAAGGCTTAATACACAAGCAGTCTTGAAAGTTGGACTTGGAGAATCCGCTGTAGTTGGGTTGCTACAAGCAACCTCTACTGAGACCTCGGTTTACTTTAGGTGGACCACAGTGATTTCGATCACAAGGGCCATATGTGAAATGGAAATATATTGGTGTTGCTCATCCGAACACTGGAACCCTACGATCACGGTTTCTTTCTGCTTTGGACCCATCCGGTGGAAATAACGCCTCTAAAATCTGTGGCCTGGCCAAAACATGTGGAACTTTACTTTGTGTATCACCGGATAGACGCGTTAACAAGACAAACCTTGTTAGTAATCAACACTAGAACATCGTTGAGAAAATAGGATCGAAACCGGTTATCATCATTCTACGCGGTTCGTTTTGAATTCATGGATGAGCTGCACCAGTGGTCCCCAACCTTTTATCTCCTCGGACCGGTCAAAGTTTGATACCTTTACCGCGGCCCGCTAGGAGGGGTTTACATTTTATATTTTTAGAGTTATTTGAGTTCATGATTCTAATTAAATTATATTGCATTATGCCTTAAAAATAAAATGCATTTACAACAAAAAGCTTATGACGGGATATAACATGTTAACGCACTCGAACAGCAAATCAGTGAGTAGCCGGAGTTTGTTTCTCTGCAATGCGACTGTTCCATCCGGCTACGGTCATACCGAGACATAAGTCCGGGTCGAAAACTGACATCCGGAACTACCGCCCCATTAGTCACACAGCCATTCTCTCACGCATGCTAGAGAGAATTGTTAAGGAACATTTGGTTTCGTTCCTAATATCGCACAAACTTCTCTCACCTTCACAGCATGGCTTTCTGAAATCTCGCTCGTGTGTTACCTGTCAAGTTGACTTCCTTAACCATCTAACTGAGGCAATTGACTCAGGTCTTCAGTGCATTGTTATCTTCCTCGACATGCAAAAAGCTTTTGACAGAGTCCCACACAAAAAGCTGTTATGTAAATTAAGTAAGTACGGTGTTACAAACCCGCTTTACTCTTGGATCCAATCTTACCTTGTAGGACGGTCGCAAATTGTGGATATCAATGGTTACATCTCTTCACCTCGTCCGGTTACCAGTGGAGTGGTGCAGGGCAGTGTCTTAGGCCCGTTGCTCTTCCTACTGTATATAAATGACCTGGTTTCTGTCATACAATTTGGGAAGCCTTATTTATTTGCTGACGATTTAAAGGTGGTCTACACGTTCCCAGGTTCTCAGCGTACCGCTGAAGTTAACAATATCCAAAGCGACTTGGAAGCCATTGAGAGATGGGCTGATATGTGGCAGATGACATTTGCAACATCGAAGTGTAGTATTCTATCGTATGGATGTCAGATAGCAGCAGAAGTGTTCAGGCTTCATGATGAAGTCATTCCCATCAGCCAGTCTGTTCGTGATTTAGGTTTAAGATATTCTAGTTCGTTAAACTTTAGCGAACATACAAATCATATAGTGAAAAAGGCTAAGCAGTCGGTCGGGCTCATATGCCACCTGCTAACCTTGAAAGAAACCAGACTAATTGCTTTCAAAATCAGTATCTGGCCTTTGCTTGAATATTGTTGTGCTGTGTTCAGTAACTTGCGAAAGGCTGACTTGAGAGCCATTGAAAACGTCCAACGCGCCTTTACGAAGCGCATATTTGGCTGTTCAACCGCTCTTTCATACCGAGATAGGTGCAAGCAATTGAATCTTGAACCTCTGTGGTTACGAAGAATGCAACTAAATCTGTGCTTCCTCCACAAACTCGCGTGGCGGAAAGCATATATTGGAACCTATCAATTGCACTTTCGGGAAAACACCACTTATGAATTGCGAGATAAAGAATGCATATTCTATTTACCTAAATTCAAGAGCAGTCTAAGGAGAAATTTCTATCTTCTTAGGTATGGCTCCATTTGGAATAAGCTGCCAAAAGAAATTAGATGTATTGAACATTTCTGCATGTTCAAGAAAATGATAAAGGCTTATCTGTCAACGGACAGAGCGAAATGGATCATAAACATTCAATTTGATGATGAAAAACTGTATGAAGAAGGGCCGGGTCATGTATGATACCGGCGAACATCAACTCTACTGCACCAGAGAAAACTTGATCAGCTAGGATGAGCTGATACAAACCGCTTCTTATGCTATTCCTTAACGCTACATTCCATGCGGTTTTACTCCCTTTAAACTTAATTCATATCAGCTGTCTTCTGTTTAAAACCGAGAGCAAAATTATTTACTGGTGTGACGTCAGGAGCTATTTTCGTAATTTTCCCCGCAAATTGATTAATTCGTAATATTGTTCTGCGATCCCTTTCGCTACATTTGTTCTCCAGTGCTAATCATTTCCCCCTCTTTTCTGAAACTAACAGTCCAGAAACATATACTTGAATTCAAGGATGGAAATAACTGATTCCCTACGCGACTTTTGCCTATGGACAACTTGTACAGTCATCTGTCTCCGGGTGTCACGCTACACAATTTATCGAATGATCGGCTCGATCGATTTCTACGCCGATATACAAAACATACCTGCCTATTTCTTACATTAACGATATGGTACCTCTTTCACAGAATTCTTCTTTTCTATATTCTTCCTTATTTCATAGTTGGCCACGACCGGGCTGATCTCCTGTGGTGACGGATTACAGCTTCCAGATTATAAAAGACGTTACCTATGCAAGGCAAATTGCCACCAACTGTCTGGCGTATAAAAAAGTGCCATAATAGAATGATCCGCATGACGGACTGGGCTGAGCCTTCATGGCCCATAATACATGTTCAAAAACAGCTCTAAAATGAACAAAACATATGATATACAGGTGATGGCTCATATGCTACTATGCCACACCGGCACACGGCCAGTTATTGCATGGAAGTGCGAGCGAAACCTTTCGAGGGAATACCTTGCATGGAAGCAGGTCCCCTGGGGATGGTTCCACGAGTGGCCGTATTACTTTAACTGGACATCTGTTTAAATTTGCTTACGTTATTGTTCCTGCTTTTTAATTTCTTTAATGCCTTAATCCTGCCAATTAGTTTAGCACCTGTTTTTGGATCCATTGTAAAAAGCGTGAACAAATTGATTATATTTTTGCGATCTTGTTGTACACATTGATCAGACCACATAGTTGGACTGCACCTCGAAACACCGAGGAATATAACATTTATCATTTATCATTTATCAATAGGAGGCAATGACACCCGAATTGTGTTGCTTTTGTGCAGTTTAGTCCGTTGTTTTGTTTTGGCTGCTGTCACCGCAGAAAACCCCGCTTCACACAAATAAGATGTCGGAAAAGCCATTAGGGGTGTAAGTGCTGTGTTGGTAATCTGAAGCTAATCCGTCATGACTTTAATCCAGAGCACCAGCAGAGTTGTTGGCTCGAACGCAGTTTTAAGACCGCCGCCATTTGAGATCTCCAACCGTTGATCTTCATCTTGCGCAGACATGCTAGTTTCTCCTGGTTTCTTGACAAATGGGTCGCGCATCCATTACTTACCAGTTCGTAGGTTGATTGTGGTTGGGAATTAGCACTCGAACTCTTTTAAAAGCAAAGGTAGGTAATCGAGCAACAAGTGGGAGAATGAATACCCAGGGTCAGTCTTGTCTAAAAACCCTCGCTAATGTTTTAAACATGTACAAAATGCCTCTGTTCACGCGCCATCCCCACAATGCCCGTTTGGATTTAAATGCAGTTATTTTTTCTGCCAACTTGAAAGCAGTTGTCATTTTCTCTTGAAGGGAAAGATTGAATTCATTGAGCAGGTTGAACGTGTCCCACAGATGAGCCAGTCGTGTGACCCATACCTTGTCATTGAAATGTGTTGCCAGAGGTGGATTCTTTGCTGAGAGAAATCTTTTAAATGACTCTAGTAACGTAAATACTTAATTTCGGTTTACAAGAGACAGCATCCATGCTCTGTGTCCATCTCCTCACCAAGCTGCTCAAACAGGCGCGATTTAAAGGGGTGTGTTTGATGTGGTTAATAATTACAACGGCATCAATCAATACTTTGTTAAATTCCGGTGATATTATTCGGCTTGCTAGTACTTCCTTGTGAATGATACAATGCCTATGTTCACTCTCCTGTGCAACCTCCTTAAGCTGAGCAGTTAAACCAGACAATCTATCCGTCATGGCATCATCCTCGCCTGTGCACATGCGGACACAAAAGCATCATGTTAGTTGTCCTGATGTATAACCATCTAGTGACTAGAACAGTTCTGCTATTGTGGTGTCGGTTCGCAAACATAGTGCACATAACAAATCCTTATACACATAAGCTTAATAGATAGCATACATAAACAAGTAGTATTGCCTTGTTGTCAATATCCTCAGATTCGGCAAACAGGAGTGAGTACTCCAATAACGGTGCCCATGTCTTCGGCTATTTGCTTAATTTGCCTTGTCAAAGTGTTGGCAGACAAAGACACGTGCTATCATTTTAACCTCAGCCTCTCCTAAAGTTTAGAACAAACCTCTTTAGTGGACGGCAAGATCAATTCTTCTCCGGTAGTGCAAGGCTTCTTCGCGTTAGCAATACATTTAGCCGCCAAAAATGATAGTCTCAATGCATTCCCTCTTACTGATGGGGTAGCCCACAAAAATTTATTTTGTCCTTCATGTTCCCGTTTTATTTACCAAAATAATTCAGGAGCCTGTCTTTGAATCCATGCTGCTTGGCACACAAGTGGCGAAACAGTTTTGACGGTTACATTGCCTCATTAGAGAGCAGGTAGCCGCAGTCTTTGCAGAGCGGCGTTGGTGTGTGGGAATCATCTGTTCCGATAAATTTATATTTCAAGTAGGACTCATGGACTTGTCTAGTAAACGTTTTATGTAGCCTTGATGTTGTAGGCTCTTCTGTCTCTTCACTGCTGTTTTTCTTTTTCCCAGAGAAACTTTTTTACGACGTCTGATTCGTACTCATTTTGCTGATTTGTGGGTTAAATTTGAGCGCTCAAGTGACCGAGATGCAACTTGGAAAAAACTTCTTTAAACTCAAATGGTAAATGTGGACGAAAATGGCAAAATAAAACACAATATACACGTACAACAAATAGTGTTAATAAAAGAGCAAGTACAGGAGAACATAGAAGGAGCTATATACACCGATCCGCAAAGCTACAAATGCACTGCCGCTTACAGCCCCTCAAATCCCGTTTAACCTCTCGTCCATGGAAAGTCACACAATCCTGAAAGAACTACACCACGGTAAATGAAAATGGAAGTAATTTAATGTATCTTGGACTGCTCGGTACCATTTGATCCACGGCTCCGTGCCGGTCCGCGGCCCGGGGGATAGGGACCACGCATCTACACTATCTGACACTGTTCAATTCTCTCAATGTTTCATGCACCACGTCGCTCATGCTTTGGATTTCATCTACACAGGACATCGAAACTCACGTATGAACGCTTACCACCGTCAAGCTTTTTCCAATTTCCAATATAACTTTTATCAAATTTTCGTGTAGTCAGTTCCTCCGAAGAAATACACCTCGGTCACATTCATTTTCCGTTTTACGGACTTATCTCACAAACGTCATACATAGCACGGCTAAATGAAAACGTTGCAAGCCCAAGTTAAAACATATAGTATAGTGCATCTCCTTATCTATCAGCTATTATCTTCAAGAACATACGTTCTAGATACCCAGGAGTTCAATATTACTGTCCAGTTATAGACTTTGTCAACTGATTTTGAACGGTTGTCCCTCCTTGCAACTAGTAGATGCTGTCCTTGTTTGACTCATTCCAGAAACTAGTGCAAATGGCTTTCTGTGAAACGGGAAGCAAGACATTCATTTTGAAGCACTCGTTGTGTTAATGGATTGTGAAGCGCCATTTTCTGTACCAGTGCCTGTTATCTCTACCTGATGAGATTTAACAAGATTGAAACCGGTAGTGGGAAGTAGTTTGTTTGGCAGGCAACATCCAATATCCAACTGTTTCACCAGTTACTATCCCAATCATCGAACTGACCAAGGTGCACCTCTGTGCTGAACGCGGCACACTGAGATATCGCTTCGCAATCTATTCATAAGACAAGTCCTGAGAAATGACACTCCAATGAGACACTCACTTAACTTAAAAGTGTTATTTCCGTGAGAGTTGTGCATCCTCACTCTAAACCTTCTGCACTTCCAGCAAGACAGACACTTCAAAACTCCGCGATAGGAATAGTGCCCAAACAACTATTGGTGATCTGTTGCAACTCCTCCAAAGCTGCCGCAATCACAGGTAACAAACGAAATCACGTTGCGGCACGTGTGAAGCCGAACAGTTCGCCGTCTAGCGCACAGCCAGTCATTTATGACGCATACTTGAAGCCCATGCTCTTACTGTCTACACTGATCATACACAGACCATGGTCGGAGCCAACTCCGCTTCTAACCAATATTTAACACGATAAACTAGACAAGGACCATTTGGCGTTGTCTCTTCTGAACTGCCTTCTACAAGTATCGTTAATCTCGTTGACGTAATCACCAGCGATAACCTCTTGGTCCATTCTTTTTTACCAGTAAATGCGCCCAGATTCCAGCTGACGAGAGTCAACTTGCTCCGCAGTCTACCTCATTGCCTATGTAACGCAGTGTTTTCAAAAACACGAAAACCATGCCGCATGACAAACCTATCACAGCCCCCACGTCCCATCATCTGTGACCTGTAGGCGAGCTAACTTCAGTACCCTTCCCTCACCCCAGTTCTAGTGTCCGAACACAGCGAAAATTGCCCACCACATGGTTCCATTTGCCCAAAATAAATAGAAATATTCCTGGCTCCCCATACTTTGATCTTAATTTTCACCCCTATGAGAAATACATGTAGCTGTTCAAGACAGCTAGATATCTCACAGTCGATCACATTGTTGTGTTTTTGCTTCATTCGGAGGTACCCGCTTAATTCTCACCCACGTTTGCTTGTGCGTGCGTTCAGCCGAATCAAGTCGAATGCAGTACACCGCGTTCACCGCCTCTTGAATCTAACTAATGTGGATCATTTCGGTACTCTAGTTCCCAGACTTGGTCCGTAGTTTGCGTAACCAAAGCATGCACCTACATTATCTCTGAGCTGTTCGGGAAAACTTTTGGTCCCACGCAGAAGAAAAGCGGAGAAGTATCAAACAATCATACAACCATCTCTGTAGGTAGCAGTAGTTAAAAGATGCAGGACAGTTTGTGGAGGTGTTTTATTAAACTTCTGTGAAGCTAGTGCTTGTCAGCGCTCTGCTTGGTTCCGTTGCATAAGATTAACGGATCAATATGCGCCACGTACTCTCGTCGGTGAGTCCGAAGGTGCCGACGTGACGAATCTTCGATGAACGCTGCAATTTGCGCAACACTATACTGAGTGGAACAGCCACAGGTTCCGGAAAACATACATTGGCTCTGAAAAAGTACCTGAATATTGACTAGGGTTCAAGAGTGCACAAATCGTCAACACCAAGCCCAGGTGGCTTCAAAGGCGTGAGTGGTTGATCAGCTGAGGTCCAAGTTGCCTGTGGAAAGTGAAATGTGCTAAATAAATAAGGCTTTCATGTTCTAGCTGCTTCACGCTTTGCCACTCCAAGTGTGGTAAACTGACGCCGAGAGCGGTGAGGCTACACAACAGAGGCCAGCCACTTGTTAGTTCTGAATTACGTGTAGGTGCATCTCAATAGTTCTGACCACAACTGGACTATTCCATAAGTAGAACCTCTGTCGGTAAGGGTGGGGAAATATTGAGCACACACTCTCATCAGTACGAACAAGTGTAGCAAAATGTATGACGCATGCCTCTTCACTGTAATCCACTGACAATGTAATCCATAACACGGAGTATTCCACAAGCAAAGTGGCACCTGACAACAAACACTTTACCACCATTGCAAGACGCCCATCTGCAACCGAACTCGTCACTTCTAGCCCAATTGTGACGATAATCCATAAGCCAGTGTCATTTGCAGTGCCTCGCCGAAACTCAGGAAGTAAGCCAGGACCCGTGGAAGCTGAGTCGCAGTTCCTGTGGCCACGTCCAAGGCTAATATAAGAAGTTACGCTGCTCTCGTATGTGTCAAATTGCTGGGTCTCCTAACCAAGACCTACAGTTCCTGAAAGACACTCACAAACGACTGGAAGCCCTATGCATATTATAAACCAAAGTTCAGGTCTCAACACCAGATGCATTGAAAAGAAAGCATATGAACAGGCGAGGCAACAAAATATCATAAGCAATTTTTGCTGTTCCGACTAAGTTCACTAACCTGACGAGGAACATACACCACCAAAAGTTAGAGCATTTGGGTTAACCTAATTAGTTGGAAGCGGTTTTGCTTTCGAAAGTAGTTTTCTGTAACGGATCATGTTTGGCTCGTGTCTTTCCTGACGTTCCATGGGGCGAATGTAATAGTTGTACTTGTTCGGTCCATACACTATGAAGACCAGCCTCTGGATTGCTGCTACAATAATTGATGAAATAGCACCATGGCTCATTTCCTCCATATTCACACGGGAATTGTACGTGCTGTTCAAAATTTCCAACTTGTTTGTCGGTAGCAATATGTGTTACGCTGAATTCCCGGAGTACCAAACTAGTCCGACGCGCTAGATCACAGGTTATAACATTCTGACAGGTTTGGTTGCGACAACCGAATTGGGCTCCTTGCATGGCGACTTATATGGCAATGCTTGGAGCCGTTTTGTTGGAACTTTCAGCAATCTGATGGAAACTGCTTCAGACGTTAAGTAAGTTGGTTGTACAAAGCCACCGTTGTTCAACTTAATCAGAGCTCGAAAACGCATGTCAGTAGGTAATTATGCTTAGCGCGCTTTCGGAGCCTGTCCTGGTCTAGAAACCTGGAGAGATTGCGTGGCCCAGCGCAAAAAGTAGAATGTACCTGTTCACGAGGACAATAGTCTCAACATCAATATTTGAACTGAAAAATTTTCATAAACAAAACACTGACCCACAAGCATATTAATAGGATTGGTAAAGTGAAGATAATATTCTCCCATGAGACGACAGCCGGAATAGCATATAGCGTTGAAAAAGAAGAAGAAGCTTATTCTCCACAGATGAAGTATGCTGCTAACCCCTCAAAAGACGTCACTGATGTGTTACTTAGCCGCACCCAAAGCCTCAAGTTTAGACGTTACATCACGTTTACCAATACAGTTGCGTTGAGTGAATAATTCTCACTATGCACTTACGTTTCTTTTGGAAACCAACGCATTAAGACGGCGTTGCTGAACATGGAAACAGTAAAACGGGCAAAGGCATTATCACCCTTCTTCATAACTTCTTCCACTGGCTGTTTTCTATCAGCGATGTTCAGAAGAGAACCGTATTCCACCAGTATGGAAGCGAGGGGTCATCACTCCTATATATAAAGCTAGCCGCACTGATCCTGCCAAATACCGTCCAATAACACTACTTCCCGCACTATCCAACGTGATGGAAACAATCGTCGCAGATGCGCTGATGCAATACCTGGAAGTCAACATTTAATAGCCCAGAGCAACATGGCTTTCGGCAAAAGCAGTCGTGTAATACTAACCAATTAATCCGACGTATTAACTGGTCTGAAGCTGTTGATGGAGTGGGAGTCGATGTCATCTACAAAAAGCGTTTGATTGCTCAGACCATCGAATTCTCCTTCAGAAGCTTCAGAATTACAGCATTGGCGACCCAATCCTGAGTTGAATTGACAATTTGCTACAAGAACGAAAGCTAATGGTGAGAGTCCGAGAATCATTGACTGATACAATCGATGCGGCTCGGTGCCTGGACCTCGTCTATTCTTGGTGTTCATTAGCGATTTGGAGAGATCAATCGCTTCCGATTTCCTATTTTTCGCTGATGACATCGATTTGGCAAAGGATCAGAGGACCGGAAGACCATGAACGACTCCAGTGCGATCTTCACACAGTGTCGAACTGGTCAGTTCAAAAAGCCCTACCATTCAACGTAGACAAATGTCGTGTTGCGCAGTTATGGTTGTCGGCATCCGGTTTCGGATTTACCTGTCACTGTGGCCAGCCACAGAACGCCTGCGCCTACAGAGGGACCAAGGGTGGCTTGCGCTGCACCACCCACAGCTCCATCCACTCACCCCATATCCAGTGTAAACCCGAAGGAATAAGACCGGGAGGCATGCAAATGGGAACCACGATTCATCAACGGAGCCGGCCCACACTCCTTCACAGGCAAACACAAGCACGCTGTATTTGGGAAATCAAGCGCACACAAGGCGGTGGCTGGACCGTAGTCCGCTCCACACTGAGTGCATGGAACCACTCTTCGAGCCTAGCACGGCCACAAGAACCGTGCACCCCTTCCCCTCCAGCAACGATCAACTGTCTCCTGGAGCCAGTATGGACGAGGTAGTGGGTAAAAGACAGGTAGGCACCTTGTCAACATGCACATCAAGCGCAGCCACATCGGGGATATCAAAACAACAGCCAAACACTTGAGAGAGAAAGAAAAAAGAGCAAAAATCGATTAATGCATAAGGAAACGGTGAAATAAACCTTAATTTAATGAGCATATGTAATAAGTTGTTTACAAACAAATCCTAGATAAGTGTACGAGGTTAGAAAGTATAGTTCACGGAATGCCACGAATACAAATATGCTGCGGAAATCGGATACAATTGGACTGAACGAGGTGTGCAAGTTAATGGAATAGAGTAAACGTAAATATTTATAGGAGAAAGAAAGGCATTAGGAGAGAACCGAAAACCCACCACCTGAAATAAAGAGACTTAGCATGCAAGCACGCGGTTAGTAAATCGAAAATCGAAAGCAGCGTACCTACAAACGCTGCGCCGGTACAGCCTACGTTCACTGCAGGACCCGTCGTCGCTTCGACAGTGGTCCCGAGTGACCTCTCTCATGGCTCACTAGGCCTGCATGACTAAGGCACTCGCGACCGCATGTTCTACAGCACAATGCGCTCGATGTCGATGGGGTACAATTCATCGGTGCTTGCCGCTTCCGCACTTGCCGCTTCTTCTCTGCATGCATGAGGGCTTTCTCCCGCACTTCAGCAACTGCCTTCGTGATTAGATCGCGCCATGCACGACGATCAACCGCCTTCGCTTCTCATGATTTGCAATCAAGATTAGAACGTGTGAGGCGCACTTTAATCATGTCCTGGTAACGTAACTTTGGTTTCCCAGCATGTCGCTTCCCAATACTCAGCTGACCGTAGAAGAGTTGTTTCGGTATCCGCGTCGAATCCATACGGCTCACATGACTTAGCCACCTCAGGAGTCTCAATAAAATTATACAGTCCACTGCATACATCCCACTTCGGCGCAAAACTTCCATGTCTGCCAATCTGTCGCCCCAGCCGATCCGCAAGACTCGTCGCAGACACTGCTGATGAAACCGCTCGAGATATCACACATCCCGACAGTACATCGACCATGTTTCACTGCCGTATAGAAGAACGGACAGTACCATGGATTTGTACACCATCAGCTTTGTGCCAATGCTAAGCTGATGGTTGTTCCACACTCGGTACTCTAGCTTCCCGAAAGCCCCTGCTGCCTTCGATACGCGAATGCGCAACTCAACGTGCAGCTGCTGATCAGCCGATATAACACTCCCAAGGTAGCTGAAACGGAAGGTGGTTTCCAATACTTCAGCACCAATGCCGATTCGCGGTAATATTGAAGATTGCACCTCCGGTGAAGGCTGAAAGAGACAGACAGTTTTGCTTGTGTTGATGGTGAGTCCGAATTTTGCCGCTGTAGAAGCCAGAGCACTAGTCATTTGCTGCAACACATCCGCGCTGTGTGAAAACAACGCACAGTCGTCAGCAAACAGCAACATACGGATAGTTGTCTCACAGACTAGAGTTCTCGCAAGGAAACGACGGATGTTCAGCAACCCACCATCAATACGGTGCTCTACACGAACACCATAAGCACAAGCCGCATCAAAAGCACAAGACAACATTGCATGAAGATATATATTAAGCAGGGCAGGAGTTAAGACACAGCCTGGCTTCACACCAGAGACAACTGCAAAGTCATCCGAGGTCTTTCCACTCAGCTGCACCCTCGCTCGCATACCACTGTGCAGACATTCAATTAAACTTACAAACTTACGCGGGCAACCAAACTTACCCAAAACCAGCCACAATGCCTCGCGGTTTACCGTATCAAATGCTTTGGTGAAATCAACAGAAAGCGAGTACAATGGCTTGTGTCGTTCTCTGCACTTCTCTTGCAACTGACGAGCCGCAAACACCATATCTATAGTGCTGCGACCCGAACGGAATCCACTATGCTCTTCCGCCACGTTAGGTTCCACAACCTGACTGACGAGGCGGTTGAGCAGGATTCGGGCAATCACCTTACTCACAATACTCAGTAAGTTAACGCCACGATAATTCGTGCAACATTGCTTGCTACCTTTGCCCTTGTACAGTGATATCACAAGGGCATCCTTCAGCTCAGCAGGCACCTCCTGCTCAATCCACACGCGTTGCACCAAGTGGTGCAGCGCAGTCACCAACGCCGGTCCGCCGTGTTTCAATACTTCAGGCGGGATCCCGTCGGCCCGGCACACTTGCCGTTTCGCAGCTGAGCAAGTGCTCTCTGCGTCTCATCCAGTGTCGGCGTGTCCACCAGACTCGCCTTCACATCGTGATGCTTCAGGCCGTTCAATGTAGGCCAGTCGATCTCTGAACGGTTGTTCAAGAGACAGTCAAAGTGTTTCCGCCAGGTCTGCATTATGTCTGTAGTCTGGGTGCAGGTAGCGCCTGAACTACCATCGATCAGCGTCCTCAGCGGCTCCAACCTTGGTCAATACACCGCCTTCAAGGAGTCAAAGAATTCCTTGTGTTGGCAGCGTTCGGCGTAGCATTCCATCTGCTTCGCCTTCTCCGTTCACCATGCATTCTTTATGTGACGGAGCTCTCGCGTCAGTCGCCGTCGAAGTTTGCGAAACTGACTACTCTTTCCCAAGTAACTGGGGTCTGCAACATGTGCAGCAAATGCTGCATTCTTCTCCGACACCAATGCGCCGATGGTCGCATTGTTGTCATCAAACCAATCAGGCAGGTTACAGTTTGCGCGCCCGATGGTCTCCTCGGCAGCAGCTGTCATCTGATCGCGAATGTGGTGCCACAGGTCGCCCAATGTAGCTATGCATTCCATATCACACAGGCGTGCAGCCATCGCTTTCTCCAGCTCAATACCTTTCTCTACAGTACCGAGGGAGAGAATGTTAAATGTACGCCGATTCACGGCGGGAGTGCAATACATCGATTTACGAAAATATATGTACAGTTTGGTCCGCACCAACTTGTGATTAGTGCCACACTCAGCTCCACGCAGTACACGTGTCATGCGCACTTCACGTATATCACGCTGACGTACGATGACATAGTCGAGTATGTGAGCATGATCACTCCGTGGGTGCGTCCAAGTTGCTATATCACTCGCACTCAGTGCAAACCGAGTGTTCGTGATCGTCAGGCCGTGAGTGGCACACAGTGAGAGCAGCCTGTCACCGTTCGCATTCGCTGAACCAATGCCATGCGA
Organism: Dicrocoelium dendriticum; assembly: GCA_944474145.2. Taxonomy (NCBI): domain Eukaryota; kingdom Metazoa; phylum Platyhelminthes; class Trematoda; order Plagiorchiida; family Dicrocoeliidae; genus Dicrocoelium; species Dicrocoelium dendriticum. The sequence continues at coordinate 104,891,759 of OX104064.1, read as the reverse complement.
ACCGATAACATCTGTCCACGCTGATGCATCACGCCCAACGCGCGCGTTGAAATGACCCAGCAGATATAGTCGGTCGCTCCTCGACATAGACCGTATCACAGAGGATAGCTCAGTGTAGAACTGATCACGCGTGTCATCAGGATAAACACATGGTTGGACCGTACATGCTTATAAAATAGCAAACTTACCTCTTCCGAGTCGTAGACGAACAGTCATCAGTTGCGCACTGATGCCCGTTGGTTCACCCACCCGCTGGCCATTCAGGCGATCGGATATTGCAAATCCGATTCCATGTTCACGTGGTGCTAAGGCGGCGTTGCCCACCCAGTAGAATGTGTAGCCAGCATCTATTTCATGCAACTTACCTTGTTCAGCGAGCCGAGTTTCACTGAGCGCCGCAATATCGATATTGTAGCGCGCCAGCTCCATCGCGACCAGTGTAGTGCGTCGCTCCGGACGCTCGCTCGAGTTCCGGTCCAGTAGTGTGCGCACGTTCCAGCATCCGATGCTGAGTGCTTTACGCGCAGGCATACGATTGCATTTGTGGGCACTCGCACGCGAGGTGGTCGTTGCGCTTCGGAGGTTTGCTTGAGGGACTCCACCCGGAGCCTTTGGCTCAATAGCCTGACCCAAAGGCAGTGGGGAGCAGATCCAGCTCGGGAATGTGATTGCAAAGACAGATGGGAATCTGCTTGACGGCCTTCACACACAGCCTTGAGGTACTGGAACAATAATTATATATTTCGCGACCGTAATAGGATACGCACCTGTGACCACGGCCAGAAGCAGGTGGGTATTGGCGGGTTTGCACCAATTTGACCAGGGGCTGCCTGGCTTGAGGCGGGCAGTAGCAAACCATTGAACACCCGGAGGTGTCCTCCCACCGTCAGAGACAATGCGCGGCACTCGTGCTCTACGCCAATCGAGCTGTGAGCTTATAACCCGTAAACCTGTTGTCTCCCATGGCTAGGTTTTACGGGAAGAGGGCCATCGACCAATTCCTAACCTCCGAAGAGGATGGACTAGGATACTGCCAGGGCGCCCACACCTGACAGGAGAACGACTCGGGTCCTCAGCCAAAGCCTTCGATTAATTATACACTCGAAAGGCAGCGGGTCTAGCACATGGTCATTTAGCCGACTCATGCGGATTGGTGTCCTGGATCTTAGCAGGGAGAAGGGCGAAACCCAACTCCCACCCAGCGGTCGCCACGTGGAGGCGCCCAGGACATGAGACTATGGCGCAACAGTAGCAGCAGTGAGTAGACCATCTGTCAGGATCTAGCCACCACCAGCCTCAGCGCACCATAAGATCTCCCGCCTGTGCAGTTATACCATAGACATAACTACACCTATTCAATTGCGACTAACAGATTGCAGAATAGCTCCCAGGAACGTGACCTTTGTGTGATCGTACAGAGTGAACTCAACTGTTCAAAACAGGCTGAGGTAGCTGCGAAAAGAGGCAACCAGCACTTCGGCATGCTGCGAAGGGCATTCGGGAGATTTGACCCATCAATCTTCCCAATAATGCACAATTCCTACGTGCGCCTGCATGTTGAATACGCTATCCAAGCTTGACAATCTTGGTTGAAGCACGACCCAGAAGCGTTAGAGGCACCACAACGAAGATCAACAAGGCATGTAAAGGGCCTGCGCTTTCACACTTACCACCGAAGGCTGAAGTTGCTGAGAATTTTCAACGGACGCTATCGAAGGCTGCGCGAAGATCTTATTTTAGCGTATCAGATACAGAGTGACCCCAACCACGTATGCCACCATTTGCCGAAACAGCCACAACGCGCAGCTCAGGGGTAACTGCTTAAAATTGAAGGAACAATATAGCCGTCCAGAGTGTCGACTGAATTACTTTTCCCTTCGGGTTTGCCAACTCTGGAACGCATTCCCAGACTCAGTTGTATCCTCTCCTACCTTGGACGTTTTCAAAAAACGATTAGATGTTGCTCTTAGCTCCATTATTTTGTTACTTGAACTCCTCTATTGTGGATTATGCCAAGCATACTTTTCTGCAGGATTATTTATCAACTGGACCTAAGTGAACGACCATATTTTACCTTTCGCACTCCTTACATCACGGATCACTGCACCCCAGTGTCTTTCTGAACGTTTATGCTCGATCATTTTTTTTTTAATTTTACACTGATGTTAATTATCAAAGTATTCCTCTCGGCAGACGCTCGGTAGATGTCCCACATATATTTTGATTTCATCCTATTCACTTCAACCATCTTACGGTACGTGTCAAGCACTTGCTTTTATCCCGTGATAAATCATTGTCCATTGTTCATTGAATAGCTATTACAGCAGACGTTCTGGTTTTGTGTGCTGATCCTTCAAACATAGGTGCTGTTCGGGAGTTGGGCTACATCGTGCACCAGTGTACCTTGTTTTCTTTACACACGTCATCTCCTTACTGCACTATCTATTCAACGGGATGCATTAATATACCAGACTTGACCAATTTTTCTGGGAACCGCTCCCAGTTTAGCAAATTGATCCGCACGTATCCTTCATTCTGACGTCAAGAGTGGTTAGCTGTTCTGACAGTGGCACGTTCCCTACTTTCACTGAAATGCATCTACGTGACATGTGGCTGATGTAAGACTGATACGTTACTGCTTCCAGTCCCGTCTGTCTGGCTCTCCGATCCAGAGGAATTCGCCGGGCAGTGTATCTTCTGCGTTAAGTGGTGGCTATATCTATAGATCAAATATTTTTTCCCCAAAAGTGTATCGCAATTCTCCCGTCGCTTGTGTCTTAGTGTAATCCGTTTGGACCTCTTTCTGCCTGTTCACTCGGCCGTATCTGACTGTCGGCTTGCGTCCAGACACGCCCGCCCACATCGTTGATGCGCACCGGTTTTCTGCAGCCGCTCACGTGACCCCTCGCAGATACGTCCATACCGCCTGTTCAGCCCCGTGCTGCGTCGCCGTGCTTAGGTATTGTATCGGTTTGACCACCGCATAAGTGTACGTCTACAGCCCAGTAAAATCCGAAAATTTGCAGGATGAAGTCGGCAAACTGTGCAACTCACTTTGTCCACTCGTTCTATCGCTTGGATTCGACATGCGATAGACTGGCCAAACCAGCCAGACCGTATGGTTCGCGACCGTTACCCACAATACATCACTATGGCTGAGGAAAGGTCAAATCTTCAGTAAGCGCAAGCAGGTGGAATCGAGGCGTAGTCAAAGTTGAGACTTGTCCACGTGCCCCCGGCCTCCACAGATTTGGCTAAGGGTCTTGTTTTCCGCTGTTTGGCTCTTGGATAAAGACCACTTTTTAATCCTGTTTGGGATGGAGAAGAAAAGTAAGTGTGTCGAGGTTAGCTTTGATGCCCACATTTCATGGGCTGAATCATATCAGAAGGATGGGCGTCTTCTGCGCTTGTTCAGACCCAAACTGGTAACGATGACACATCGACGTACGTCAACTAGTGGTGAAGGCATAGGCTTACGTAACAGCATTGGAGTTACAGTGAGAGAGCATATCAGAAGTCAATGAATACGACTCATTTCACCACTCACCGTTAAAAGGTGGGTTGTGTGAAGCTGCACACAATGGGACGAATTTGTGGTTATAAAAAGCTGTGATGAATCTACTTGGAATTCTTCAAATACGGCTGGCATTTACTTACATGAATGATTGACTGAAGAAATTATAAGACCATAAGACTGTTAGTGAAAGTAATTACGTATGTGTACAATGACGAAATGCATGGCATTGGGGGGAAACAAACTACGTCAGTTACTAACTTATGCACGTCGGTCAGTGTCATCACCCATGGACAAATGACCTTCTGCTGACCGTAAGTTGAAAGGATGTGAGTTCTAATTATGATGGGTTTGAGAGAAATAGGTGCTTTGATGAGTACCGATATGACAAAACACCCTTCCGGAGATCAGCCGGGTTGTGGCAATGATATAAACTTCAGACTAGGTAAATCAGCACGAGAAGGGGTATGAAAACTATATAGACTAGTGAACTTTGACATGACGCACGATCTAGAAAGAGAAAACGAAACGACAATTCCTCGCACTGTTGCTCCATAACACAAATTAAAAAGAGTAGACTACTCACGAATAGGCTTGCAACTATACTGAAAAAGCTCAAACAGAAGAAGACGTGCGGCAAAGTTTCAGCGTAGCACTTCGTTAATCGACCGTCTATCAAAGGTGAAACTTTGAGGACTAGGGTATGCGCCAATGATGTGAATTAAAGATGTTGAATATTTAACAGTGCAGATGTTTAGAACACGCATGTTGAAAAATCTTCATAGAAATAGAGGAAGGAATTTGGAATAAGAATAGAGTGTCCGTAAATAGACAATCCAGTTTGGCAGAATCAGATTTCTAGTTGGACTTTGCAGTGGTGTTTTTTGTGTACCTGGTCCTAGGTATGAGAGCAATACTAACTAGACGATTGTAGCATTTCAAAATTGCGAGTAAGAACAACATTGCATCAGGGTAATCTGAATTCAGCTATTTCGCGTATTCTCATCAGCCGTTTACATACAATTAGTGGAATGGCTGGGTTGCATACAGAGACATTCAAGGTGTAACGTCATTGGATAATAGAAAACGGTCAAAGTTCATCTGATGCTGGCCGGCATTCCGCTTAGAGGAATGTGGCCACCAGCCTCACCAAGGCAGGGCGAGACTGGCGACGAACTGGGCCTGTTTACACAAAGTGGGATTCTGCCGCACACCATTATTGAACAGGTCCTGAATGTTATTCCTTGTTTAGTGCCGTCGGAAAGGGAAAGGAAGTTCCTTCTATCTGTTATATTCTTATCGTCCCAATCCATTCCGCCATATATTTTCAATGCGGTTTTAGCACATTGGGAAACGTGTGTTTTAATACCGGTTTTGTGTGTCCAGTATTCATCATTTACATTACTGCCTACTTGCAAGCGGCATTCCCAATTTCCTTCTCTGTGCACATGGCCTTATCTGTGAAACACAGATCGGAATTGTAGTGCTGTGTCCCATCTGTGTCCGCCGGTTGACGAAATATCGATTTGGGAGCTAATCATTCTTACAAACGGAGCAGTCAAGAAATGGCGATGTGCCACTCCATGGTGGGCGATTTCAGATACCTCACAAACTAGCCTTCCTTATCCGTTTTTATGTTCAAAATGTGCCATCCCCTTGATACCAACAACTTTTGGCAATTTACTGGAGTTTGGCAGTACTATGTACAAAATAGTGGACGTGGACGATCTGATGATAACATCATGTTCTTGAGTGCCTACTTCCGACTGAAACCCGAGCTAGAACAATACACATTGTGGTGTCTTACTCTCGGTTGTTGTAACCTACTTAAGTTTGGGTCACTCCCTAGGTTAATCTCTTCAGTCAAACAGCGTTTCACCATACCCAGTGCGTCGCATTTCGGTACCTTGGTGAGGAGTGCGCTAACGTTAACATAGATCATCGTTTCGCACGAACTCATGACGGTTCATTACAAACGTATTCATTCGCCCTGTCAACCGCTGCAATATACTAACGATTGCATGTAGACCAGTAAATGTAAACTTTGCCAACCCGGTAACGCGGTACCCTCCCGCAAAACTCGGTGCAGTACATCATGCATTGCAGTGCAGATGCTGATGTTAACCTCATCATCAAGGCCGATCAACTGCAGTTAACAGGTGATTCGGCCACACCCACCGATAACTAACGCATCGTTCCATGATATCGGGTAATGTAGCACCGCACGCATTAATTATTTCACATATCCACTATTAACCACACCCGATCACACGTAGACACCGCTAAGTCTAGGTCACACCACGTGAGGTTGACGGACCTCTCTGGTGGCTTGCATGCAGCTACTTTCCGTGAAGGCAATCGATACTGTCTCATTGTGGAGCACATTTCATGTGAGCACTATGAACGCGGATGGCCACCCAGTTCTGTGTTGTGTGTCTTGATGCTGCATAAGTGAGTGGGTGGGAGTTACAGTACTGCCTAAACCAACCATAGATGCCGCGTGCTAGTCCGCACCAAATCCTACAGTAACTGAGCTCACTTGTTGTTTTCACCTCCGCGTGTGCGTCATGTGGTTGGTTAGTTGAGCATAGTCTAACCGCTGCATAAACCGATGCAGATGTCCTGAGTACTCTTGCAATGATTTGCCATTGGTCAAGGCGATGGGCACGCAGTTGGGCCTATGCACCACTAGATTCAACTTGAGGTGCTTGTGGATTCAGTTGAATATTCTTATGGAGGAGCTTGATTCCGTTGTGGACTCAAATGAGTCGTAAGATTTATATTTGCGCGTCGGCTAACGTCTCTGCTGGGGGCACCCACTACCCGACGCAGGCTCGAACCTGTGACCTCCAGGTTGCTAGGCAGGCGCCTTGGTCTTTCGACTGCGCATCAACTCGATGTGTGGAATTCGACGAAAGCACAGTTACTGAAAGCGCTCCAAATAACGGACATTCTTCCTGCACTGAGTAGAGGTTTCGCTGCAGTAGAGAAGGATGGGTAACATCAACAACCGGTACGCCGACAGCTTTACTCCAATGGTCAGCTGGTGAATGTGCCGCACCCAGTGTTCCAGTTTTCTAACTGCGGCAGCCGCCTTCGATAGGCGGATGCGCAGCACACTTGTCAGTAGGAGGTCGGTTGAAAATACACTCCCAAAATCCCGACGTATTCTCCAAAACTTCATCCGCGTTGTGGACCTGCAGCAAGTCAAAGGACTCCGTTTCTGGTGAAGGTTTAAAACACCAGCAGTCTTGAAAGTTGGACTTGGAGAATCCGCTGTGGTTGGGTTGCTACAAGCAACCTCTACTAAGACCTCGGTTCACTTGAGGTGGACCACAGTCATTCCGATCCCAAGGGCCATATGTGAAATGGAAATATATTGTTGTTGTTCATCCGAACACTGGAATCCTACGATCACGGTTTCGTTCTGCTTTGGACCAATCAGGTGCAAACCACGCCTCTGAAATCTGTGGCCTGGCCAAAACATGTGGAACCTTACTTTGTGTATCACCGGACTGACGCGTGAACAAGACAAACCTTGTTAGTAATCAACACTAGAACACCGTTGAGAAAATAGGATGGAAACCGGTTATCATCATTCTACGCGGTTCGTTTTGAATTCATGGATGAGCTGCACCAGTGGACCCCAACCTTTTATCTCCTCGGACCGGTCAAAGTTTGATACCTTTACCGCGGCCCGCTAAGAGGGGTTTATATTTTATATTTTTAGAGTGATTTGATTTCATGATTCTAATTAAATTATATTGCATTGTGCCTTAAAAATAAAATGCCTTTACAACAAAAAGCTTATGACGGGATATAACATGTTAACTCACTCGAACAGCAAATCACTGAGTAGCCGGAGTTTGTTTCTCTGCAATGAGACTGTTCCATCCGGAGGTAATAGGAAGGAATGACACCCGAATTGTGTTGCTTTTGTGCAGTTTAGTCCGTTGTTTTGTTTTGGCTGTTGTCACCGCAGAAAACCCCGCTTCACACAAATAAGATGTCGGAAAAGCCTATAGGGGTGTAAGTGTTGTGTTGGCAATCTGAAGCTAATCCGTCATTACCTTAATCCGGAGCACCAGCAGAGTTGTTGGCTCGAACGCAGTTTTAAGACCGCCGCCATTTGAGATCTCCAACCGTTGATCTTCATCTTGTACAGACATGCTAGTTTCGTCTGGTTTGTTAACAAATGGGTCGCGCATCCATTACTTATCAGTTCGTAGATCGTTTTTGGTTGGGAATTAACACTCGAACTCTTTTAAAAGCAAAGGTAGGTAATCGAGCAACAAGTGAGAGAATGAATAACCAGGGTCAATCTTGTCTAAAAACCCTCGCTAATGTTTTAAACATGTACAAAATACCCTTGTTCACGCGCCATCCCCACAATACCAGTTTGGATTTAAATGCAGTTATTTTTTCTGCCAACTTGAAAACAGTTGTCATTTTCTCTTGAAGGGAAAAATTGAATTCATTGAGCAGGTTGAATGTGTCCCACAGATGAGCCAGTCGTGTGACCCACACCTTGTCATTGAAATGTGTTGCCAGAGGTGGCTTCTTTGCTGAGAGAAATCTTTTAAATGACTCTAGTAATGTAAATACTTTATTTCGGTGTACAAGAGACGGCATCCATGCTCTGTGTTCATCTCCTCACCAAGCTGCTCAAACAGGCGCGAGTTAAAGGGGTGTGTTTGATGTGGTTAATAATTACAACGGCATCAATCAATACTTTGTTAAATTCCGGTGATATTATTCGGCTTGCTAGTACTTCCTTGTGAATGATACAATGCCTATGTTCACTCTCCTGTGCAACCTCCTTAAGCTGAGCAGTTAAACCAGACAATCTATCCGTCATGGCATCATCCTCGCCTGTGCACATTCGAACACAAAAGCATCATGTTAGTTGTCCTGATGTATAACCATCTAGTGACTAGAACAGTTCTGCTATTGTGGTGTCGGTTCGTAAACATAGTGCACATAACAAATCCTTATACACATAAGCTTAATAGATAGCATACATAAACAAGTAGTATTACCTTGTTGTCAATATCTTCAGATTCGTCAAACAGGAGTGAGTACTCCAATAATTGAGTACTCCAATAATTGTGTCCATGTCTTCGGTTATTTGCTTAATTTGCCTTGTCAAAGTGTTGGCAGACAAAGGCACGTGCTATCATTTTAACCACAGCCTCTCCTAAAGTTTAGAATAAAACTCTTTAGCGGACGGCAAGATCAATTCTTCACCGGTAGTGCAAGGCTTCTTCGCGTTAGCAATACATTTAGCCACCAAAAATGATAGTTTCAACGCATTCCCTCTTATTGATGTGGTAGACCACAAAAATTTATTTTGTCCATAATGTTCCCGTTTCATTTACCAAAATAATTCAGGAGCCTGTCTTTGAATCCATGCTGCTTGGCACACAAGGGGCGAAACAGTTTTGACGGTTACATTGAAACATTAGAGAGCAGGTAGCCGCAGTCTATGCAGAGCGGCGTTGGCGTGTGGCAATCATCTGTTCCGATAAAATTATATTTCAAGTAGGACTCATGGTCTTGTCTAGTAAAAGTTTTATGTAGCTTTGATGTTGTAGGCTCTTCTGTCTCTTCACTGCTGTTTTTCTTTTTCCCAGAGAAACTTTTTTACGACGTCTGATTCGTACTCATTTTGCTGATTTGTGGGTTAAATTTGAGCGGTCAAGTGACCGAGATGCAACTTGGAAAAAACTTCTTTAAACTCAAATGGTAAATGTGGACGAAAATGGCAAAATAAAACACAATATTCACGTACACCAAACAGTGTTAATAAAAGAGCAAGTACCGGGGAACAAAGGAGGAGCTGTACAAACATATCCGCAAAGCTACAACTACACTGCCGCTTACAGCCCTTCAACTCCCGTTTAACCTCTCGTCCATGGAAAGTCACACAATCCCGAAAGAACTACACCACGGTAACTGAAAATGGAAACCATTTAATGTCTCTTGGACTGCCCGGTACCATTTGATCCGCGGCCCGGGGGTTAGGGACCACGCATCTTCACTATCTGACACTGTTCAATTCTCTCAATGTTTCATGCACCACGTCGCTCATGCTTTGGATTTCATCTACACAGAACATCGAAACTGACGTATGAACGCTCACCACCGTCAACCTTCTTCCAGTTTCCAATCTAACTTTCATCAAATTTTCGTGTAGTCGGTTCTGCCGAAGAAATACGCCTCAGTCACATTCAATTTCCGTTTTAGAGACTTATCTCACAAAGGTCATACTTAGCACGGCTAAATGAAAGCTTTGCAAGCCCACTGTAAAACGAATAGGATAGTGCATCTCCTTATCTATCAACTATTATCTTTAAGTGAAGAGCGCCTCAGAACATACATTCTAGATACCCAGGAGTTCAATATTACAGTCCATTTTGTGACTTTGTCAACTGATTTTGAGGGGCTGTCCCTCTTTGAGACTAGCACATGCAGTCTTTGTTTGAATCACTTCAGAAACTAGTGCAAATCCCTTTTCGTGGAACGGGAAGCAAGACATTCATTTTGAAGCACTCGTTGTCTTAACGGATTGGGAAGCGCCATTTTCTGTACCAGTGCCTGTTATCTCTACCTGATGATATTTAACAAGATTGAAACCGGTAGTGGGAGGTAGTTTGTTCAGCAGGCAATATCCAATATCCAACTGCTTCACCAGTTACTATCCCAATCATCGAACTGACCAAGGTGCACCTGTGTGCTGAACGCGGCACACATTGAGATATCGCTTCGCAATCTATTCATAAGACAAGTCCTGAGAAATGACACTCCAATGAGACATTCAGTTAACTTAAAAGTGTTATTTCCGTGAGAGTTGTGCATCCTCACTCTAAACCTTCTGCACTTCCAGTAAGACCGACACTTCAAAACTCCGCGATAGGAATAGTGACCCAACCACCTATTGGTGATTAGTTGCAACTCCTCCAAAGCTGCCGCAATCACAGGTAACAAACGAAATCACGTTGCGGCACTTGTGAAGCCGAACAGTTCACCGTCTAGCGCACAGCTAGTCATTTATTGTAGAGGGGCCGCTTCCAAGAATGCCGCGGGGGAGCTCTTCGGAGCGAGCTGAGAGCGGATCGAGAAGGAACGGCTAGCGACCAGCCTGGGCCCGGAACTACGGAGCGGGAATATGTGGACAGCGAAATAAATCAGACATATACGCCGCTAGCGCAGCCCACAGGACCGAGGCCGAGCCGATTGACACAGCCCAGAACAAGCAAGTCGAGAGCTCTCGAACGACTCCTGGCCGATCCAAATCGGATACAGAGAAGTGGAGATCGAGGCGAAAACAGGAAGGCGGGACTTCCAAGTCAGAGCTCCCGAGGCGAAAGGACTGGCTCGTCTCTAACATCCGTAGCTGTGTTGCGTGGTGGGACGGAAATCTAGTCGATATTCGATGGCGCGCGTGAGACCCGGGTGTGCCCATTTTCGGTGTGCAATAAACGTCTACCCCCTGTCTTGTCGTTCTCGCTACATTATGACGCGTAGTTTAAGCCCATGCTCTTACTGTCTACACTGATCATACACAGACCATGGTCGGAGCCAACTCCGCTTCTAACCAATAATTATCACGATAAACTAGATAAGGACCCTTTGGCGTTGTCTCTTCTGAACTGCCTTCTACAAGTATCGTTAATCTCGTTGACGTAATCACCAGCGATAACCTCTTGGTCCATTCTTTTTTACCACTAAATCCGCCCAGATTCCAGCTGACGAGGGTCAACTTGCTCCGCAGCCTACTTCTTTGACTGTATAACGCAGTGTTTTCCAAAACACGAAAACCATGCCGCATGACAAACCTATCACAGCCCCCACGTCCTATCATCTGTCACCTGTAGGCAAGCTAACTTCAGTACCCTTCCCTCACCCCAGTTCTAGTGTCCGAACACAGCGAAAATTGTGCACCACATGGTTCCTTTTGCCCAAAATAAATAGAAATATTCCTGGCTCCTTACACTTTGGTTTTAATTTTCACCCCGATGGGATATGCGTGTAGTTCTCTCAGCTCATTTAGCTGTCCAAGACAGCTAGATATCTCACAGTCGATCACATTGTTGTGACTTTGCTTCATTCGGAGTTACCCGCTTAATTCTCATGCACGATTGTTTGTGGCCACGTTCAGCCGAATCAAGTCGAATGCAGTACACCGCGTTCACCGCCTCTTGAAACTAAATAATGTGAATCATTTCGGTACTTTAGTTCACAGACTTGGTCCGTGGTTTGCGTAACCAAAGCATGCACCTACATTATCTCTGAGCTGTTCAGGAAAAATTTTGGTCTCACTCAGAAGAAAAGCGGAGAAATTTCAAACAATCATACAACCATCTCTGCAGGTAGGAGCAGTAAAAACATGCGGGACAGTTTGTGGAGGTGTTTTATTAAACGGCTGTAATGCTAGCGCCTATCAGCGCTCTGCTTGGTTCCGTCGCATAAGATTAACGGATCAATATGCGCCACGTACTCTCGTCGGTGAGTCCGAAGGTTCCGACCTGACAAATATTCGATGAACGCGGCATTTTGCGCACAACTATACTAAGTGGAATAGCTATCGGGTTCCGGAAAACATACCTTGGCTCTGAAAAAGTACCTGAATATTTACTAGGGTTCAAGAGTGCACAAATCGTCAACCCCAAGCTCACGTGGCTTCAAAGGCGCGAGTGGTTGGTCAGCTGAGGTCTAAGTCACCTGTGGAAAGTGAAATGTGATAATTAAATAAGACTTTCACGTTCTAGCTGCCTCACTCATTGCCACTCCAAGTGTGGTAAACTGACGCCGAGATCGACGAGGCTACACAACAGAGTCTAGCCATTTGTTAGTTCTGAATTACGTATAGGTGCATCTCAATAGTTCTGACCACAACTGGACTATTCCACAAGTAGAACCGCTGTCGGTAAGGGTGGGGAAATATTGAGCACACACTCTCATCAGTACGAACAAGTGTAGCAAAATGTATGACGCATGCCTCTTCACTGTAATCCACTGAGAGTGTAATCCATAACACGGAGTACTCCACAAGCAAAGTGGCACCTGCCAACAAGCACTTTACCACCATTGCAAGACGCCCATCTGCAACCGACCTCGTCACTTCTAGCCTAATTGTGACGATAATCCACAATCCAGTGTCATTTGCAGTGCCTCGCCGAAACTCAGGAAGTAAGCCAGGACCCGTGGAAGCTGAGTCGCAGTTACTCTGGCCACGTCCAAGGCTAATATAAGAAGTTACGCTGCTCTCGTATGTGTCAAATTGCTGGGTCTCCTAACCAAGACCTACAATTCCTGAACGACACTCACAAACGACTGGAAGCTCTATGCATACTGTAAACAAAAGTTCGGGTATCAACACCAAATGCATTGAAAAGAAAGCATAAGAACGAGCGAGCCAACCAAATATCATAAGCAATATTTTGCTGTTCCAACTGAGCTCACTAACCTGACGAGGAACATACACCACCAAAAGTTAGAGCATTTGGGTTAACCTAATTAGGTGGAAGCGGTTTTGCTTTCGAAAGTAGTTTTCTGGAACGGATCATGCTTGGCTCGTGTCTTTCCTGACGTTCCAGGGGGCGAATGTAATAGTTGTACTTGTTCGGTCCATACACTTCGAAGACCAGCCTCTGGATTGTTGCTACAATAATTGATGAAATAGCACCTTGGCTCAATTCTTCTGTATTCACACGGGAATTGTACGCGCTGTACAAAATTTCCAACTTGTTTGTCGGTAGCAATATGTGTTACGCTGAATTCCCGGAGTACCAAACTAGTCCGACGCGCAAGATCACAGGTTATAACATTCTGACAGGTTTGGTTGCGACAACCGAATTGGGCTACTTGCATGGCGACTTACATGGCAATGCTTGGAGCCGTTTTGTTGGAACTTTCAGCAATCCGATCGGAACTGCTTCAGACGTTAAGCAAGTTGGTTGTACCAAGCCACCGTTGTTCAACAGAATCAGAGCTCGAAAATGCATGTCAATGGGTAATTCTGCTAAGCGCGCTTTCGGAGCCTGTCCTGGTCTAGAAACCTGGAGAGATTGCGTGGCCCAGCGCAAAAAGTAGAATGTACGTGTTCACGAGGACAATAGTCTCAACATCAATATTTGGATTGCGAAATTTTCAATAACAAAACACTGACCCACAAGCATATTAATAGTATTGGTTAAGTGGAGATAACATTCTGCCACGAGAAGACAGCCGGAGTAGCATACAGCGCGGAAGAAGAAGAAGAAGCTTATTCTCCACAGATGAAGTATGTTGTTAACTCCCCAAAAGACGTCACTGAAGTGTTACTTAGTTGCACCCAAAGCCCCAAGTTCAGATCTTACATCACGTTTGCCAATACAGTTGCGTTTAATGAATCATTCTCACTATGCATTTACAGTTCTTTTGGAAACCACGGCATTAAGCCGGGGTTGCTGAACATGGAAACAGTAAAACGGGCGAAGCCGTTATCCCACATCTTCCTAACGTGCTGGGATAATCAAGTGGTGCCTACCATGTAGAAACGTGGGACAATCACACTAATTTTTAAGTGATAGTCGTTCTGAACCAGGAAAAGAACGACCAGAAGTTTTTCTCCATGTACTAGCAAAGTTGATGGGGACATTCATGCCGAGACTCTAGTGGACTACCTGGAACGCTGCGCCTTAATAGATTCGTAGTAACACCGTTTTTGTCAGCATCGATCACGCATTACCAACCGATTGATTGTAGGTGGTAGTTGAACAGAAGAGACCCATGAAGTGACAGGGATTGATATCACTTACCTCTACTTGTCTTAAGTCTTCGACCGCCTGGAGCATCACATTCTGTTTTACAAGCTAGAAAACTTTAGAGTCGAAGATCCTGTCCTCGGATGAATCGGAAATCTCCTGCGGCTGCAGCAACAGCAGGTTGGTGTTCAATGTTCATCACCCGATCCGATCCATGTTGAATCTGGAGTCCCACAAGGGTGTGTTGGAGCCCTGTCTGTCTCTCGTGTTGGGTAACGAATTAAGCGTATAATCGGCTCCCATTGCTTTGTTTCTAAATAAATAAACAAATGGTCTATTCCTCGGCGTTGAAGTTAAGATGTGCTGGGCGTAAAAGAATCAAGGAGATTATCACAACTGGATTCTAACCGCAAGTACGTATTTCAACTCGGTAGCAAATAAGCAAGTAGACGCGTCAGTCTGGCGCACAGTGTACTGAACACTTAACGGTTTACATGTAAGCACGGAAAGTTAGGGTGTGTCCTTGAGTGCGTGTGTGCGTGCTTATCTACGTGTGTGTGTAGGCCTAATCAGGTTCACGGTCATAGTGAGCGATCATTGGTTGAACACGTAACAGTCCTCCCTGTTTTGGCTGACGTTACAGTCATGGCTGAAAACGTTCGATCGGTTGCGAATCCGGGTCGATCGGCGTAATTGAGTTTTCCCTGTTGTTCTGTGTTCGTCGTGCTCTGCAGCTTGCTCTGCGATCTCCGAGTGAGACTGACTCACGGCAGGTGTGTCAGTGCTCCTGGGGCGTACATGATCTGAGTGCCGGCGAACAACCCGGCCGTCCGGAAGCTGCAACTCGTTTTGACTTCCTGAAGAATCGAGCACAGTCGCCGGCTGCCAACATTGTTCATGCGGTAACCTGGTGTAAACAGGTTGATGGTTCTGAAATGTAACTTCCGGCTTTGATTCCTCTGAAGACACAAACTTTTTCTGACGCCCCTGTACTTCAACACGCGGGTTCGGGAACAACAAATGAAGCCTCGTTCTCAGATTTCTGCCGAACATCAATTCCGCCGGGGATTTCAAAGTAGCCTCAGTGGGTGTAGAACGGTAGGAGAATAGGAACCGATCCAGTTTTGTTCGCAGTGTTCCCGTTCGTTGCTTTAGTAAGCCTTGTTTCACAGTTTGTACTGCACGCTCCTCTAATCCGTTTGATGCTGGGTGATACGGGGCTGATTTAACGTGTTGGATTCCGTTGTTGGCGACAAATTTACCAAATTCGGCACTGGTAAAAGGCGAACCATTGTCTGTACAAATGGTTTCCGGAATGCCAAACGTAGCGAAGGACGAGCGCATTTTAGTGATGGTGGATTCGGCTGTCGCCTGAGTAACTGGATGTACGTCAATCCACTTAGAATGTGCATCAATAAGTAGAAGAAACATGGTCCCGTCGATCCGTCCGAAGTAGTCGGCGTGGATACGCTGCCAGGGCTTGTCGGGCCAACGCCAAGGGTGTATTGGACCTGGCGCCTTGCTCCGCTGATACGCCTGACAAAAATCGCAATTCTTCAGTAAGTTCTCTATGTCTGAGTGGATGTTGGACCACCAGCAGTACCCTCTCGCTAGTGCCTTCATCCTCGCCACACCTAGATAAGCATCATGGAGCTCTTTAAGTATCTGGGAACGCGCCTTGGTGGGAGGGACTAGACGAGAGCCCCAAAAAACACAACCGTAGAATAGACTCAGTTCGTTCTTCCGAATCATGAACGGTTGTAATTCAACTGTCCCTTCAGGAGGCCAACCCATGTTCAAAAAGCGTTTCACCATTGATAGCACGGGGTCTCGATCCGTCCATTGACGGATTGTTGAACTCCGTATCGGTGTTGTGTCTAGATGTTGCATTAGATTAACCAGTTCAAATGGAGGATGGTGTTCGTGTGCAGTTCCCGTGATCGGCAGACGGCTGAGTGCATCAGCTGTGCAGTTGCTGACGCCGGTAATATAAACAATCTTGTAACTGTAAGCACTCAAGGTTATAGCCCATCTTTGCATCCTCGATGATGCCATTCGTTGTATACCTTTGGTTCCCCCAAACAAGGATATCAATGGTTTGTGGTCTGTAGGAAGCTCGAAAACGTTTCCCCATAAATACTGGTGAAACCTCTTAACTTCGAAGATAACGGCTAGCGCTTCCCTGTCCAGTTGTGAGTAGTTCTTCTCCGCCGTCTGTAAGGTGCGCGATGCATATGATATGGGCCGTAAAGAACCATCGTCCATGCGGTGGCACAGGACAGCCCCGACCCCCCAAGGGGACGCGTCGCACTGAAGTATGAGTGGCTTGTTAGAGTCATAATGGACCAAGGTTGGTGGCGAAGCAAGACCTTGTTTTGCTTTATTGAAGGCATTTTTTGACGGGAACCCCAACACCGCGATGCATTTTGTGTAACAGCTCATTTAATGGCGATAGAACCGTCGATGCATTAGGCAGGAAACGGCGATAGTGAGATAGCATTCCTAAGAACGAACGGAGTTCACCACAACTCCTTGGCTCTGGGCTTTCTATAATAGGTTTAACCTTGTCATTTAAAACATGTAAACCGTGTTTATCAAGCCGGTATCCAAGGTAACAAACGGAAGGTGAAAGGAACTCACATTTAGACCTTTTCAATCTGAATCCACATCGCTCCAAACGCTCGAGCACGACCGCGAGTGTTCGAAGATGCTCTGTATCCGAGCGTCCAGAAATAAGAATATCATCCAGATAAGCACACGCAAAAGGAATGTCCTTCATTTGGTCGTCAAAAATTCTCTGAAATATTCCGGGGGCGGAATTAATGCCAAAAGGTAAACGAGTATATTGAAATAGTCCCATGTGCGTGGTGATGGTAGTAAGTTTCCTCGAAGGTTCATTGAGATCTCTCTGCGAGTATGCGTGACTCAGATCAAGTTTGGTAAACTTTTCACCACCAGCTAGTGTTGCATACAAGTCATCAATACGTGGCAAGGGGTGCCTGACCAGCATGGATGGTTGATTTATGGTTATCTTGTAGTCACCACAAATCTGTACGGAGCCGTCCGGTTTGGTTACTAGCACAATTGGAATTCCCCAGTCAGAAAAGTGTACGGGAGTAATAATACCTTGAGTCTGTAGGCGGTTTAGTTCCTCTTCAACTCTAGGCCTCATAGCGTATGGTAGTGTGCGCGCCTTAATGAATTTTGGTCGAGCGCCTTCCTTTAGTTTTAGCGCAGCCTGAAATTCTTTCAACTTCCAAAGCTCCTCGGAAAAAACAGCTGAATGTTGTTTAAGTAATGTTTCAAGTCCGGAGATCTCGGTGACTAATTTTACCACATTCATTGTATCCGGGAAAGCACGTATGCAGTCTCTTCCAAGCAGATTTGGACGATCCCCGGGGAGCACATATACAGGAAGTGTGCGTATTTTTTCGCCATACTGTGCCTTCACGAAGCATTTACCAAGGACACGTATAGGTTCACCGGTGTATGTGCGAAGAACAGAATTGCAAGCGGATAAGTTCGGGAGCGTTTTTACAGCGTTTTCCCAGATTATCGTCACGGATGCTCCTGTATCGATTTCCATCTGTAACTTTTGTCCTTCAATGTAAAGGTCTAGAGTGTATGGCACCGGCTGCATGCTAGAAACGGAATTAAGCCAAATGGAATGTTATTCAGGGTCGCTACCATCAGATTCCTCCACAGTTTTGATGGGGTTTGCTCCTCGATAAGCCCCACCTGAACGTCGCTTGACCGATCTACACACTCGCGCCAGGTGGCCCACCTTCCCGCAGCTCCGACATACTGTCTTCTGATGCCGGCAGTCGGATGGACAACTGTGCTGCTCACCACAACGATAGCACACAAACAAATTGACGCTAGTGGGTGGCTTTGGTTTTGGTGTAGTGTTAATCAATCGCAGCTCATCTGACGAGTCCTTCAGCGTAAATGTTGCGAGTTGTTGTGTAAGGTGTTCCCTCTGTCGGGCAATCGAGCAGGCCGTCTCCCAAGTCAGTGAACAATCATCTTGTGAAAGGAGCTTCTCCCGCGTGCTCTGGTCTGAGATTCCGGCTATCAAACATTGGAGTAACATGGGCTCTTCAAATCTCGTTGGATCGACTTCATTGTATTACAATCAGGTGCTGCTTGTAGTACACGAGCGATGAAGTCGTTCACACTCTCATCTGGTTTCTGGCAGAGTTTCGAGAAGTAGTATCTAGCCCTTAAAAACATTCTGACGAGCACCCCAAAGAGCACTGAAGGTTTCCAAAGCGCCGGTTATCGTAAAAGAGATTTGATCAA
Organism: Dicrocoelium dendriticum; assembly: GCA_944474145.2. Taxonomy (NCBI): domain Eukaryota; kingdom Metazoa; phylum Platyhelminthes; class Trematoda; order Plagiorchiida; family Dicrocoeliidae; genus Dicrocoelium; species Dicrocoelium dendriticum. The sequence continues at coordinate 104,873,195 of OX104064.1, read as the reverse complement.
TGCGAAGTGCATGGAAATACCTTTGACCCTCATCTCCAAGAAACTGTCTCAATAGCTTCACTTTGTTTTTCTCAGTAAGAGATACTGCTGGATTCAAGATTGGAAGCAATTCCAAGTAATCCGTAAAGGTTTTCCGCCATCTATGCCACGAGTCCAGGGAAGGTTCGTCGGTAGAGCACGACCAGAAGACCGGTGGAGTATATGTCATGGACATATTGACCACCGTCGCCAGATATCACAACTGTACTCTAACCGCAAGTACGTATTTCAACTCGGTAGCAAATAAGCAAGTAGACGCGTCAGTCTGGCGCACAGTGTACTGAACACTTAACGGTTTACATGTGAGCACGGAACGTTAGGGTGTGTCCTTGAGTGCGTGTGTGCGTGCTTATCTACGTGTGTGTGTAGGGCCAATCAAGTTCACGGTCATGGTGAGCGCTCATTGGTTGAACACGTAACAGAGATCATGATGAATTTCATGGAGATCTGGACGGCGCGTATGACTCGTCATTCTAGAATCTAATGAACTTTAACTCGTCCAAATGTAAGGTGACTACATTCATCAGCGGAGGAATAGAATATACAACTTTGGAGACCAGGTATTGCATGTGGTCACCCTGCAGGACGATTTTGGATTACTAATTCAGTCTGATTCTGGTTACTCAGAGCAGTCTGGGAGAGCGTCGAAGGTGAGGATCCAAAACGTTTGCCCCCTGCGGAGGCTATTCGGACGAGTTGATCCATCGGCCTTCTCGTAAGTTCATAGCACATACGTGCGGATTTATGAGGGATATGCCATCCAGGGCTGGCAGCCCGACACAAGCAAGATTGCGCGGCAATCGAGAAGCCGCAGCGAACCCACCAGGTATATGGACCGACTGCGCTATCATACTTATCAATAATGACTGAGGACTCTAAGATTGTACGGATAGCAGTATCGGCGCCTATGTGATGACCTATTAATGATCTATCATATTCTGTGGTACCCCAAGCACGTCTGTCACGACCTATTGAAGCGTAAATGCAACACGAATGGAAGACCACCATTTGAAGCTGGGCACGCAATACAGTCAGGTAGAATATCGCCAAAACCTTCAATCTGTTCGTGTGTAACAGCCATGGAACGCCCTCCCTAGTTAAGTAATTTATGCCTCCATTTATCAGTAGGTGAAAACCTCTTGGCATTACTTTGATCCACACAAATTAAGAAGTGTAGCGCATTTAAATCGACACCGGACACAACATGACAAACGGTGATCCAATCTGACTTGTTCGACACAATCGAGGTAGACACTTTTACGTATGCCAAAATTCAATTACTGTGGTATAGTATAGCCTCCCGGGAATCAAACACAAAGTCCGGGAGGCGATCACAAAATCGTTATTAAGGTGAATCGAGGTCATTTATAGAGCGTATAACTTAAATTCACTATCATGCTGTGGTTCGTTTCACTGACTTACCATTGTTAACTGGCCTGTATCGTTGGATAAATTCTACTGGTTCAAATTTACTCTCCAAACAGGCCGATCCACGCCTACCGTGTCCAGAGGTAAAGTGGGTCTTGTTGTTGTCAACCCAGATAGACTGCATGATCGGCTATCATATGCGGTGTCTGATTGACCATCCGTCCACTTGATTGACGTTCCCTCAACTGACTGGCTATGAAACGGACCGTAGGCACGCCGACTGCTTTGCGCTGGACAGGACTCGTCTTGCGCTCCCATTTCTCATCACTAGCGTCTGATTGGCTCCTGGCCGGTCGGTACCGCAACGATCCCATTTGCCCCTGGTCTCAGGCACCATCACATATGGTGATTACACTAAAACGCTGCTCATTTCTATTCATGTTTTCTTTTTTATTTTCTACTTCTAATCCTAGCCATCACGCGGTACGTGTTGAGTACTTTCTTTCTTACCTGTAATCCGCCAAGGTTCCCTTGTCCCATTCATATTCGCAAGACTGCAGTGCACCCTTTGACCAACTGCATAGCTTAGGGGTTCCGTATGTATTTTTGAGTCTTCACTTTGTGATCCAACCTAAAATTGAATAGCGAATACATATCGCTCGTGTTTGCAGTGGTAGCGAGAATTCCTCGGCCGAACTAATAACGGTTTAACACTCAAAGTGAAGAGAAAGTCTGGCGCAAATTTTGTGCATACATATCCTTCTTTTCAGTCTAACGTGTGTTACCATCACCTACGTTAGAGAGCATACCATGGACGTATAAACACATGGTTAACTTCACACTTGTACTGGCGTCTTTTCGTCAATGTATCCCACTGACCTATTCACCATCCTTACACATGAGGCCCAGCCATTAGTAATGGCCCACGCAACTTCACTTTGGACCAGGATGAGACACCTGATGACCGTCTAGAGACAAGCAGATTTGATAAAGGATCCACCACTTCTGCCTTTAGGCTACTACAAGCAGCTCTAAATGCAGTGTCTTATCCCATTTAAAACTTGCAAACTCGCTTATTTAGTGACTTATCGTTTACTCAGTTAAACGATACGAACAAGCGCTATTAATTTCTTTAAGGTTTGTTGGTTTTATCAACGAATTTCCATAATAAACTCTTTCAAAATAAGAAGGAAAATGTACAAGGTGAAGTTCATGATTTCTAGACCCAGTTGGGTAGCCATCAAACACTTGGGAGGGCAGTGTTAGTTCGCTTTTTTCTCTTCGGTACTAGTCAGTAGTTTATATTGCATCTAGTCCCTGTAGTTAGAAATTACAGTCTAACTGCTCCCAATCCGTGATGACGGCCACTGGGCTACGAGGGACGGTAACGATCTAGGTGACATAGTTATTAGTTTGATATATTGCCGCTCACCATCCACTGATTTGCGCGTTACTGCTGTGCAGACGACAGGGTAACACCCTCAGCAAAGGACTGAGTCTAGATGTGATGACCTTCTACTTATAACTTTCAACCCATCGCTGCTGCTTTGTAAACAGCATACTGATCAAACTTATTATAATGCCATAAGTTAACTGGCAGCTTAAGTTTGGTAAGTTTGCTGCTCGGTGAGGGATTGCCCTGTTGTCTGCACAGCAGTGACTTGTAAGTCACTGGATAGTGAGCGGCGCCACATCACATAAAGTAACTTAGTCAAGTAGGTCGCTAGCGTCCCTGGTAGCCAAATAGCCTTCAACACGAACTAGAAGCAGTTGGATTACAGCTTCTAACTCAACAGAGGCCAGATGGAAGGCGCATTGTTGACAATTCCCGAAGGGATGAAATGACCGTACAGTGTTTCCCCAGGTGTGTGATGGTCGCCTGACTGCATGGTGAACTTCTCCCTATACCATTGACCATCCCTTGTAAGGTAAAGGTATCTGAAGTATCAAAATCGCCTTCTCTCAAATTCTTCTACATGGTCCGTTTATTTTTCAGTGCAACAATCCTTGAACCGACAATGCCACAGTATTCACCACATTCACTAGTCCAGGGTTTTAACCACCTTAGTTGCCACTGTGTCCTCACGAATTTACACTCACAGGCTTCTCCATCACGCTGAAGCAAAGCGACGCCCATTTGCACACGACCATCCTAGTGTCTGTAACGTCGACAAAGTAGTGCCACCATATCGCGTGGATTTCTTCGTGTACCCACGGATGTCTTGGCAACTGAATGGCGCTGTGTAGACTGTGACACCTCTGAGGCGCATGGTCACAGAAAACTTGGTAATAATGTTCTACCGACCTATTCTTTGCTTGGCTGGTTGTACGCAACCCAAGAGATCCGCTTCGGTGGTACGTTGATGGCGCTTACCAGTAGAGAATTAAGTAGTAAATAAACAGCCCCAGTATGGGCTCAGCGAAATCCCTGTGATTCTCAAATTTCTCACACCCGAAACCGCATATTTTGAGTTCACCACTCCTCTCCCTGGCATGTTAACAGAAGACTTGACTTCGTCAGCCTTCCTTCATAGTAAGGTTCTTAAAATCATGCCTGCAGTGTTCACCAGTGTTCCCTTAGAAGAGACGCTAAACGTAATAGGCGCACATACCGATAAATATGGGTTTCCAGCTCACCTTCTGAAATCCCTACTACGTTTGTGCACAAAGGACGTCCAGTTTAGGTTCGGTGCCACGCTGTATCGACAGGTTGATGGTGTAGCCATGAGCAGTCCCCTTGGGCCTGTCTTGGCTGATATTTTCATGGGCCAATTGGATAGAACCCACCTACGTCCTCACATACAAGGTGTGCATTCGTATTGTCGCTACATAGATGACGCATTTGTCGTTGTAGACACTGCCGAACAGGCAGAAGACCTACAACGTGCTCTAAACAACTGCCATCCCGCGGTTGAATTCACTGCTGAAAACGGATCTTCCGATACCTTCCATTTTTGTATGTTAACCTAGTAAGAAACCCGAGTGGTACATTCATTCGGTCTGTGTACCATAAACCTACACAGACAGGACAATCCCTTAACTTGGACAGTTTCTGTCCTATGAATTACCAACCTGCTCGTACCAATTGTGCGAGAGCTGGTCAGATTTGCTCTGATGAAACGATCGAATGTGAGCTGCAAAGCGTCTCCTCGACATTACGTGAAAACGGATAGCCGGAGATGTTCATAGCGCGGCACTCAAACGCGAACAGGAAAACCAGAAACCTGCTGGTGACCGACTTACCTAGGAAAAATGTATCGATAACACTGCCATTCCAAGGAGACCAGAATGAGAGGAGATTCCGGTATCGTCTTCGTCAATCCATAAAAGGGTCTTATTATGCTGTTGAGCCTGTGGTTTTGCACCAAGTTAGAAAGTTAATGTTTAAGTACAATCCGGACGAACCAGAGTCTCGATTTACCGCCTCAATCATTTAAGTGTTTCACTGTATTTGCGGTAGTGAGTACGTTAGTCGAACTGAACGAACCCTGTCCATAGGGATTTTAGGGCATATTCCGCGTAACCTAGTCGCCAATGATCCGAAGCTGCCCGCCAGTTCAATCGCCCGACACACATGTGACTGCCCCATGTGTGAAAACCTACGTGAATAATTTAGGATAATCAATCGACAGATCGGCGCTCGCCTGCTTCAGTTCGCTGAGGCTTCGGCAATCAGACGGCAGAAACCCACTTTGTGTAAACAGACCGAGTTCGTTGCCAGTCTCGCCCTGTCTTGGTGGGGCTGGTGGCCACATTCCTCTAAGCGGAATGCCGCCCAGCATCAGATAAAATTTGACCGTTTTCTATTATCCAGCGAAGTTACACCGTGAATGTCTCTGTATGCAACCCAGCCATTCCACTAATTGTATGTAAACGGCTGATGAGAATACGCGAAAAAGTTGAATTCAGATTATCCTGATGCAATGTTGTTCTTACTCGCAATTTTGAAATGCTACAATCGTCTAGTCAAAGTATTGCCTTCATAGCTAGGACCAGGTACACAAACGACACCACTGCAAAGTCCAACTAGAAATCTGATTCTGTCAAACTGGATTGTCTATTTACGGACATGCTATGCTTATTCCAAAATCCTTTCTCTATTTCTATACAGCTTTTTAAACATGTGTGCTCTAAACATCTGCACTGTTAAATATTTAACATCTTTAATTCGCATCATTAATAATAATAATAATAATAATAATAATAATAATAATAATGTGTCAGCTGTACGCCGTAACGGCGCTTCGCTGCCGCGCGACCACCATCAGTCGCGCGCGGGCTGAGTATATCGCGAGGACGCCCACCCATACGCGGATTCGAACCGGTGAACTTATGGTTGCAAAGCAAACGTGCAGATCACTCGGCCACCGGCCGACTAATTCACATCATTGGCATATACCCTAGTCCTCAAAGTTTCACCTTTGATAGACGGTCGATTAACGAATTGCTGCGCTGAAACTTTGCCGCACGTCTTCTTCTGTTTGTGCTTTTTCAGTATAATTGCAAACCTATTCGTGAGTAGTCTACTCTTTTTAATTTGTGTTATGGAGCAACAGTGCGAGGAATTGTCGTTTCGTTTTCTCTTTCTAGATCGTGCGTCATGTCAAAGTTCACTAGTCTATATAGTTTTCATTCCCCTTCTCGTACGGATTTATCTAGTCTGAACTTTATATCATTGCCACAACCCCACTGATCTCCGGAAGGGAGTTTTGTCATATCGGTACTCATCAAAGCACCTATTTCTCTCAAACCCATCATAATTAGAACTCACATCCTTTCAACTTACGGTCAGCAGAAGGTCATTTGTCCATGGGTGATGACACTGACCGACGTGCATAAGTTAGTGACTGACGTAGCGCGTCTCATCTCCCACTGCCATGCATCTCGTCATTGTACACATACGTGATTACTTTCTCCAAAAGTCTTATAATTTCTCCAGTCAATCAATCATTTAAATAAATGCCAGCCGTATTTGAAGAATTCCAAGTAGATTCATCACAGCTTTTTTTAACCGCACATTCGTCCCATTGTGTGTAGCTTCACACAGCCCACCTTTTAACGGTGAGTGGTGCAATGAGTGGTTTTCATTGACTTCTTCTATGCTCTCTCACTGTAACGCCGATGCCGTTACGCAAGCCTATGCCTTCACCACTAGTTGACGTGCGTCGATGTGTCATCGTTAACAGTTTGGGTCTGAACAAGCGCAGAAGATACCCATCCTTCTGATATGATTCAGCCCATGAAATGTGGGCATCAAAGCTAACCTCGACACACTTACTTTTCTTCTCCATCCCAAACAGGATTAAAAAGTGGTCTTTATCCAAGAGCCAAACAGCGGAAAACAAGACCCTTAGCCAAATCTGTGCAGGCCGGGGGCACGTGGACAAGTCCCAACTTTGATGACGCCTCGATTCCACCTGCTTGCGCTTACGGAGGATTTGACCTTTCCTCAGCCATAGTGTTGTATTGTGGGTAACGATAGCGAACCATACGGTCTGGCTGGTTTGGCCAGTCTATCGCATGTCGAATCCAAGCGATAGAACGAGTGGACAAAGTGAGTTGCACAGTTTGCCGACTTCATCCTGCAAATTTTCGGATTTTAGCGGGCTGTAGACGTACACTTATGCGGTGGTCAAACCGATACAATACCTAAGCACGGCGACGCAGCACGGGGCTGAACAGGCGGTATGGACGTATCTGCGAGGGGTCACGTGAGCGGCTGCAGAAACCCGGTGCGCATCAACGATGTGGGCGGGCGTGTCTGGACGCAAGCAGACAGTCAGATATGGCCGAGTGAACAGGCAGAAAGAGGTCCAAATGGATTACACCAAGACACAAGCGACGGGAGAATTGCGATACACTTTTGGGGAAAAAATATTTGATCTATAGATAAAGCCACCACTTAACGCAGAAGATACACTGCCCGGCGAATTCCTTTGGATCGGAGAGCCAGACAAATGGGACTGAAAGCAGTAACGTATCAGTCTTACATCAGCCACATGTCACGTAGATGCATTTCAGTGAAAGTAGGGAACGTGCCACTGTCAGAACAGCTAACCACTTTTGACGTCAGAATGAAGGATACGTGCGGATCAATTTGCTAAACTGGGAGCGGTTCCCAGAAAAATTGGTCAACTCTGGTATATTAATGCATTCCGTTGAATAGATAGTGCAGTAACGAGATGACGTGTGTAAAGAAAGCAAGGTACACTGGTGCACAATGTAGCCCAACTCCCGAACAGCACCTATGATTGAAGGATCAGCACACAACACCAGAACGTCTGCGGTAATAGCTAGTCAAAGAACAATGGACAATGATTTATCACTGGATAAAAGCAAGTGCTTGACACGTCCGTAAGATGGTTGAAGTGAATAGGATGAAATCAAAATATATGTGGGGCATCTACCGAGCGTCTGCCGAGAGGAATACTTTGATAATTAACATCAGTGTAAAATTAAAAAAAATTATCGAGCATAAACGTTCAGAAAGACACTGGGGTGCAGTGATCCGTGATCTAAGGAGTGAGAAAAGTAAAATATGGTCGCTCACTTAGGTCCATTTGATAAATAAATCCTGCAGAAAAGTATGCTTGGCGTAATCCACAATAGAGGAGTTCAAGTAACAAAATAATGGAGCTAAGAGCAACATCTAATCGTTTTTTGAAAACGTCCAAGGTAGGAGAGGATACAACTGAGTCTGGGAATGCGTTCCAGAGTTGGCAAACCCGAAGGGAAAAGTAATTCCGTCGACACTCTAGACGGCTATATTGTTCCTTCAACATTAAGTAGTTACCCCTGAACTGCGTGTTGTGGCTAAGTTTCAGCAAATAACGGCATACGTGGTCACTCAGTATCTGATACGCTAAAATGACATCTCCGCTCAGCCTTCGATAGAGTCCGCTGAAAATTCTCAGCAACTTCAGCCTTCGGTGGTAAGAGTGATAACGCAGGCCCTTTACATGCCTTGTTGATCATCGTTGTGGTGCCTCTAACGCTTCTGGGTCGCGCTTCAACCAAGATTGCCAAGCTTGCATAGCATATTATACATGTGGGCGCACGTAGGAATTGTGTATCATTCGCAAGATTGATGGATCAAATCTACCGAATGCCCTTCGCAGCATGCCGAAGTGCTGGTTGTCACTGTTCGCGGCTACCTCAGCCTGTTTTGAACAGTTGAGTTCACTCTGTACGATCACACCAAGGTCACGTTCCGGGGAGCTATTCTTTAATCTGTTTGTCCCAACTAAATAGGTGTAGTTATGCCTATGGCGTAATTCTTCAACGCGACATTTGTCTACGTTGAATGGTAGGGCGTTTTGAACTGACCAGTTCGACACTGTATTAAGATCTCACTGGAGCCGTTCGTGGTCATCTGGTCCTCTGATCTTTCGCCATATCTTGATATCATCAGTGAAAAATAGGAAATCGGAAGCAATTGATCTCGCGAATTCGTTAGTGAACACCAAGAATAGACGAGGTCCAAGAACAGAGCATTGTGGTAATCCACATGTCACATCGATTGCATGAGAAAATGATTCTCGGACTCTCACCACCAGCCGTCGTTCTTGTAGAAATTTGTCAATCCAACTCAGGATTGGATCGGCAATGCCGTAGTTCTGAATCTTCTGAAGGAAAATTTGATGGTCCAAGCGATCAAACGCTTTTGAAAGGTCCAGGTAGATGACATCGACTCCTACTCCATCATCAACAACTTCAGTCCAGCTGTTACGTGCGATTAATAGGTTAGTGTTACACGAATACTTTTGACGAAAGACATGTTGCTCTGGGGTTATTAAATTGTGGCTTTCCAGGTAATGCATCGGAGCATCTGCGATGATTGATTCCATCAATTTGGATAGTACGGGAAGTAGTGTTATTGGACGGTACTCGGTAGGGTCAGAGCGGCTATCTCCTTCATGGATAGGAGTGATGAGCCCTCGCTTTCATACTGGTGGAATATGGTTCTCTTCGAGACATCGCTGATAGAAAAGAGCCAGTGGTTCTGCTAGATCTTTTGCTACCGACTGCAGAGCCTTTGTTCGGATGTTGTCGATTCCAGGAGAACGGTGGATGCGCAAGTATAACAACGTCTTAAACAAAGCTTCCGCAGTGAAAGTGATGAAGTCTAAACCCGACGGTGGAGTAATAGAAACGAGGAGAATATTTGGGCTTGTTACCTACTGGAAAGTTTGGGAGTAATGAAGCCGTAGAAGATCGGATGTTTCCATTGCTAAACGCGTGCACCAATCAGCCGTGACTAGTGCTATAATCCCCCGTTTCACCTTTCGAAGGCCGCTAAGGTAACTGTACAGAAGTTTGCGATTCGTGCAGAATCGCCGCATTATCTCCTGTTGATGCGCGAACATGTCTTCGCGGGTTAGTTTTACATAAAAATTACGATGTACCAAGCATGTAGGCCAGGTTTCGACATTCAAGCACTCCTTGTGAGCACTACATGCCAAATCCCTCCGGGACATACATATCCGTGTTCTGATACTCAGAAATGACTTATGTTTGTTTTTGGATTAGAAGGGCTTCTGTTCCGATGCGTGCGCAATCAGTGTGCCAAACGTCCTTGTAAAACTTTCCCAGGCAACATCTGGGGGCATTCGGTTAAGAAAGTCCAAGATGTATCCTTAACAAGCTTAGACAACCCATTGTAGTGCGTGAAAGTATACACTTTATCAACCTACTTTTCAGGATACTCCGCATATAATTTATAGTCAAAGAGTAGAGAAACATGATCAGTACGACCCAGTGGTGTGTTTGTAACTATCCCATCAACCTTGAGTTATTAGTTAGTTAGCACAAGGATGGTCTACGAAAGGACTCGGGTGATTCGCAAATTAAGAGGGAGGTTGTTGCAACAATATCCAAAAGCCACGTAAAATCCAGTCATTTAGATAGCGGGTTGAGAGGCTTAGCCTTTGTCATGCATAGAAAGCTTAAATCAGCATGTCTTCTAGTAGAGGACGATGCAAATCCGGCAAATTGGTGCATCTGCGTGGTCACCATCGGTTTCTGACTCACCTGAACAGTCTGCTCATGAAGAGTAATGTCGAATCGCAAAAGCAAAAATAGTCTGCTCACGATGGAACACTGGGATAATACGGATGAAAAACTAAGGTTTACTAATTCGCTTAGAATGGTCTGTGTGGAATACATGAGTTCAAAGTAAAACATTTTGCTTGCAAGACAAGCCGCACGTCTTTGGACTCACCTTAATATCTACGTTAACACACATGTATATCTGCTGCGGTTCAACGTGTGCAAATGCAAGGTATTCCTCAAACGATACTTGAGTACATACTCCTACAGGTTAGGAACAAAGTGACGCAGCGATTCTCCATCGAATGCCACCTGAGCGTACTGGTTCACGATAATTTGGGTTGTTCTAGGCAATCCAATAAGGCATCGAGAGAGGATAACAAACACATCGAGCTGTTGCGAGGGACGTTCGTACAAATGCGCATCTCTATTTCCCGACAGATGCTCAAAGCCTGTGTTCATCCCCATGTCAAGAAAGCAATTCAAGTCTGACATCTATGAGTGTAACACAGCCTAAACTTTGGGCATCCAATTAAGTTAAGGGAATGCACAATCTCCAACACGAGCAAAGGTTGAAGCTTTTAAAAGTAGTCAGCGGACAGTGTCATCGATTAATAGGTGACCTGATAATAGCATACTTGATATTACACAATCCAAATCTTGTGTACGTTCTTTAATGCAAATCAGCAGAAACATAAACTTGAGAGATCACTCTGTGAAACTAATAAAACAATGCAGTCGCCTAGTGCCGTAGAAATATTTGTCTACTCGAGTGTCACTCGTGCAGCGCTCCCCTCTAATCGGTCGTTTCTGCACCTACAATAGTCATATTTACAGTCGCTTAACGACGCACTCAGACACTAACATTTTGTTACTTGGCACTACTCTCCATCCCACTCCCGGGAAACACCTTGGATGTATTATTTATCGCTTATAGGAACTGTGAAACTACGCGGAGTGCATGACTGCTGCCTGTAAGGTGATAAGTTAATTTTTTGACAGTAAGTGTACTAATTACATTTTTGTATCATCCTTTCTCAACAACTCTCCAAAGCAACGGACGTTGCTTGTAAAGCAGTGCATCTTAATCCATATAAAGTCATTGTTCAATTAGCCACCTTGAATTCGTGGGACTGGTTAGCACAATCTTTCTACGTGGTTTGTTGTCACGCGATGAACGCGAGTCATGTCACGTAATGCGCATAGTCTAATGAATCGTCGTCGTTCTTAAGGATGGATAAATTGGATGAAGAGATAACATAATTCATAGGTGTGTATTATGGATGCTAATTTCCGAGGGATATAAATTCCTGGAGGCAATGTAACCGGCTTTATTGAGTGACCAGTTTCAACTGGTGGCTCGTCAGTTTTGTGTTGTTCCTAGGTTTCAGGGGGAAGCAATAAACGCAACTAGGCTATTTCAGAATATGACACGATAAAATATCACTCCGTAGAAAACGAAATCTTCCGTTGTATATTCATAGAAATTTCAATCGCAGTTGGTATGGCAGGTGGAGCAATCCCTTCACATTTTTCTTTGCCATTCGCTGCGCGGTATTCAGTGCAACCAGACTGTGTTTTAACCTAGCTTGCCGGACCTGAATCGCGCACTCTAAACGCGGCCTCACAAGTGCGTTGAACATTTACGGGAAGATGAAAATGTCGAACGATGTCTGTAACTGACCGACATGTTGGTTCTCGGTTTGGGGCTCATTCCTGGATTGATGCGAACACCTTGAATCACAACTCCAAAGTCGCGTTTCTGTTACCATCCAGTCTGTATGTGCTATTTGGCTTATGGTATACATGCAGTATTTTACATCTATCCGCTTTGAGTAGGAGTAAGTTATAGATTGATCTTTCAAAATCGTTGTTCAGGTCTGGTTGCAACAGATTGTGATCTTCCTGATTGTCGACTGCCCACTAGGTTTTAAAGCCGTTGGAAACAGCAGGAAATTCGAATTCATGACGCACTTCATAGTTGACGAGTTTGGAACGGCTGCCGCCATCAAAATCAGGGTAATGAAACCCTGCGTATCTTGGTGGCCATCTGTCGTTTATCCGACTATCCATGAAAGGATCGAGAAAATGGTTGGGTTAGCCTCGCAGCTGCGACCTCCTGCGCTTCCAGGTGAATGTTGTCAAGTCCGGGGGAACCGTAATGTGTAAGGATAGCTGCTTCTCCAAAACAGTCGCTTGACTAAAAGTGAGATGGTTAAATCCTGTCGCTTAGGAGAGTGTGACAGGTATGCGACACATGCGGTTGATGCGTCTGAACATTGGAACGGCGGAAAATTTACTGTATCATTAGTGAATAGTATCGTATCCTCAAGCCATTGAGCACATCTTTTTGCTGAGATCGGTGGGGGAAAACCATCGTTCCCTGCCCGGAGATTTTTCGTTTGTTTTCTAATATCTTGTTAATGACGCAATAAGTTTTCGCTAGGCACTGCTGGTGTACTACTTGGTTCCAATGGACAAGTATGGTGAAATGATTACGGTGCGTCATAAAGTTGTCCCAGTTGTCAGGACTAGGGTTTGCTATGTACACACGCCTCACTGCCTCTCTTACCACCATGCGTTTTCTGATTCAGCTCCGGATGTATGATGGTGCTGTTGCTGAACGAAGAGACCTGATTCGTGACACAAATATGGTCAGATCACCGAAGCGGCCAACAAACTACATTCAGGTCACATCAATAAAACCGTCGTCAATAACACTAGTTGGCTTATTCAACAAGTACTGTTAGCATGTCGTAATGTGCGATCGTACGAAACAAGTCGAAGAGCTCCCGTTGATATTCTGCACAAGACGCATAGTCGTAAATTATTGTTACTTGATCACTCAGTCTCAGAGGGCTCCCCATCTTTGGATTCTCGATCACGAGATCTTCGTTTGTGAACACCAAATCAAACACGGATGGTTTGCTCCCAACACTGGATCTCGTGAAGGAACTGACATGAGTGAATAGCGGAATTGCGATAAGCTGTTTCATCTTGGCCTTGAACTGTTCACTGGAGATGCCAGGTCTTTCAGATCATGAAGACTGAAGTCGCCTGAGATGAGAAAATGTTTGCATCGTGGCTCTAATGCCCTTCCCAAGGCTAGCTTCTGACAGGAGTCATCGGGGAAAGAAACGCATGTGTCGTTTTCTCGCAGTCGCAGACTCGCCAGATGGAGTATACGATTCGTATTTCCGCATAATCCAACGGTTCGTACTGCAGCGCGCTGCGGCGGTACGAAATTATCGGGCATCACTTGTTGGGGGGATAATTACGAACAAGTGACATATTATGTATCGCGATTTCGGCGTCAGGGATTTCTGAGTGCAACAAACTTTCAGTTACGAAGATGAGGCCCTAAGCACACGACGCTTGACAGCCGCAGTTCAGGAATATGGTTCAGAATAACGTGCATTGGTTTACAAGACAGTTTCGATGATCTCAGTAGTGAATAAACGGACATGGGAATTTGGTACAAGGTAGTGCCCACCGGGGATAGCCAATTTATTACAAATGCTCATTTAGCGTATATTTGCGTCAGCATTTCACTATGCTTTAATCGATCTATATTAATAGTTACTCTCATTTCATGTAGTTGGTTGTTCTTTGACATTTGTGGTATGGCTGCACTGGATGTGCACGTTGACCAAGTGCTTACCTGTCTATTACCCAATACCTCGTCCATACTGGCTCCAGGAGACAGCTGTTCGTTGCTCGACAGGACGCAGTGCATCTACTCGTGACCATGCTAGGCTCGAAGAATGGTTCCATGCACTCAGTATGGGGCGGACTACGGTACGGCCACCGCCTTGTGTGCGTTTGATTCCCAAATACAGTGTGCTTGTGTTCGTCTGTGAAGGAGTGTGGGCCGGCTCCGTTGATGAAAAGTGGTTCCCATCCACACGCCTCCCGGTCTTATTCCTTCGGGTTTACACTAGATATGCGATGTGTGGTTGGAGCTGTGAGTGGTGCAACGCAAGCCACCCATAGTCCCTCTATAGGCGCAGGTGTCCTGTGACTGTCCTATGGAGGCCACAGCGATAGGCAAATCCGAAACCGGATGCCGCTAACCAGCACCGACCGGGGGGAAGTGTTAGCCACTAATCCATTTTGGGGTGTAGCAGTGACCAACTAGATTGTGCCGCATCCAGCAATTCTGGTCTCTTACGATTGCTCCTGACTTCGTATGTAACATAAAGGGTGTGGCCGCCAATTTCGTAGTCTGAAAGAGCAGTTATTCGTACCGTTGTCGAGGAGTGGTTCGAATAAATAGCTGCTTTCATGTGTTTGCCAGGGGGCTTCTCTTTGCTTCGAACCTCAGAAACTAGTACGCTGCGGCACACCTACCAGCACTCAAGTAATCGTATTGCTATTTGTCTGCATTGAAGCACCACCTTTACAACCTTCGGATTACATCATTTTTAAATTAACAACCTGTCAAACTTCAAAATCGATTACGCTACGACGTTTTCCAAGGAGAGGGTTTCGCGAAGGTAGCGCCACTGCCCCTAGTCAAGGGTGATCGTTTCGCGCTCATTATATCCTCTAACCTCTGGAACATCGGGTACAGTAATGGTCATGGCTACGTATTCCTTCCGGTCTCTTTCAAAGTCATAGTTCAATAGTTCATGCACTCTCCACGGAATACGAAGGAAGATGTGGGTGAAACATGACCCATTCCGGAGACTAGCTGTTGGTATCTGATATGTTTCAGCTTCATCGATGGAAATTAGAGCAACCCGGAAAGGTCGCAGCTCATGGTAACCTTTTGAGTTTAAGTGACAGGTGACCAGCTTCAGGTTGGCGAGCATAGCGACTACATCTAGGATGTCAGATATGAAGTTCCATTGGATCACGTCAAGCTGGGCTTCTTTTAAAGAATTTGATACCAATGTAAGAACAATGGTGCGGATTACTGATGATAAACTATGTGGTTACTTAATAATCATTTGCGCAGCGTAAGTTGAGGTACACTAGTCCGCTGGCCTGCATCTAATCAATGGAACAATGGTATTTTACGGACAAAAAAGCAGTTGCTTTGCAAGTCCCGTAGGATGGCCAGAATGAGAACTGCAGTATGGTGAATAGAAAACAAAGTAATTAGATGAAAATCATTTTGGTGGACTCACGACAGTGTTCACACAGCGGTATGTAAAAAGAGCCAGGCTCATTTGTTTAGGTTAATTCGGGTTTTGCAACTCTGGTCATATTATATCGTCCATCGAGAAACACAGACTATATCTCGTAATGTAGGTGGGTTAGATCAAAGATAAAGCGTTTTCTGAACACAGGTGAATAGAGGGCGCAAACAACGCATCATGGGTGGGCGTTTTATCCTTGGAACATCCGAAGTGTGTAAAAGTTCAGTCGAAATTCTAAAGTGGTGGCCCCTCAAATTCGTGTTGTGGCTCAGGTGTAGTACGTGGCGGTAGACGTGGTTGGGGTTCATTTTTATTTGACAGACCATAATAAGGTCACCACGTAGGCGCCGGTACCAGCCGCTCTATAATTTTAGAGTTCTCGGTCTAAGTTAGGAATAAAGACAGAACAACCCTTTGACATGCACCGTGGCTCGTCGCTGGGGATTCTCAAGCGCTACCAAGTCTTGCTTTTGCCATGACTGCCACACCTTGCTTACGTATTGCACATGAGGCTGCAAATAAGTTTTAAGTAACTGCGAACAGACAGAGGGAACAAACCGACTGAATGCCCTCCGCAGCATGCCAATGTGTTGGTTCCGATTCCTTGACGCCTGCTTATATATGTCTGAGCATGCCAGATCAGTCTGAACGAGTATCACAAGGTCGCAGTCTTCGGTGACTGCTCGCAGGACATGTTCTTTAAGCTCGTATGTGATGTTCGCGTGCTGGCGAATGTAGACAATCCTACACTCCCCCGAATTGAACTGGACCAGATTGTGGAGTGACCACTCATATGTTCTGTCCAGGTCTCGCTGAAGTGCATCATGATCTGCTGAGTGGAGGATGGTCCGCCACATGTTAACATGATCAGCGAACACAAGAAAGTTGAGGTAATCAAGCGCGTAAGCTGGGTACTGAAAGCCAGCAACAGACCCGGATCCAGAACTGATCCTTGTGGGACTTCTCATTCGAAATGAATCGGATCGGACAGCGCACTTCGAACTCTGACCTCCAGCTGCCGATCCTGCAGAAAATGCTTGATCCACTCAAGGACAGGATCCCCAATTTCACAGCTTTTGAGCCTGTGAAGCAGAATGTTGTTCTAATCGGTCGAAGGGTTTGGAGAAGTCAAGGTAAATGACACCTGTCACTCTGCTTGTATCGGCCCCTTCCGTCCAACTGCTGAGTGCAATTAGTAGGTTGTTAATGCATGAGGAATTTTGGCGGAAACCGTGTTGCTCGGGAACTATGATGTTTTGGCGTTCTAGATGGTCTACTAAAGCCTCAGCGATGATTGCCTCCATCACCATTGAGAGCACAGGAAAGAGGAACACTAAGCGATAGTTGGCGGGTTTCTAGCCATTACCGTTTTTGAAAATTGAAGTGATTAAGCCACGTTTCCAAATGTAGGCTCAATGTGCTTAGCCAAGCACGTTTGGAAAAATGTGATAATGGCTCGGTCAACGTTGTTGCTGCTGCACTCAGCGCCCTCGAGTGAATATAATCGATTCCAGGAGAGCTGTAGTTACGTAGTGAGCGCAGTTTCTTCAACACAGCTATCGCAGTGAAATCGGTGTTAGCGAGTGTGGAAATTAGAGCTTGGGATGTAAGTATGCAACAGGCGCGGAGTTCTTGTTGTAAGTTTGGTTATACTGCATCCGTAGAGCTTTGGCTACCTCTTCGATATTCTATGCCACTTCGACTGGCGTGTTAAGTAGGGGGGATACCGAGCTCCACTTTCCGGATGATGTTAACATGCTTATATTGGAGCTTTTGTTGCTGGCAAATTTACAAATCAAATGTTGTTGGTGATCCAATTTGTCCCTACGGAAAAGCGTGTTAAAATTTTTGCGCTGCGTCACGTAATCGCTTCAGGTTTCGGGGCCAGGAGGCCCTCTGTAAGTGTGTCAAGCTGCGTTCCTTATTTACATGCGCTTGCGGGTTCTACTTCTGATGAAAGACGATGGATTGGTGGAGCGACCCCACTTCATTTCTGAAGCAGTTGCGATTAAAAGGCTGAAGCTTTCAACAAACTGAATCCAGGCGCTGTCAGGTGAGCCACCTTTCAAGAATTCCCGATCGGTCGTCTCAACTAGGTCGTTCAGGATGTAATATAAGATAGTACGTGTCAGTTCTGTGTTCCTCCGGATATTCGGCGTAACGAACACGGTTATAAAGTATTATGGCATGATCGCCTAACCCTAATGGGGTGTCCATAAATGGCCTTTCGACCATGAGTCCCTCATTTGTACGGACGAGGTCAAGTACCGATAGCTTGTTATCAGCTCTGTACCTAGTAGGTGAGCTGGTGTGATTGTAAAGCGGGATAATGGCGATAAGAGGTTGTAGTGCGGTCTTGTATGTTTCGCTGGGGATGCCGAGCTTTACAAGTCGCCGGAAATAACAACGTGGCTGTAAGTTGGGAGTAAGCCATTCGTCAGTGATGATATTAGGTGCGAATTCATCTCTGGAGTGGACGATGGGGAGCGATATTCGACTGCCACGAAGCAGTTGTCGTTATGTTTGAGAAGCAAACGTCATTATAGCGAATCGGTGAACTGTGTCTCCGGATCGTCCAGTGGTTCGCATTAGCAGTCGTTACGGTATTATAGGATAGCACCACCACACCTTCTGGGACGATTGTGCCGGAATAATGACATTCCCTGAATCGCGATCTCGGCATCTGTAACCTCTGAGTGCGACCAAATGTCGATTATGATGAGATCCCAAGCGTTTGTTGCCTGGTGCAACCGAAGCTCGGCGATTTGGCTGAGGAGGTTTTGGGCATTCGTGTACATGTAGAAAAGTGTTTCGGTCCTCAGCAGCGACCCGAAACACTTGTGGCTAGGATGAGAGGTTGTGTCGACCGTCGTATGGTCGGCCGCTAGCCAGCTTTTTATGGTATTATCGGCGAGTCTGTTAGAGTTGGTTTCAGTGACATCGTGCTTAGCTCCTCTGACAACTCAGTTTTCACAATGCATGGGGAGTGGTTGCAGGATTGCACAGGAAGATCCTCACTTTTATCAGATCTGTATCCGGTGTGAATTTCGGATAAGATCACTACTTCGTTTGCCTGCTGCGGTGGTACTTTAATTCGGACGACAGTTTCGCTTGCCGCTTTGAATCGGAGCTCAATTGGCAGTTTGTTCCGGAGTGACTGCCAGCGTTCCCGTAGCATAAATGACGAGTGCCTAATTTGTAGCACAACCTTCAGTATCTTGGGCCATTTGTACCTTTCTAATGTTGGCAGCCTCGAGAGAGAAGTAGCTACAACGTCATTCAAGAGCAGGGTCTTACGAATATAGCGCCACTGCTCCTGGTCGTGAGCATTTGCTTTGCTGGGGACGCTGTGGACAAAAGCGGTTCTGGATGCGGTGTTTAGTTGGAACTCTTCTACGCTCTGCCTCACTCGCTTGCGCTCGCCTCATAGGACCTCGGTGATGGCTGTGTACGTAGAGTTTCGCTTCCTACATTTATGTCGGATACTGCGGAAGTAGCCGCTGATCTACGTTGCTGGGTGCCGTTACTAGCTATCACGTTCCAACCAATACTCGTGTCAACACGGTTCTGAGAGTACCAAACAGTTTGGAGTGGAGCAAACGCTGGTTGAAATTATACCAATCAGGTTGCAGGTGGTTTGTTTAGGTGTACCTGGCCCACTGACATTCAGAGTTAGGAGTGATGCATTTTAGCGGGCTATCAAGCCTCTTTCGTCAGGCTTGAAGTAGGACAATTGGGGAACGGTAAGGCATACTCTCCGTCAAGCCTTCGCCCAGTGACGTGATTTTGCTTTTCCTTATTTTCTCACTCGTTGTCACCAGTAGTTCATATTACCTGGATAGTTCATTTTCCCAGTGTGATGGTCATACATATTTCACAAAACCAGAAAATGTTTAGTAGTTCAATAGTGTTCAATATTGTAAGATGGGATAAAAAGCATAACTTTACAAGATCCACAGGATGGATATGCAAAAACAAATTAAAATCAAAATGTTCCAACGTGGAACGTGAAGTATCAGTGATTAAACCATTGCACTTTGTCAAACTGTTGTGTAGCGTTTATCACTAAGATGAAAGTCTAAGAGTCTTTTGAATGTCATCATGTCTGGTGCGTTCGCCACGTATCTTGGTAATGCATTTCAGTGAGAACACATTCTAAGTGAGTAAAAATACTTTCTACAATTCAGACGGGGGTGTTGCGTCATCACTTTCAGGCGGTTGCGTCGGCTTTGTTTGTAAGGGGCTAGAGTCAACAGTGATGTACATGGATGCTCGCTTTCACTTAGTATTCGGTATGTGAGTAAGATCTCCATGAAGCCGTCGGTATTCTGAGGAGAACACACCGAGTACACGAAGACGCAGTTCCGAACTTAGACCAGATAGTCCACGCGTTGCCTTTGTGGCTCATCTCTGGGGTTATTCCGATAGGCGAATGTCTCGTTTTAACCATGGACACCAGGCCTGAATTGCATATTCAACATGAGGACGAATCTAGGAGTTAATCAACAATGGTACTAGCCGTCGCTCAAAAGTGCCGAGAGCTCGCCTCAAAAGTCTCAAGTTCAAGTTCACCACACTTACCTGCTTCGAAGATTGGAGCGAATTTCCAAGACTCTCTTGCACTAGTATACCTAAGTCGCGTTCACTAGTCAAGTGTTGCAGGACGTGTCGCCCCAAACCATATGTGTTGTCGAAGCTGCTGTGCACCGTCAGCAGGTGGTACTTTGCAGGGTTCACTGGGAGCTGGTTCTTTTCTGCCCATTTCTTAATCCAAGTCAGATCTTCCTGAAGGCAGACACGGTCCGATACTGAGCGAATTGCTCTCCATGGTTTAGCATCGTCTTCAAATGTTCGCATCGGAGATAGGATATCTGCTGGAAGCTCATTAATGAAGACTAAAAAACAGTAGCGGGCCTAGAATGGATCCTTGTGGTACACCACTGGAGACGCACAGACTTGCAGAGTGAGGGTCGACTACTCTTACCTTGATTGCTCTGTCGTGTAAGTAGCATTCTAACCAGGTGAGCAGGGAACCGTTGATACCGTAGGCAGCAGGCTTTTTGGAGGAGAAAGAAGTGATTGACCTTGTCGAATGCTTAAGAAAAATCCAGGTAAATCACATCTATGGGGACGCCTTCATCAGCCGCCCTGGTCCATGAGTCCCGAGTAATCAGCAAATTGGTGAGCCAAGATCGTCTGTGTCTGAAACCATGCTGGGCATTAGAAATTATTTATTGACCTTCAAAGTATTGCGTCAGTTATTCTGCGATTACTGATTCCATCAATTTTGATAAAACAGAAGGAGTGTAATAGGTCGGTAGTTGGCAGGATCTGATCGCTTACCCCCTTTGTATATTGGAGTGCTAATTCCATTTTCCCACTCAGATGGGAATGTATGAGAGTTAAGCAAACCATGGAAAAAGGTTGCAAGTGGTGCTGCTTTGATGGGAAAAGGGGTTTTCAGTACTTTTGGGCAGATCAAGTCGATTCCAGGGGCTCTGTACTCTCGGAGAGACTGTAATTTGTTTGCAACAGCTGCTGGAGTAAAGGTGACGCCAACGACACTTGTTGGGAGTTGGTAAGACGAAGGTCCCATGTTATTTGTAGCTACCGAGCCAAACTGCAGGAGTAGAGCGTTCGCGGCATCCACCACAGTAGTTGTTAGGCCACTGGGCGTCTTGAGTGGTGGTATTCCGGGTTTAACCTTTCTTTTGTCATTCACAAATCTGTATAGTGGTTTGGTGTCACTCGTAAATTTCAGCACCATGCTCTCCTGCTATTCGTACTTATCAACTCTACTGAGCGACATGCAGTAGTTTTTGAGGACTTTGTAATTCTGCCGTGTAATATCACATGGGATTAGCGGATGTTGCCTCCAGATTTCATCTCTTCTGTTGATCCATTTACGTGTTCTGCTCCGGATCTACGTATTGGTCCGGCGCGATGCTCGTAATGGTATAACCTTCTATGTTGATTGTATGACCCAGCTAATTTTGTCTTTCAGTTCATTCCACGCGTCATTCGCTGAGCTGTGCGTCTGTAGGTCCCAGTCAACGGTTGCTGCTAAGGTGCGCAGATAAAAATAGTTCGTAATAGTTCGTTGAGTCGCTCTTTCTTTAGCAACAATACTGGCATAACCACATAACCAAATGTTAGGACTGAATAGTGGCTACGACCCAGTGGAGGATCGCATGCTACTGACACAACCATCAACTCCTCACTAGTCAGGATTATGTCCAGGAGTGAAAGGCTTGTTTGAACCGCGGTGTCTGGTTATTAGATGCACCTAGTTATACAAGACTGCCATATTCACTAATTTCTAGGAGTTTTCATTTAAACGATGGCCCATTTGGGGACATTGATGCTATTGAAGGAACATTAAAGTCGCCCATCGTAAGATAGTGAGAGTACTTTGGTGAAACAGCATAGCGGAGGGCGTTTAACAGAATGTTATCGCTGTCAGCTGATGAGTTCAAAGGCCTATACATAACTGGTAAGAGTCTAGTAGCACTCGTCTTCTGTGAACCAACATCTCGACCTGCTAGGTGCAGTCGGCAAAATAGAGCGTCGGAAATAACAAGAGAATTTTCGGTAAGTGCCTCACATTTCAAATAATCTCGATAGTAGGGAGCAACACCGCCACGGGGGGGGTGATCATTTCGAATGATTGACATCTCACTGAGTTCAATCTCTGGATCAATTATGTCGTTTGAGAGCCAAGTTGCAGTAACTGCTATGAGGTCCCAAGTTGTTGTTTCATGTCGATGGCGCAGTTCCGAGAGCTTAGAATACAACCCCTGAGTGTTGGTGTAGCAGCATTGTATTTGTTGACGTATCAGGAGCTCGGTTCGCTGCGAGTGACGGGCACAAATAGCGTCGGTCTGCTGAAGTTTTCTGAAACGGTTGTTTACACGGTTGGCCGATTTGAGATAGGTACAATTGAGGCTGGTGCATCTGTATCTGAGGTCTGCACTAATTGAAGGAATGGTCTTAACCGTATTTCTGGTGGCTCAAGTTTCCTGTTGTCATGCCATGCTTGGATTGCCACTGATACCATTTCGGGCGCAGCCAAGGTAACTTTCAGAATTCGTGGCCCGCTACCTTGGTAGTTTGTGGAAGCAATTAGACGGGTGACATCAAAGGCCACGACATTCTTCATATCGTATATTTCTGCGATGCAGCGCCATTCTTCGATGTCGTGCTTCTGTCGTTCAGTGCTATCGTCATGCTTCAATTCTGGCACACTATGAACCAGTACCACTTTCTTCATCTCATTTTGACGTGACGAACTAGCGTTGGATTTCCGCTTCTCTATTTCTGTCCATGGCCTGTCAGGAAAAATGCGGGCACTGACAGAAGAGTTCACTAGCATGCGGCTTGCTAAGAGAACATCTTCCAGGTCACGCGTGTTGCCAAACGTTACTCGCAATAACCGAGGTTCCCCTACTTGTGGAGATGATGATTTCATTAGAGGTCTTAGTTGGGACAACTTTCAGTCCGAGTGTACAGGTTATTTAAACCCAGCGGTTTTGCTCCACGGCTTACCTACCTTTTAGGGATTCGCTAGTGGGTTCTGGGACGTTTGCACATATCACTGTCATCGCCTTTTGGTTGCATAGTAATTGTTTGTCCTGCAGTTCCTTGTGAGCGTAGGTTTGTCAAGTGGGGGGTCTGGCTTATCTTCCGTGGACGATACGCCAAGGCTTCGGCAAGATTTTTACGTGCAACGCCGTTAGTTGCACTATCTGCAGGGGTCAATTGTTGTTGCCCAGCTACTGACGGAGGTGAGCGTGCAATTTGTGCGTAACTGCATGCTTTGGAGCATTACGTGAGACTTAGGAGACCGTTCAACAGGCCTGTTTTCACTGCTGTTTTTCACAAACGGTGTTTGCCTTTCGCTGGACTTGGTAGCATTGTTGCTAGAGAGCTTTGCCTTTTAACAGGTCGGGGATTCGGGCTACGTAATGCACTAATCTGCAATTCGGGTTCTGAGATTTTCCCTCCCAATACCGCGATCAGTTCCTTTTGGTCTGCCGACGTAACAGCCAACGCTTCACACCTTATCGTAAGCGTTTGAACAATCTTAATTATCGGACTATCTGAACATAAGTCACAACCACAACCTATCTGTCGATACGCTGTTAGCTCCGTTAAGTGTACTGTTCAAATTTGTTGCGTAATAGGAATTTGCACAGAACTAACACGTGATTTTCGAGCGGATTTCATTTCCCCGATTGTCTGAGCTACGGTTGACCTTGGGTTTGTTGCTCACTGGATTCCCGGTTGACAAACTTCTCCGGCCCATGGATCAATGGTCGGTATGCACTTTTGGGTTGCGCTGGTCACGCTGTTTGGGCTGTCTCAGTTGTCTGCTCCGGTCAGTGGGTTTGGTGGTGGTGCGACACTAGGCGCACGTGTAGCCAAAATCACACAGGCTTTCCGCAGTGAAATGCACGTAAAAATATGGTCTTAACTTGGGATCACAAAAATGCCTGTATCTATGGTATCCAGTGGTACACAGTACTAAATTATACATTGTCTGACGGCCTTAAATAAGCTCTGTCGAATGGTATCCCAAAGGTACTGATGAAACTCAAATAAGCAAAGTTACTCAAGTTGGCCTTAGTGAATAGACTTCCGAAGATTTTGTTTGTGGTGTACCAGCGTGTCGTTGGACTTACTTCAAAAATATAGACCCCGTTGGATAGAGCTCAGTGATCCAAATCGATTGAGCGTACTTCCGAAGAGGTGGCACAAGAATGTGAGGGGATAAGTCTAAGTTAACACAGAGCACAGGATTGCACGCTTAGCAACCACACGCTGACAAAGTCATATTTGCTATTGCACAACACCACACATGAGGACAGCTTAGCGTACTTAGGATATCAACAGCTAAGATAATTGAACCATGAGATTTCTCTTCGTGTAATTTTTGCGTTAGGCACGGCTTTCTTTGAGTGACCGTTGCAACCCGTTTCATCAGCTTCCCTTTGGCCGTTGATGCCACTCGGATCCTTGGCAAAGCACTTAACGTTACTGCGCCTGGCTGGCTGGATGTCCGTCTGCACGTTAAATTGGTCGTCTCTCAGATCACACGTTTGTTACAATGCGCGATGCGCCACAGTTCGTTGTGGGACATGTTAAGTGAATGTCGGTCGCTCGAGAACTCGCAGAGGTGTAAACGAAGCGACCGGCAGTAAAGAATAAAAGGTGTTCGATGGTTTCTTTACCTGAGGGTGACAACTTAATTTCACCTAAGGCATGACGGAAGCTTTCGCGTTATTCTGCAGACAACCGTGGGGGCTAGCGAAACAACCGGAATAATCCAAGTTAGTCAACTCAAGGTATTCAAACGTGGTTAATTTCAGCTTCAGTTCACCGATATAAAGAGATTTTCAATGGGACAACTTATCGGATCAACAAGCTCAACTCCATCGAACATAGACTTGATGTTAACCAGCTGTGAAACACCTGTGTATGACATTCGGATCCTGAAGCCTCTGGCAGCAAGCGACCACTCAGTACTTATTGCCAACATGGAGCTGCCAATGCAGCAATCCCACAGACTGCAGCCAGAGTAAAACTACTGGGAGACGGATTTCGACGGCCTAACTCGAGCCGCTAGCCAAGTGCATTGCTTTCTGCCGCAATCTGCATCTGCTGAAGCTTCTTGATCAGTTATAGATACTGAATACTGTAGTATAGAGCGTAGAAATGAATTCTGTATAACACTTTCGAAATGTGGTGAAAAACGTTATAAAATTGTCAGCCATGAATATCGTTATCGTTCTCTGTAACATGTAAAATACCAGACTCATGGTATTGCAAAACTCACAATGTAAGATGCCATCGTAAGTGTGCAATCGTTCTCTGAATCGAATAGTGGTAAAATGTAAAGCTAACATCGATTTGAACTGCTGCGCAGATGTTGTCTCCATCACCTTTTCGGGCAAACTGTTTCAAATATTCACCACTCTCCGTTGGAAGCACAGTGGGTGGGGAACTCGCTTCACATCCGGCACAACAAGTTTGTATCTGTGTCCGCGTATGCTGCATGACCCTGGTATGTGCAGCGTTGGCCTCAGCATGGGAAGTCCCCGTGATGTACACTACGGTAGGTCACAATGAGGTCGACTCGCACCCGACGGTAGGACAAGGTGTAGAGTCCTTGTTTCTCGCAACTGTCTTCATACCCCAAGCCACGTAAACTCGGGATGAGCTTGGTAGCAACATGTTGGACCCGTTCAATCTTTTGTGCTTTGCCTCGGGTAATCGGTAACTAGGCGGACGAACCGTGCTCTAGCATTGGTGTAATGATGAAAGAGAAGAGGCCAGTAACAACCTCTTCAGACCATGTGCCGAAGCAACGTTTGAGTGCCCAGAGCATGCGCAGTTCGTAACGATATAGCCTGTTCGTGTTGTCCACGGACTTGAAATCGTAGCGCAAGTGTACACCTAGGTCCTTCACGGAGGGTGTGGGATATAAGGGCTGGCCTTCAAGAGTGTAGATTCGGCCGTCACCACCCCCAGGACTTGGCTGGGTTGACCGGAAAATGCACTATTGCAGACCATGTGGATAGGCGGTTGAGGCCTTGCTGAAGTAGGCCACGGTCGTCGGGAGCGTCAACGTCTCTACAAATCTTCATGTCGTGCGCAAACAAGCACACAGCGACAGGAGAGGATGAGGTAGATCGCTAGTGTGGATCAGGAAAAGAGTGGACCTTAGCACAGCGCCTTGAGGCAGGCCACTTGTGCAGGGATACCAGTCAGTTAGATGGCCATCGACCTGTATCCTCCAATTTCGTCCAACAATAAAGTCCCGGATCCACTGTTGCAGTGAGCCACCGACACCGCACATCCTGAGTTTGTGAAGGAGAACCTCGTGGCTGCCCTTGTGAAACGCTGTATTGAGATCGATGAATGGCACCTCGACAGATTTTCCCTTGCTTATTGCCTTCAAGCACTCATGCCTCTTCACAAGCAAGTTCGTAATGCTTGAGCGGCCTTGCATAAAACCGTGCTGCACGGGCGTCAGGACCTCTTTTGTTTGTAGCAACTGCTATAATCCATTTTTTACGATTTTCTCAGCAACCTTCACCAAAATAGGTGTCAGGCAAATTTGCTAGTAGTTGTATACTTTGCTAAGATCGCCGCCTTTCGGAATAGACTTTGCCACTGATCATTTCCAGTCAATCGGCATGGAACCTTCGCACAGCGATCTGTTCAAAAGGTAAGTCACAACAGGAGAGATGATGACTGAAAGTGACTTGAGGATCAGTGGGTGATGCTCATCAGGTCCGACAGGTTTGGTGCCGTCAAGGCTGGCGAGTAGTTGACATAATTCTTCAATGCTGCAATCCAGACAGATGAGTTCGGTAAAAGCGGTACACGTCGAACTCGGTGCAGACACCTGGTTATTCGCAAACACAGAAGCAAAGTGCGCCGCCAACGCGGACGCACACTCAGTGCTGGAGGTTAGGGGCTGTCCATCCGGGCCATCCAGCCCTGGCACATCACCTGCCGGCTTCAGGCATGGTTTCACATAATCGAAGATTCTCTTTGGCGTGGTCTTTGCGGCTATTGCGAGCTGCTCTTTGAAATGTCCGCGCTTATTCTTTTTTGCACTGTTGCAGAGGTTCCGCTGACTTTTATACCCTTCGTAGTCATTGGCAGAGCCAGAGAGGATGAATCTGTCCCACAGTCTGCGCTGCCTCCGAGCCAGATTTCCATAGTTCTTGTCAAAGCAATGCGGCTTAATCGATCCGACCTTCCGACATTTCAAGGGCGCAAATTGGGAACACAATGATGTCAGTCTCACTTTTATAAATGTCCCACAGTCTTCCACAATTGCAGCTTGTGACAGAGACCAATCCAGTTGGCTCACGGATCAAGCTGGACAGTCAAAATCCATTGTTCTGTGGTTGTAAGCTGGTTCCAGCGGACATGAATACGACGAGGGTAATTCCATATCAGCTATGAGCACTGAGTGCTCACTTGTAGCCAAGAGCACCATGATCCGAACGTCACGCACTCGTTTTTCGTACCTCGGTAACATCAGGTCGAGACAAGACGGGGTTGAACGTGTTGATATGCGTGTTGGCTGGCATATGTGTGGCGATGCACCAGTTTCAAGTACCAAATCCACGAACTTTGCTCCAACCTCACTATGTCCAGGCATCAAATGCACATCAGGCAATCGGAGTAGAGGAAAGTTAAAATCACCCATAAGTAGAAAGTGTGGGCGACTTATGTGAGTTCGAAGACGGGGTAGCCAATCCAAACAACTACTCAGGGGGCTGCGACAGACTGCGCCCACAAGTAATTCTCCGTGCCTGCGATGGATGGAGCACCACAGTCGCTCACAAAAGCCATCGTCACTTCGGTAGGTGCTCACAAGTCTCCCAAGCAGGGAAGGCCGGATATAGAGCAAGACACCACCGCGGGCATTAGTTAGTCTATCGCATCGGAAGTACCAGTAACCTTTGAGTTCAAGTTGCTGGGTATATAACTTTGCATGCAACCATGTCTCTGCGAGTCCCACTACGTCTGGCCGCTCAGACGCAACGAAACAATAACGCTCATCGTGCTTATTCATATCACTGCAAACCTTTGTGTAGCCCACTCGCAGGCCGCAGTAGGAGCCGCTGGGCGTGCCTGAAGTGTGAGCAACCTGTTTATCCTGATTCGCAGATGCATGGAAACCACCCGAAAACTTACAATACCGAGATTTGTTTCCGTCACACCAGTACATTTTTTCAGCTTAATGATGGTAGACTTGAGCTGTTCCCGGTCTACTGAGTCCAGTTCTGCATGAACATGAATCTTCAAACTTTTCAGCTTACTTAGACAGAACAAGATCAGTCTTGGACTGGCTTTGTCCACAAAAAGAAGCTCATTGTCCGATTTTTCCGATCACCTTGCTTTCCAAGAGGGGTAAATGGCCTCACACTTACCGAGTCCTCACCAGAGTCGAGGAGTCTGTGAATTAGACTCTGCAAAACTCGACATCGTGATCGTATCGCACTTAGGTTGATAGATGACTGACGCCGACGCGTGGAAGATCACAAGGTTTTAACGTTGCTGGTCGGACAAGGTTGACCTTGCAAGGCGAAGTATATTACCAGCCTCATGTGGTTTGGCTAACTGTTAACTTACAGACTTTAAAGAATGGAATAAATTCATTGTGTAACCAATTTGTGCCTCCCAAGTGTCGTGAAACCGGACTGGTCAAACCACATTGATTCGACAAAAAGCATGGTAAGCTGGCTCGGCAGCGGCGTAGGCTGAGACAACTTCCTTATCTCTGGCTCAGACTACGAGTCTGAGAAGTATAAAAAACAGCGAAATCTCTGCAACGATGTGAGAATCAGCAAGCGCATGCATTTTGAAGGGCAGCTTGCAACTGCAGCAAAAACTGCCCCACAGAGAATCTTTGCAGAAGTGAAGCCGCGCTTGAGGCCGACAAGTAAACTAGCAGTGATAGTGGACGAGAACAGACAGCTCCTAACATCCAGCACTGAGCGTTCTTCCGCATTGCCGACCCACTTTGCTTCTGTGTTTACAAATCACCAGGTTTCTGAACTCGACAACCTGCATTGTGATGTGGAAAATGTGCGTCAGCTACGCGACAATCTTGACGGCACCAAGCCTGATGGGTCTAACGAGCTCCGTCCGCTGATTCTCAAATCTTTCAGTCATCCTCTCGTCTGCCGTAACTGACCTGTTCAACAGGTCTCTGTCCGAAGGTACATTGCGGATTGATTGGAAATGCTGGGTGGTTAGGCCGATTTCGAAAGGCGCTGATCCCAGCAAAATAGACAAATACAAGCCAATTTGTTTGACACCCATTCTGGCCAAGGCTGCGAAGAAGATGGTGAAGAAATCCTTACTACAGCTTTTTCGATCTGAAGATCTACTAACGCCGCACAGCACTGTTTCACGCTAGGTCCCTAATGCAGCACCAACTTGCTGGTGATGAGGCATGTATGAAAGCACGCAGTGAACCGAGGGAAGTTTGTCGATGTGATCTACATCGATTTCAGCAAAGCGTTCGACAAGGTGAACCATGAGGTCCTCTTCTAAAGCTGAGCGTGTGTGACGTTGGCGGATCTCTGTACCGGTGAATCCAGGACTTTCTTGTTGAACGAAAGTGTAGGGTACAAGTCGATAGCCACCTGACCGATTGGTATTCTTTGAACAGCGGCTTATCCCAAGAGAGTACTGGGGCCTACATTGTTCCTGATTTATATCAAGCACCTACCACGGCTTCTTCGGTCACTGTGTGCCTTGTTTGCAGACAAGCCGAAAGCACGAGGGGTGATAAGCACACCCGATGAGTGCGGCTTACTATAAGAAGACCTAAACCGCCTTTCCGCTTGGTCTGCTGTAGTCTGTCTCCTGGTCAACTCCTCCAAGTCGGTGTTCATGAGCCTTAGGAAAGGTGGTGACGGCCGAACTTACCATCTCGATGGACAACTACTACACCCCACACCTTCTGTGAAGGACCTAGTAATACTCTTACTTTGAGACTTGAAGTCCGTTGACAGCATGAACAGGCTGGTAACGGACTGCGCGTGCTATGGGCACTCAAACCCAGGTTCAGCACATGGTCTGAAGAGGTTGCCACTCGCCTCTTCTCCTCCATCATTAGACCATTGCTATAGTACGGCCCGCCCACCAATTGCCTGACCACTTGCGGCAAGGCGCAGAAGATTGAAGGTGTTCAACACCTCGTTACTAGGCTCATTCTTAGTTTGCGAGGCTTACCGAACGAAGATAAGTGCGAGAGACTTGGACTGTTTATCCTGGTATACCGTCGGTTACGTGTCAACATCATCATGACCTACCGGATTCTGCATGTAGGCAACTTCCTCATGCTAAAGCCACTGCTCCATTTGCGAAAGCCTTGCAACACACGCTGGCATGTATACAAGCTCGTGGTGCCAGATATGAAGCCAGTTCTCCATCCCCTGTGCTTGGAACGGCGAGTGCTAAATGTATGGAAGGGTCTGTCAGATCATATACTGGAAGCGAACTCAGTGTAGCTAGTCAAACGCTCATTGGATGTGCATTGCACAAGTATTAGATACCGAAAAAGACTGCTCACAGGCACCTGGCATATTTTAGTCCTAACCTACTGTGAGTTAAGAGATTATTTAAAGATATAACTTGTGAACATGAAAAGTGATCAGCGTATTGACAAGGCATAGCTTGCTTTTTTAACATTTTTGATCATATTTCAATGGAGTTGTACAGATTCAAATTTCTACTTGCTCCCACAATACAGTATTCAGTAAAGCTGCTTCGCATAGTTGAATTCAGAGGTTCGTCTATGAGGAAGTAGTCATAACGCCAAGCTTGCAAACGTGCGGAAATATATTTTTGCTTGGAGTGGGCTACATTGAGTGGGTATCCATGATCAATCTTGAAATCAAACCATCTAAATACTGAATACTGACTACTGGTTGCAAGCAGCAAGTAGCGTTTGCTCTAGGTAGCCGCATCAATCGTCGCTTATAGAGCAATAGTCGTTATATTGTGTGCCGCTCAATATATTTTGCGTCGTGTTCGTCAAGTAACTTCTTAAATTCCGACACCGACTTTGCCTTAACTACGTGCTGCGGCAGGTCGTTCTATACATTCACCACTCTGCATTCGAAACATAGTTGGTGAGCGACCCGCTTCAAATCCGATACGATAAGCTTATACCGGTGTCTTCGTGTGTCGCTTGGCGTGCGCAGATGAAGCAGCGGTCTCAGCATTGGGTAATTACTCAGCTGCAATCTCCGATGCGTCATGAGGAGGTCAACCCTCATTCGACGATAAGCTAGGGTGTACAGCCATGTTCCTGACACCGGTCTTCGTACGTTACACGCCGTATACTTCCTACGGTACATGTCGTATGTGCGGAACATCAGACGCATTACTTCCGCCCGGATAGATGCAATATGGTTCAGTTGACTAATGAGTAGGAGGACTTTTTTAAGTTGTAATGTCTTCGTCCCAGCTGCTCATAAACTGCATACCACAACCTAGTTCTCAAAAACACCAGACATGTTTCACTTTTAGGGCTCGTCAGTGGTGCGCATTCCCTAGGTCCCCTACTGGAGATCCAACCTATGACCGCCAGAGACAGATGCCAACTAGCCAGCAGCTTAAGCAACTGAGCCATGGACATGTTGGTTGGGCTACACAATTTGCAAGCTAACTGGGATATGGTACGCCCTATCTTTCACTGTCCTAGTTTTAAATGCTATGGAGGTAGCGTCTAGTGAGAGGAAGTCATGACCTTCGGAGGCTAGCCACTGTCATCTCTTAAAGTAGTAACCTGCGTGGCAGTGGAAGATAGGTCCTGCTTTATCCCAGTTAGTTTGCAAAGTGTGTAGCCCAGCCGACCTCCTCATGGCTCAATTACTTATCCTGCTGGCTAGTTGGGATGTGCCTCTAGCGGTCACCCGTTCGATCTCCAGTAAGGGACCGGAGGAATGCGCACCGCTGAGGAGCCCCAATAGGACGAAATGCGTCTGGTGCTTTTCCGAACCAGGCTGTGCTATGTAGCTTGTGAGCAGATGGGACGAAAACATTACAATTACAGTCCACTTTAACAAGTCTGATGGAGACCCACGATCGTCTGATGTCAGTACTCAGTGCTGCTTCCCTGTGTTGCCTTGTTGTTTTAGCCAACTTTTGTAAAACCTTCCGTGATCGTAAGAAGGAATAGTGCCGACAGGGTTTACGGAACCCGTTGATAGAGGTCAATCAGGAAACTGTTAGTCGTGATCCTTGTAAGTATGTCCTGAAGATAAAAAATGTACACCTTGACGATCTACAATCAAAAGCCTTATCTCTAGATCGTAATTACAAACTCACTACCCAAATGATGAACCGACTATTCGTCCAGATATAATTTGTGAGTGTTTTCTGACCAGTTGACAGAGCTCCAACTAATCAGCCGGGACAAAGACCAATGAACAATGATATATTACAGGTAAAAGAGCGATTGCTTTACAAGTCCCGTAGGATGGTTGAAGTGAAAGTAAACATCAGTGTAAATCGTCAGTTTAAGCTTCCAGTGAATTCAAGTGTCTCTTATTCATAGAAACGCTGTAGAACATGTACTGAATTGTTACTGTAGAGTATTATGGGAAGTAATATGGGTAAGGCAGGTCTTAAGAACAATAGAAACGACCAACGCTTACTCGTGCGCCGCTTTCTTGGACTGGGGTAAATTGATGAGTGCATTTGTAATATATCCGATACTATATTCCTAAACAGCAGTGTGTAAATAGTGAAGCACAAAAGCTGAGAACGAGCAGCGTATTTTTTCGTGTTTGTTCAACGTGGACATCTCTGATTGCATAGCTTAATGTAGATGGATAAGCGAATCATCCAGACGTCTTTTAAATAGCGATAGCGTGGGGGAAGAAACAACGTATGTGGGAAGAGCGTTCCAGTGTTGGCACACACGAAGGGAAACGAAATTCCGGCGGCATTCCAACCTGCTGTATTGTGTGGCCAGCTTTAGATGGTGTCCTCTGAGTGTTGTATTGCTATTCAGCTTAAGTAGGTGACGACAACAATGGTTTGGATTCCTCAGGATCATATAAGTCATTATCAAGTCGCCACGCAGGCGTCGATATTGTCCACTGTAAACCCCGAGGGTTTTCAGCCTCAATCGGTTAGGGAGATGAAACAGGCCCTTTACCTTCTTGGTCGCCCTTCGTTGTGGCAGTTCAAGAGCCGTAAGGTCTTGCTTTTGCCATGGCTGCCAAGCGTGGATGGCGTACTCAGAATGAGGCCGAATGTAGGCGTTCAGCATCTGGGAAAAGATGGAAGGATCGAAGCGCCCGAATGCCCTCCGCAAAAGGCTAAGGTTTTAGTTAGCTTTTTTGGAAGCTTTCTCGGCCTGACGGGAACAGCCCCGATCTCCCTGTACTATCACGCCTAGATCGCATTCCCTTGTTGTGCGCTGCAATATTTTATCTCCCAGTCTGTATTCACAAGTGGCTTTATGGCGTATGCTCAGCATCTTGCACTTTGTAGCATTGAACTGAAGCAGGTTCTGAGTCGACCTGTGGTGGAGCTGTACCCACGGACGCCGCGGATTTTTGGATCAACGTGTGCTGGATACTACTTTTGCCTCAGATTACTGTGTTAGCAGCGTTTTATCTGTGTGAATTGTGCACCATTATTTTTCTTTTGGCGTATTTTCCAAGCGGTGCAAATTTGGGAGCTATTTTTTGGCTAATTCCGGAGATCTCACTGATTTGCCATACTGCCATCTCTGTCCGCCATCTTGGATTTGCTCTAGCTTGTGATGCCGTCTCAAGCTACTTGTGGTTCGTGTCCGAAAGTTGTGGGAAATAAGGCTCATGCACTTCGATGCTTCAGCTGTGATGTATTGTTCCATATTTCGTGGATTGGCTTATCCGTTGACGTGTTTCGAAAATCGCTCGACATCGGACATCGGTTTTTTCAAGTTATATGTGATAAATGTCGCGGTACAAGACATCAGAATACGCAGCGACCGCAAACAACTACGGAAAAATCTCTCTTTCAGATAGAAACAAACCGTTCACCACGTGGGATCAAACGCCCTCGTGAAATTACCTCTGTCACCTCGCCTTCTACTGTCTCTCCGCGATCTGCACCACCATCAGCGTCTTCGACCCCGGCCGAACCCCAGGTTCAATGTTTCCCACCGATGAAAGACTCATACTCAGAAGCCACGAAATGCCGCTTCACTGATCGGTCCGTGAATTTCTCAGAGCCTGTCTGTGAACTTCTGAACACCGAGGATCCATGGACCACTCAAAAGCGCGACGGCTCACGTAATCGAGTTCAGACGTCACCTGCTGATAAACAACTACCCAATCAGTTAAGCGCCTCTAGTTCTGCTCCCACAGGTTCATCACTGATTTCGCTGAGGCGTCATAATCTCATGGTCTTCCACGTACCGGAGTCAAAAGATGAAAACCCTAAGATACGTTATGATCACGATGTTGAGTTCCTCCAGGGGCTCATCGATAGACTCTTGGATGTGGGCGAGACAGTGTGACGATTAAACAAGTAATCCGACTTGGCCAGAAAACTAACCAGTCATGTCGACCTCTGAGGATCACCTTTGCAAATCCTAATATGCCGCAGCTCATACTGTCTCGTCTGTCAAGGCTGAAAGGCATAAAAGTTCACATCCGCCGAGATTTGGAACCCGAGGACAGGGATCGTTTGAAGACTGCGGTCATTGAGCTCAAACGCCGTACAGAGGAAGGTGAGACTGACTTACAAGTTGTAAATTTTTGGGTGATCAGGAAGGGTGTACGAACCCGTATCAACCGGTTGCTTAACCTCCAGGCACGTCCCGCAGTACCTCCCAGGACCTCCGTGTGACATTCGCCAACGTGTGCAGCCTAATGAACAAACGTGACGAACTGTGCCGCTTCGCTGTCTCGGAGCGGCCGGACATTTTAGGACTTGCAGAGACATGGCTGAACTCCGACGTCATACCCCAAGAAGTCGTGTTGTCAGGATACTCTTGTTTCCGATGTGACCGAAAATCAAAGGCTCACGGTGGTGTTCTGTTGTACATAAAATCGTCACTATCTGGCAAACTTATCAGTACCTATCGGAGCGAGGATAGTTTATGCGAGCAATTGTGGTGCACAATCCGTCTCAGGCGCGCAGAACTAATTGTGGGGGTTATCTACCGGAGCCCATTAAACCGTTGCTGCGATTGGATACCACATGTACAGAAGCACATGAGCCGCCCTCAGTTCTTACTGATGGGGGATCTAAATTTACCTAAGATAATTTGGCCAGATGTTCGACTTCTTCCCGGTCATGGCAACGTTGAGGCTCAATTCGCTAAAATGACTATTGAAATTGGGGCAACGCAACATGTCATCCAACCGACGCGCGTAACTCCGTAATCGGCATCTTGTCTGGACCTAATGTTTACGAGCTGCGAGCAAAAGCTAAAAGAGATCAGAGTCATCGAACCTCTGGCGAACAGTGACCACTGCTCTATTGTAGCAAGCTTAGAACTGTCGTTACCATATTACAATCAACAGAAGCCAACATTTAACTATTGGAAGACGGACTTCATCGGGCTCGTCCAAGCCGCAAGTCAGACTGATTGGACACTGCCACATGATGCGTCACTTGAGGCGTGGTGGTCATTAATAAAGGGGAAGCTTAACTCGCTCTGTACTCGGTTCGTTCCCCTTAAGTATCCAAAAATCGGACCTGTCAAACCGCATTGGTATGATAAGGAATACAGACAGTTAGCGCGACGACGTCGTAAACTTTGGGATAGATACATCAGCTCGGGTTTTGATGAAGATTACGCGGTGTACAAAAAACAGCGTAACTTATGTAACGCCGCAAAATCAAGAAACGCTGGCAGTTCGAAGAGGAGCTAGCATCCTCGGCCACAACTGCACCCAAGCGAATATTTGCCTACTTGAAACGTCAACTGAAACCTGGAGACGACCTACCGGTCTTAGAGAGCTTAGACGGGAAGACACTCATTTCAAGCGCGGAGCGCGCGGACGCCCTGGTTACGCACTTCCTCACTGTATTTTCCAGTAAACCGGCGGCTGTTCCAGTACCTGCACAGGTTGCGCAAGTCTTGCTCGACAGCCTACAATGTGATGCAGTCGAAGTACATCAGCTACTCGTCAACCTCAATGGTGCAAAGCCCCCGGGCCAGACGGACTTCACCCACTAATACTCAAGCTCCTATCGATTATCATCTCACCAGTTGTGACAAACCTTTTCAATAAATCGCTCTCTGAAGGATCCGTCCCGAACGACTGGAAATGCTCGATAGTGAGACCGCTTCCAAAGGGTGGTGATCCGAGTAAAATAGAGAACTATAGACCGATCTGTTTGACTTCGGTATTATCCAAAGTTCTCGAGAAGATTGTGAAAAAGTGTCTGCTGTCGTTCTTCGAATCGATGGACATATTGACGCCAGCGCAACACGGCTTTACGAAAGGGCGATCCTGCATCACCAACTTGATGTACGCAAACCACCAGTGGGTTCGAGCTCTCAATGAACAGAAGGATGTTGACGTGGTGTACATCGACTTTAGTAAGGCGTTTGACAGAGTTAACCACGAGGTACTCCTTCGTAAACTGAGGACATACGGAATTGGTGGCATGTTACTTCATTGGATACAAGAGTTTATTGTGGGACGAAGGTTTAGAGTACAGGTCAATGACCATCTGACAGAATGGTTCCCATCCACCAGTGGCGTGCCTCAAGGAACTGTACTTGGGCCAGCATTATTTCTTATTCCTATCAACGATCTTCCGCAGCAGTTCCAGTCACCATGTGTCCTGTTTGCAGATGATTTGAAAATCTGGAGAATCATTGAAAACCAGGACGACTGCGCTCACCTCCAGCATGACTTAGAGCGACTGTCAACGTGGTCCACTGAAATGCAACTCCCGCTTAACGCAGGCAAATCGGAGTTAATCAGTATCACCAGACGTCCAGCCACTCGATCATACACCATGGACGGCCAGTTGCTCCATCCCAACACATCTGTCAGAGACTTAGGAGTTCTCTCACGACATGATTTAAGATCACTAGAAAATACAGAGAAATTGTACTGTGCGGGACTTCGTATGCTCTGGGCATTACGACGCAGTTTCTCCACATGGTCCGAAGAAACCGTCCCTCGTCTGTTCACCTCGCTCATTAGACCAATCCTTGAATACGGTGCCCCAGCTTACCATCCGATAACCCAATGGGAAACTGAAAAACTGGAGAAAATACAGCATATCGCAACTAGAATGATACCAAGTCTACGAAAGCTTCTGTATGAAAAACGTTGTGAAAAGCTCGGACTCTACACACTATCCTATCGCCGAGTAAGAATTGATCTTATTATGACCCATCGAGTACTACACTTGAATCACTTCCCCATACTGCGGCCAATATTTCACCTGCGGGAACCCTGTAACACCCGAGGACCTCGTTACAAACTCAGGGTCCCCAGCATGAACAAAGTATCACATCAGCTTTGTATCGAACGAAGAATCGTTAACTTATGGAATACACTACCAGAAGGATTAATAGAGGCCGATTCTGTGAAGTGTTTTAAAACCCGTATCGACGATTATTTTGGAAACCTGTGCTTTTGTGAAACGATGCACATACAGTGCCAAAAGAAGACATTGTATGTCCGGAAATAATGACGCTAGTGAAATTTCTAACCGAACACGGATAAACGATTAACGGACCAGACACAACTGCTGATAATTCACAAGTAAATTTTGATTTTTCGTAATTCGATAGAGTTGTACAGAAACCTTTCTACTTGCGCTTAAATATAGTCTCAGTCTCAGTCTCAGTCTCGACCATTCGTAGATCCTGTCCAGATCATCCTGAAGTGCTGCATTGTGGCTGGTTGTTCGAATGGTTCGCCATATCTTGAGATCATCAGCGAAGAGTAAGGAGTTGGGGGTGGTTACTGTCGCGAGATCGTTCATGTAAATCAGGAATAGTCGTGGACCAGGTACTGAGCCCTGGGGCACTCCGCACTTAACGTCGATTGGGTCAGAGATGACGACGTGAACTCTTACCTTCAGATGTCGTTGAAGCAAGAGGTTAGCTATCCAACCGAGGATTGGGTCACCAATTCCACAACACTGCAGCTTGTGAAAGAGGATACGGTGGTTCAGACGGTTGAAAGCCTTTGAGAAATCCAATTATACTGCGTCAACACCTACGCCGCTGTCAACGGTCTCAGTCCAACTATATCTGGCAAGCAGCAATTTTGAAGTGCAAGATCGGTTCTTGCGAAACCCGTGTTGCTCTTGTGCTATGATATTTCGTTCTTCCAAAAAGTTCATCAGAGTTTCGGCGACAATCGCTTCCATGATTTTGGAGAGCACCGGAAATAGTGTTATCGGGCGATAGTTGGCCGGATCTGTACGACTTCCCCCCTTATGGATGGGAGTGACGATGCCTTGCTTCCACATTGTTGGCACGCGCATCTCATCGAGGCATCGTTGGAAGAACTTGCAGAGTGGGTCTGCCAGGTTTACTGCAGCCAATTTCAACGCTTTTGGACGAATATTATCAACACCGCGAGAGGTATGCTGGCGCAGGGCAATTAGCCTTTTCATGACATCCGCAGTCGTAAATGTGATGTGGCTGAGTCCTGGTGGTGGTACAACGATTGGGAACAGTGTATGCGGCGATGTCGTACTCTGGAAGTTCGGGGCGAATTGTTGACATAGGGCGTTGGCCGCCTCGGTTGCGTTTTGTGCAAGTCCACGCAATGTGTGTAAAGCAGGAATTCCTCGCTGTACTTTGCGGAGCTTGTTAACGTGTCTGTACGGGAGCTTGGGGTTTAAAAGAAATTTCTCAGCTAGATTCTGTTGGTGCTGCATTCTATCTTCACGTACCAGGTTTACGCAGTGATTCCTTTGGATAGTGTAGGCTTCCCATGTTTCGGCACTCGGTGACTCCTTGTATCTTCGCCAGAGTAAATTCCTCCTGACGATACACTTGCGTGTCCTGCTGCGTATGAATGATTTTACTGTCTTCGCTCGCGAAGGTCCTTTTCTAGAAGCACTAGTTACTAACGTGTCAAACTGGTGAGCAAATTCCGACCAGGCGATATCGGGGGAACGTTCTGCTAGAAGTGCCCAGTTTGTAGCACTTATCAGTTTGACTAGAGCGCCGTAATCCGTAATGAGCTGGCGTTCCTCGGTGTTTTCTGAGGAATACTCTGCATAACAGATGTACTTGAACATGAGGGTTGCATGGTCGCTACGGCCTAAAGGACTCTCTATCGATACCGTTCCAGTCATAAGCTCTGCATTGTGGAATACGTGATCCAGGACACCCGGTTTGTTTCCTGTCCTGAATCTTGTGGGAGATGTGATGTGATTGTAGAGTGGTAGCCCACTTATTATCTCCTGTACTTCCATTTTGAAGTGTTCGTTGATACAGGCTGGGGTTTCTATGCTATGAATACTGAAGTCGCCAACCAGGAGAATGTGGCTGTATGACTGCGAGAGAATGGTTGTCATTGTGGAGGCTAGACGGTTGTCCATTTCCAAAGTAGCCGACGGAGGGCGATACTCCACATCCAACAAACATGCGTCCCCACGGCTAAGTTGAAGACGACACCAAAGCGCATCGACAATCTGAACCTCTGGGTCATTGATGAGATCGATGTGTACTTCG
The DNA here is from genome assembly GCA_944474145.2 of Dicrocoelium dendriticum. Taxonomy (NCBI): domain Eukaryota; kingdom Metazoa; phylum Platyhelminthes; class Trematoda; order Plagiorchiida; family Dicrocoeliidae; genus Dicrocoelium; species Dicrocoelium dendriticum. The sequence continues at coordinate 104,833,388 of OX104064.1, read as the reverse complement.
CTGCGATAATAAAGTACTACTCCACCTCCTCTACTTGGTCGATCGTTGCGTAGAATAGACATCCCAGGTAGTGCGATTTCTGCATCAGTGATCGCTTCATTCAACCAAGTCTCGGTTATCATAACGAGGTCGCTTGACATCGAGGCCTGACGCAGGCGAAGCTCTGTCAGTTTGCTTAAAAGACCTTGTGCGTTAGTATAAAAACACGAGAGTGATTCATAGGTTAGAAGGTTACTTGTGGATATAGTCAACAGTTTTGAGACTTGGCCGACCCTCTTGAGGTCAGCTGCTGCTAGTTTTTTTGAAATTGTCTTAGGCTCGCGAGAATGACTTGGGATAACTCTGTGCACCGTGTGATCAAGTTCATGATGATCCTGATGGTCATTCACCTCCTGCAGTGCCTCGCCGGATGCTATGACGGCAGTCAGATCAGTCTCTGTGGTGGACTCTGCAGCAACGGTTGTTCCCACTTAGTTGATTCTCTCCATGGAGTAACCAGTAGCCTGTAGTCCTAAACCTGCTGCTTTAATTCGAATTTCTGTGGGTAGCATGTTCCGGAATTTACCTCAGTCCTCTAGAACTGTCTGCAAAGTTAGCTCAGACGGTAAGACCAACTTCAGCAACCTAGGACCACACCCTTTGTAATTTGGTGACAAGGGGATCCTGGTCAGGGAGGTAGCAATGACATTTTCTAAAGACAGCGCCTCTCGAATGTATCGCCATTGCTCCAGGTCATGTGCCTGAGCTTCTTCAGGAGGTGAAGCTTGAGACTCTGGGACGCCATGAATAATGACGTTTTTCAGCGCTTGTTTTCTACTTCTCTGATGATTGTTCATATTCTTTGAACGTTCTTTCCACGGAATATCCGGTAAGATACATACTCCGTTCGATGCACTGTGATGTCGATTTGCAGCGAGCAGAATGGATTCCGTTTCTTCCGCGGAATGTAGTGTTACTCGAAATAGTCGAGGTTCACCGTAGTGTAAGTTGTTTGGGTGTCTTGCGATGCGGCTCAGCGTAGTGGGTTCAGCGCGCATGCTGATGGCACTACAGATGAAATCCCACTGACAACCATCGTCTATCAGTTTGCCCTTTATTGTGTTGGATTTGGATTCAGGAACGTTAGTGCACACAAGACTTAAGGCACCATGATTCCGCCTTGTGGTTTGCGACTTAACAACACTAGGTTCTTTTGCTTTTTGTGGATTTGTGAACCGCACTGGCGATAGCGATCCATGTTGAGGCACAGTTTTGACCTCTTCGATAAGTGGAGTCACAGGTGTCTTTGACGTCGTTTTCCTAGAAGCAACCGCTGCGCAGGATGTCCAGTTATTTTTTTACCGTAGGCATGCTGGAGTTTTGTGTGTCGGGTATGTCAACTGAATTACTAGTTATTACACCCTTGGAGGACGTAGTAGCAAGTGGGTTGTAAACGACTTTTTCACTTAGTGGAGTCACGAGGCTAGGGGACGTTGGAGACTGAGACGAGATGGTGGGGTTGGGATGCCTGGCCCTCTTCCTCGGCCTAAACGGGGAGTTTGTAGGTGTCCGTTCAGTTTCAAGTATAGCGTTGTTTACTTTCACAGCTGCGTTGCGAGCGTTCACCAGTTGTTCAACTGTTTCCGCCAACTTTCCACACTTTTTCATTAGGAAAATTACACAACTAACGACAGGAATGGATTTGCACACCTGGCAGAACCAAAATGCTTCGGTTTTGCTGCTGTATTGTCTAGTTTCGAGTGCACTCATCCCTAAGCACTTCGAATGGTACGCTTTTTGACAGTTAAAGCAAACTGGACCAGACTTAACGGTTTTTACACATAGGTCACAAATGACTTTCGAATGAGCCATATCCACTTGAGACGTGTACTTGGTTATTTTGACTTGCACCAATTCCAAAAGGGATTAGATAGAGAAGGAGAGTTCAGAATCTGTGTTGTGGATCTCTCACTTACCACTAGCTTAGAGTGGATAATTCTACTGGATTATGTAGTCAGGGTCAGTAATGGGGCAGCGAAGTGGGAATGACCGCAGATGGTAGTGATATGGTGTAGAGATACACCACTAACAAGATGGAATGGAGTAACTGGATTTGTACACTACAACAGGGGTAGCAAGAGGATAGAGAGAGACTGACGCCGTCGATTGATTTAGAAACAAACTGACTGACCTCGCTCATGAGGTTCTGATCGTACCAGTGAACGAGAAATTTTCGCTAACCAACAGACATTTGCAGGCGTTACGAAAGCTAAAGAATAAGGGTGTGGTTGAATTGAAACCAGGCCAAGATTCAGGCGCGGTAGTCATGAACAGAAACGACTACATTCACAACATGTTGGGCATACTAAGAGAAGAGAGTACATTTTAATGCAGGATTGACCGGCGAGCGTGCCCTAGGTAGAGTCTCGCAACATTCACCGTTTAGAACTACTATTGCTCCGCGTCATCGACCACGAGACTTACAAGACTCTTAAGCCGAATGGTTCATCAGCGCCACAACTGCACGGGCTGTCAAAGATGCACAAGGTGGGGATGCCACGCCGACCCATTTTCTCATTGGTGAATTCCTAGCAGCATACATTAGCGTGTTGGTTAGTAGGAACGTTAGACTCACTCAGACAACGATTCAATCTACACGGTCTTGAGGATTGCTACGGAATAATTGAAAACCTCGATCAAATTAACCTAGCCAACAAGGTCACGTGCTTTGCAGACGTTCAATCGTTGTTTGCAAATGTCCCTTTGATCGAGACAGTCGATTACGTATGCCAGTTGATTGGGGTAGATTGTCGAATTTCGTATGCAAATACTGACAGACTTGATCGGACAGTCTCTGCTGCGCAGAACAGAAAAAGGTGGATTTCGTTTCCAAAAGCCTCATACAACCAAACCGAGGAAATAGCTATGGATAGTCCGTTAGGCCCCGTACTGGCCGATTTTTTCATGATAATGCTAGAAAGGAGCCTAAGTCGAGAGATCTCTCAATTACCTCACTGAAAATGATATGTTGATGACATTCTCGTGTTTGATTCTTCAAGACTGCAAATTGAGTGGCTGATGCACCAGCTTCATAACATCCATGTCAATCTAAAAGTCACCCATGAATTCGAGACAAATGACATGATCCGGTCAATATCTACACTTTACCAGTTTCACATCGATGGGCCACAAGCGTGCACTGGTGAAAACGTTCACTCCTTCCAGACGTAACTGCTCCAGCGACTGTCTGGCAGAGGGGATAGGGACAAAAACCAGAATGCTCATGGAGAATGGTTATCCCAAACGGTTCATCGAGAAGCGTAGTCAGGTCAGACCACCGAAAGAAACAGGGTTGACAGCACCTGAGAAAAAGGTACACCTTGGTCTCCAATTTAAGTGCAACGCCGCCACGAGGACAACGAAGCACTTAATCTCTGCCATTCAGGGAAGCTACTACGCTGCGGATGTTGTGGTGGTCAACAGAACCCGGAAAATATATCTACTTTCAGTAAAGGAAGAGGAACCCATCAGCGCCAAATCACACTGCATTTATCAAGTTGAGTGCAACTGCAACGTCAGTTGCATAGGCAGGATCGAGAGGGTTTTGAATTCCAGAGTGAAGGTACATCCGCCCAACTGCGTTCAGCCATCAGTCGCTCAATATTCCGTGTGCACACAAGCCGCCAGCACCATCAATAGGTATATATGTTTTGTTGACCCATCAGATTGACCCCGGCTCCGCGTTTCGGATAATATTACGTCATCCCAAACCGCGCTTCTTGCGGTTTGTCGATGCGGTGGCGATAAGCCACCTAAGACCTGCCCAGTGTGTGCAGAAACAATCAGTTGTTGACTTTCGGTTGCCCTGCTCATAGGACCATTGCCGCCGTTCCAAACTGAACAAAGAACAATGAATGTATACGGGTTAAGAATCACTGCTTTACAAGTCCTGTTGGATAGTTGGTGGGGATATCAAAATAAGAAGGATAATGATAATAATAATAATAATAAAAACCATTTATAAATATGAAAAGAAGGACATTCTTTGCTCCGCAGTAATTCTACAATCCGCGCAGATTCACAGCCGTCACAGTTAATAACAATTAAATCCAAGGTGCACTTCAGAAGTAGCGCAAAATGGCAAAGTGTAAGTGGATGAGTGCATCATCCAACCGCCTTTTAAATACTGTTAATGTCGGTGCAGAGACGATCGATTCTGGGAGTGTATTCTACGGGTTACATATGCGAATGGAAAAGAAATAGCTGTGGCACTCCGGACGGTTATACTGTTCTGCGAGTTTCAGTGAGTGAACGCCCTCAGGCTTGTATTGCTGTTGGGTTGCAGTAAGAAGAGACACATGATGTGGGTCGTGCAGAATCAACCATGCCAAAAGCAGGTCAGCTCGTACTCTACGATACCGTTCACTGAATACCCTCAATTGTTTTAGCCTTTCCACTTATGAAAGATTGCGCCTTTTTGAGTACTTAGATGCGCGATACTGTGGCCGCTTCAGCGCGGTTAGGTCGTGTTTTAACCATAGATGCCAGACTTGGATTGCGTAATCGATATGAGGGCGAACATACTCACTGAGCATTTGTCGAAACATGGAGCTGTTTATTTGTCCAAACGCCTGTCGCAATACCCCGACTTGTTGGTTTCCCGGCTTTGATGCCTTTTCGGATTGCCTGGAGGAACATAAGTCCTCATGAACCAGCCCATCCAAGTCAAGTTCGACAGTTGATCGTTGCAGTACATTGGTTCTGAGTCAGGATGAATAGTTTATCTGATGTCTTATGGAGAGAACCTTGCATTTTCTCACATTTACTCACATTTACTCACATTGATCATGCCTTGCTTGGTGTGTCTCGACAAATTCGAGAATAAACTATTTATTTATTCATTTATAAATTTTGGGCTGACCATTGATATACCGTGTCTAGGTCACTCTGAAGTAGATGCTGATCGGTATTCACCTGAATCTTGCGCCAAATCTTGATATTGTCGGCAAACACTAGGAATTTTGAAGCGGTTGCCTGTGAGAGATCATTACTAAACACCAAAAACAGACTTGGACCTAGAACTGAGCCTTGCGACACACCACACTCGACATGTATGGGGTCCGAGAAAGTGCTCTAAACTCTGACCACCAATAGCCATTGAAGTAGAAAGTTGGCAATCTACCTTAGAAGAGGGTCACCGATCCCGCAATACTGGAGCATGGAAAGTAATATCCGATGGTCTATAGACTATCGAGAGCCTTCAAAAAATCTAGGTAGATCACATCAACTACTTCTCCAGCGTCAACTGACTGGGTCCAACTACTGTTTGCGATCACTAAATTCGTTATGCATGACGGCTGTTGACGGAAGCCGTGATGCTCGGGTGTGATGATGTTGCAGTTTTCCAAATAACACACCAGTGTATCAGCAAGGATAGATTCCTTGACGTCGGAAGGAATAGGAAGTAGGGATACTGGGCAGTATTTGGACGGCTCAGTTCTTCTTCCACCTTGGTGAATCGGGGTTATTATTCGAGTCATCCACATAGCAGGAAACCGGTTCTGGTCTACGCAGCGCTGGAAAAGTCGATAAAAGTCCTGCCAATTGGCTTGCTGCTGCTCCCAAGGCCTCTAGAAGAATGGTATCAACGCCATGGGAGCGGTGTTTGGGTAGAGACGCCAGCTTCTGCAATACAGCCACAGCAGTAAAAGGAATGTGGGTGATTTTGGCGGCGCGACGACAAAGACTGGAAGATCTCTTGATGGCAAGACACTCTGAAACAGGGGGTATATTGCAACCGCAGCGCAGTGGCTGTTGCCATAGGCGTTCTGGTTTGGTCATTGGCCGTCGTGAGTGAAGGAAAAACTTGCCTCACCTTTCGTAGCTGATTGACACGCTAGTAAACTGTTTGTGGTTAGCACTGAAGGTTTTCGCGATGTTCTGCTGAAATGCGGCTTTGTATTCTCTGAGCAGTTGAGTGCAGTGGTTACTTTGGGCTACGTGGTTCTGCCAAGTTTCTGGCGTTGGCGTTTCTCTGTACTCCTGTCATGCTGCATTGCGCACTGCCATCCGTTTTGGAGTTCGACTTCTAACGGAAGAAAGTGATGTAGACTTAACGCAAACTCTTTGAAGCATCTGCAATCCGTTAACTGAATTTGTTGACGGACTCCAGCCAGGCAACTTCCGTGTGTTCTTCGGCAAGAAACGACCAGGTCGTAGCGCTGACGAGCTGGGTTAATCGATCGTAGCTTGTGATGGTTCGCACAGACTCATGGTTCGCATTCCGATATTCCGTATAACTGACGAAGTTGTAACTGACGACTGCATGAGCACTGCGACCCAGCGGGCAGTTTATAGACAACACATCAATCATATACTCTTCGTTGGTAAGCACAAGATCTAGCACAGATGGCCGGTTGCCTGTTCCGAACCGAGTGGGTAAATCGGAACAGTGATTACGTTCCTGTAGATCGGCTTTGAATTGTCCTCATATCGCGGCAGGGGATTCTAAACAGTGCAGGTTTTAATCACCCATGATAAGGATGTGAGTGTATCTTCGTTTTAGAGTGCGTCTTAGAGCAGCCGCAAGGTGGCCGTCGGTTTCGGGTGTAGTTAGGGGGGGCGGTATACCAAGGCAATAAGGCTAGTGGCTCTGCCTTGTAACTGCAGGCGACACATAGAAAGCCGGTGAAATGCGAGACTGAATCCTCCACGGGTTCGCACTCTAAGTCACTTCGGTGATACCGAATTAACTCTCCTCCTTTTGTGAGCCTACCGTTCCGGATGATCCCGGTCGAGAAACTTCAGCGCCCGTCATTCCAGTGTGCAACCATGTCTCAGTACTACCGATGATATCATACGATTAGGTAGCAATTCACCACACCTAGACACACAGATGGCCATCACATGCCCGGAAAAGTATTGTACGCGCGTTTCATCCTTTCGGGAATCGTTAGCAGTGCGAATGCCATCTGATTCTGGTACGGCCTGTTCCGTTCGTTACTGTCGCCAATTCTACATGCCGGACATCCCCGTGTTTCTTTTTTCCATGTTACGGATCGCAGAACACTCTGTCGTCGTAAAACACCAGTGATCATGTGCTACGAACGTTCTCCCCGCTTCTTTTGTCGGCACATTTACGTGTGTTTTTGTCAACCAGACGGATCGTACTTGGAGTGCTTCCAGGTTTTTGCATCAGAGCGTGCGCGCGAGATGTGGGGTGACGACCATTATTCACCCCCTAAGCCAGACAAATATTTCGGTACCTTATAGATCGCGAGACTGTAGGTTTTGACAATAAACGTATACCTAGACAATTTGTTTGTCTTCTTCCGGTTTTTCCTTAGGGCTGGTCAATCCCTAGGTGTACACTGACCGATCGCTTACGCAAATGTTGAAATTGTATGATTTAATGCACTGTTCCAATACTTAAGAGCGCAAGCACAAAACTGACAAGAAAAGCAAAACGGTATGTATGTACCGTAAACCATTGTTATATTTACAGTGTTAGACAACTTATTATGCATTTAATAGAGTAATACCGTTTTTATTCTTTGCAGGTCATTCTTTTCAGTTTGCCATGGTTACAATTCCAGTTTTTCTTACTACTTGCGTCAGAGCTTTCACCAGCCTCCCCTACCCACTCACGCTGATGACACGAAATATAGAGTGGACGTTATCGGCGTCTAAGGGGCGATCTCATAATGGTGTACCTGATCCTGAGAAACCCCAACCACCCTTGCCATTCCCTTCTAATACTCAGTCAAAACATCCCGCTAAGAGGTCATCAGTTTAAGCTGGTCACCCAGTACAGCAGCTTGGAATGTCGGCGAAACTATTTCTCCCTTCGAGTGTCACAGCCTCGGAACGCCCTCCCGGAACATGTAATTAATGCATCCACCCTATCCCTTTTCAAAAAACGCCTTGACGATACCCTGTCACATTTACACTACGTGCTATAGCCCATGACCACCACATGCTGGCACTAATGCACAACAGACAGTGGATAGTGCCATAACCCTACTCGAAAATGAGTCACTCCAAGCCCCTTGCACGAAATTTGATAAACGCTACTACTATAGAAACTGGATTTCTGTATCCTGCAGACCCAAGATAGTTGCACACAAGTAAGCGTTGTCCTTGCTTTTTTTAATTTTCTCGCCTATTACGTGACCAATAATCACTCCCTTTATTGCTTTGTGTGCGTACATTCTCATTTCAAACTCCCTTTATAAGGCAGTGCAGTTAGATCTGTAATCGCCCGAACTGACGATTCCATTATAACTTGATCTATCTTTTCTCACTCCAAACACCCTACGGGACATGTCAAGCACCTGCTTTTTTACTCGTTATAAATCATTGCTCAGTGTTCATTGTTCGCAGTGTCATGGTATCAAATGGGAAAAATATTTGACAATAACGTAAATAATTGGTGTTAATTTACCTTTTGTCTTAATCTTTGATATTTTCTATGTGGATGACAAATCGGTTGGTTACATATACGGTAGTTAGGTAAACCAAGGTTATGTTTTTCGCTTAATTTGCTATCTCCTACTGCAGTTCTTCTGGTTTCAGATCAAGTTGTAATGTTGTGTATTTCCTTTTTTTCAACTAAAGACCCAACCTTATTACGCGACAGTTGCTTGATTGTATTAGCATAGTAATGGGTGCAAAATTGAAATTGTGTTGAAAGATGTTGAAGGCACAGGAATTGCTACTAAGATCGCTGTTAGCCCAGTGTCTGTATGCCAAATTCGAAAGAAACTGCAAAAGCTTTTACCCTGTCCCCTAAACGTTTCGGTAAAAGTGATCGTAGAAGAGCAAAACAGCTCGAAACGACTTACTTCTGCTTAGGGAATGCCGAAAGAATCGTAAAGCATCAAACAGGCAACTACAAGGGATGTTATAACAGCACAGTTTTGCAGTAAGTTCGACAACTATAAGAAGAGAACTTTTGGATTCTGGGCTTCGAACATGCAGACCACTGAAGAAGTAAAACTGGAACAAACAAAGGAAAGAAAAACGACATGGGTGGGCCAAACAGCTCGTAAAGTGGTTAGAAAGAACTGGTAGAGGGTAAGAAGCACAGGTACTATTTTTATAGGGAATTTTGAGAAACATTCTCTACATTGCTTGAGTCTTTGATACTGCTCCTCTGTGTATTATTTTAGATTGTTTTTAGCGAAGTCAGTATCATCCGGTGCTCTGACCACCAAGCTCAACATGTCCGGAAAGTACCTGGAGCACAGATGAGGAAAGACTGTATCATTCAACGAGCCAAGCATCTCATTCAGGTCATGCTATGGGGCGTTGTGAGCATCTTCGGAAGTGGTTCGCTCTACATCGTCCGGGGTAACATGAACCAGCAACAGCAAAAAACGCTGATCCCTCAGTTGTGTGAATGGCCAGAAAAATGGATTTACGGGGACAGGAGACTTTATTTTCATGCAGGACAGTGCTCCAAGTCATAAGGAGCATAAAGTGACCCTTTTTTCTTGAGGGTTGTGCTAGTGAAGTGTTGCTATGGCCTATAAATAGCCCTGAAATTAATCTAATAGAGGACTTTTAGACAATTCTAAAGTCAGGCATGAAGAAAACAGTAATTACAAATAAGCAACAGCTCATTGAAGAAATCATAGCCACCAGGATACACAATGAGAGTAGGACTGAACGTTGCAAAAACACATTCACACCATACACTTGCGTGTTAGCTCCTTGAAAATTTCCAAAGACTCATTTAAAAAAAGGCAAAAGATGAATAACCAAACAATATGTTTTGCTTAGAAAAAAACCAGTTTACAGCAAAATCGTTGACATTTTACAAGAAATGTTAAGAAACATAATGTAGTTTTGCTGAATTCAATGATTTTATACTGATTTGGCCATATATATATATATATATATATATATATATATATATATATATATATATATATCGTTGGCGGCATCCGGTTTCCGATTTGCCTGTCACTGTGACCAGCCACAGGACGCCTGCGCCTACAGAGGGACCATGGGTGGCTTGCGCTGCACCACCCATAACTCCAACCACACACCCCATATCCAGTGTAAACCCGAAGGAATAAGACCGGGAGGCATGTGGATGGGAGCCACGCTTCATCAACGGAGCCGGCCCACACTCCTTCACAGGCAAACACAAGCACGCTGTATTTGGGAATCAAGCGCACACACAAGGCGGTGGCTGGACCGTAGTCCGCTCCACACTGAGTGCATGGAACCACTCTTTGATTTGAAGACGGCCACAAGGACCGTGCACCCCGTCCCCTCCAGCAACGACCAACTGTCTCCTGGAGCCAGTATGGACGAGGTAGTGGGTAATAGACAGGTAGGCACCTTGTCAAAATGCACATCAAGCGCAGCCACACCGGGGATATCAAGCAACAGCCATTCACTTGAAACGACAAGATGAAATAAAATAAATCGAATAATGCATACAGATACGGTGGCATAACTCTTCGCTAAATTAGCATATGAAGTAAGTTGGTTAGCAATGAATCCGCGATAAGGAAAAAATGTCCACAAGTTACACAAAAACGCTACAAACGCAGCAAAATTACCGAAGATAAGCGCAATTAGCGTAAGCAACGTGGCCAGCTAATAGAAAACTATTCAGATAGGCAGAACTAACCAAATAAACTGGAATGAAATTTATGCAGCTTAAAGAGACCTAGTTTAAGTGTAAGTTGGTTTAGCCCAACTGCGGTGAAGAAGCATCAAGAATGCAACATCAGCCTCAGCCTGGGGCACGATATATATATACCATTTTCACTTTAAACTGGACATTTTTCAAACCAAACTGGACATTTTGCAAACCAAAGTGGACATTTTGCAAACCAAAGTGGACATTTTGCAAACCAAACTGGACATTTTGCAAACCAAACTGGACATTTTGCAAAACAAATTGGACACGTTGCAATCTAAGTAGCAACTGGCCAATTTGTTGGTAAGAAACGAGCAGTAAGACTGCTGAATGATGTTCAGCATATACATTGTGATGACGCTAATACACCGGCATTGTGTAAGCAGCGGGCTACACTGTAAAACATTTGCTTGATCGTGAGCAGCGACCGAAGTTCTGAACTACGCTCCCCTCTCCCCATTGACATTCGCCTAGTTGGTGTGCAGTGCCCATACGCATCAACCTGTGTTGGTGTGTGACAGTTGGAAAATCGGACTTCCGAATCGTAATTGTGTATCAATCATTTTGTGAGTGGATTGCGATGCGCAATCTCAATGTGCACCGTTATTCTCATTAGAGAGAACCTTGTCCGATTCGGTCAATGGGACCATGTCGGATGAAGCAGGTAGGCGGTGTCCCAGCTTCGCCCGTCTCTCTATTAGCTTTCGCAACTGCCACGTTATTGTATCAGCGTAGGCTGTAATGACCCCCAGCAAAACCAGTCTAGAGCTATAGCCTATTGTTGCAACATATCAACTACTGAGGAGTGGGCCGATTACACGATGTTCAGGCCACATTGTGGTCACGATAATGTAACCGAACTGCGTACGTAGCGGGTGATTGTGTAAGCCCTTCTCTTGACATGAGTGCCGTTCGCCTCGGTCAAAATCGGTGACCTATTTTCCCCTACACCCCCCCCCCATAGGAATTCGTGTGTTTTGTCTGGGTGTGTGGACCGACCTATGCAGCGGTACCACTATTGGAGCCGAGCATACGATAATGGTTCCACTCAACACAACTTAGCTTTATTAGCTCCGTGCCGCACGAAACGACCAAAATGAGTGACGAACAACAGGAGAGCTGGTGTCCGACGCGACGGCACTGCAGGCGAACATCATTTGCGCAAAGAGAAATTCTCACAAAACTTGTGCTGGTCGACGGCAAAACTACTCGGGAAGCCGCTGAAGTCGCCGGTGTTAACGCGAGTACGGCAAGGAACATCATTAATGCCTACAAGCGAGAAGGCTCAAATACACAGCGCACCTGCGGTGGAAACAATAGGGAGAAGCTGACTCCCAATGTATTGCAGCGCGTCGAAGAAGCGGTTGAACGGCACTCTGAGGACACGTTGGTGCAGCTGCAGATGCGCCTGAGAGAGGATGGGATAAACCTATCAGTATCCTCTGTCTTCAACGCCCTCAGAAGACTAAAGATAAATCTCAAAAAGTGTCATTACGAGCTCGACCGAGTCAACGGTGCCACGACAATCGCTAGCCGACAGGCGTACGCTCTCGAATTCTCGGTGACCGTCCTGCTCTTACACGCTAAGCCAACTGTTAATATTGAAAACGCACATTTTGAAATTGAAATGGTGTATTAACAAAAAATAAGGCAGTAACCATAGCAAAGATCAGTTGACGAAGGGTTGTCCGGCTGTCGCTTTCGTCAGGTTCATCATTGTATTGAGAACGCAGTTCATGCAGTCCTGCTGCGTTACCATCCCAACGCTGTCCTGAATGACCGTGCTCAGCGTCTGCTCAGGTGTGGGGTTAATAAGCAGGCGTCTCGCCGACGCTTTCACCTTTGAAAAGACGTGTTCTACCGGGTTTAGCATGTACGAGTAGGGCGGCAAGAACTGCAGGTGATAAGACGAACCAAGGATCCTCCTTAGCTCATCAGGCATATGGATCCTGGCATTGTCCATGATCAGCCACGCGCCGTTCATCTCCACTATGCAGCTTATACGCGCCACCAGTTCCTCGACGAACGCTGAGAACTTCGCACCATTGCAGGTGCCATCGTTAATGATCTTTGAATGGATGACGCCTTGGTTATTCATTGCAACAATCAGGGTTACCATGCGACCTCTGACTGTGGGTAACACGACGTTCGCGCGCGTCCCTCTTCTTGAGCGAGCCTGAGTTCGCCTCAGATGAAGGTTGAAACCACTCTCATCTATGAAGATGCATTTCTCCTTGTTAGAAGGTGCATGTGCCGAGAACTCGAGAGCGTACGCCTGTCGGCTAGCGATTGTCGTGGCACCGTTGACTCGGTCGAGCTCGTAATGACACTTTTTGAGAGTTATCTTTAGTCTTCTGAGGGCGTTGAAGACAGAGGATACTGATAGGTTTATCCCATCCTCTCTCAGGCGCATCTGCAGCTGCACCAACGTGTCCTCAGAGTGCCGTTCAACCGCTTCTTCGACGCGCTGCAATACATTGGGAGTCAGCTTCTCCCTATTGTTTCCACCGCAGGTGCGCTGTGTATTTGAGCCTTCTCGCTTGTAGGCATTAATGATGTTCTTTGCCGTACTCGCGTTAACACCGGCGACTTCAGCGGCTTCCCGAGTAGTTTTGCCGTCGACCAGCACAAGTTTTGTGAGAATTTCTCTTTGCGCAAATGATGTTCGCCTGCAGTGCCGTCGCGTCGGACACCAGCTCTCCTGTTGTTCGTCACTCATTTTGGTCGTTTCGTGCGGCACGGAGCTAATAAAGCTAAGTTGTGTTGAGTGGAACCATTATCGTATGCTCGGCTCCAATAGTGGTACCGCTGCATAGGTCGGTCCACACACCCAGACAAAACACACGAATTCCTATGGGGGGGGGGGGTGTAGGGGAAAATAGGTCACCGATTTTGACCGAGGCGAACGGCACTCATGTCAAGAGAAGGGCTTACACAATCACCCGCTACGTACGCAGTTCGGTTACATTATCGTGACCACAATGTGGCCTGAACATCGTGTAATCGGCCCACTCCTCAGTAGTTGATATGTTGCAACAATAGGCTATAGCTCTAGACTGGTTTTGCTGGGGGTCATTACAGCCTACGCTGATACAATAACGTGGCAGTTGCGAAAGCTAATAGAGAGACGGGCGAAGCTGGGACACCGCCTACCTGCTTCATCCGACATGGTCCCATTGACCGAATCGGACAAGGTTCTCTCTAATGAGAATAACGGTGCACATTGAGATTGCGCATCGCAATCCACTCACAAAATGATTGATACACAATTACGATTCGGAAGTCCGATTTTCCAACTGTCACACACCAACACAGGTTGATGCGTATGGGCACTGCACACCAACTAGGCGAATGTCAATGGGGAGAGGGGAGCGTAGTTCAGAACTTCGGTCGCTGCTCACGATCAAGCAAATGTTTTACAGTGTAGCCCGCTGCTTACACAATGCCGGTGTATTAGCGTCATCACAATGTATATGCTGAACATCATTCAGCAGTCTTACTGCTCGTTTCTTACCAACAAATTGGCCAGTTGCTACTTAGATTGCAACGTGTCCAATTTGTTTTGCAAAATGTCCAGTTTGGTTTGCAAAATGTCCAGTTTGGTTTGCAAAATGTCCACTTTGGTTTGCAAAATGTCCACTTTGGTTTGCAAAATGTCCAGTTTTAAGTGAAAATGGTATATATATATATATATATATATACATGGCGGGATAGCCTATGTTACGCTGAGGCTGGTGGTGGCTAGATCTTGACAGATGATCTACCCGCTGCTGATACCGTTGTGTCACTGGCTCATGTCCTGGACGCCTCCTCGTGGCGACCGCTGGGTGGGAGTTGGGTTACGCCCTTCTCCCTGCTGAGATCCAAGACAAAAATCCACATGAATCAGTGGACTGAACATGTGCTAAACCCGCTGCCTTTCAGGTGTTCATTTAATCGAAGGCTTTGGATGAGGACTCGAGTCGTTCTCCTGTCAGATGTGGGCGCCCTGCTAGTATCCTAGTCCATCCTCTTCGGAGGTTAGGAAGTGGTCGATGATCCTCTTCCCGTAAAACCTAGCCATGAAAGACAACTGGTCTACGGGTTATGAGCAAACAGCTTGATTGGCGTAGAGCACGAGTGCCACGCATTGTCTCTGACGGTGGGAGGGCACCTCCGGGTGTTCAATGGTTTGCTACTGCCCGCCTCAAGTCAGGCAGCCCCTGGTCAAATTGGTGCAAACCCGCCAAAACCCACCTGCGTCTGGCGTGGTCGCAGGTGTATCCTACTACGGTCGCAAAAACATATATAATTGTTCCAGTACCTCAAAGGCTGCGTGTGACGGCCGTCAAGCGGATCCCAATCTGTCTCTGCAATCACATTCCCGAGCTGGATCTGCTCCCCACTGCCTTGTGGGTCAGGCTATTGAGCCAAAGGCTCCGGGCGGAGTCCCTCAAGCAAACCTCCAAACCACCCACTGCCTTGTGGGTCAGGCTCTTGAGCCAAAGGCTCCGGGTGGAGTCCCTCAAGCAAACCTCCGAAGCACAACCGCCACCTCGCGTGCGATTGCCCACCAATGCAATCGTATGCCTGCGCGCAAAACACTCAGCATCGGGTGCTGGAACGTGCGCACACTACTGGAACGGAACTTCAGCGAGCGCCCGGAGCGACGCACGGCACTGGTCGCGATGGAGATGGCGCGCTACAACATCGATATTGCGGCGCTCAGTGAAACTCGGCTCTCTGAGCAAGGTAAGTTGCATGAAACAGGTGCTGGCTACACATTCTACTGGGTGGGCAATGCCGCCTCAGCACCACGTGAACATGGGGTCGGATTTGCAATATCCGATCGCCTCCATGGCCAGCTGGTGGGTGAACCAACGGGCATCAGTGCGCGACTGATGACTGTTCGCCTACGACTCGGAAGAGGTAAGTTTGCCTCTTGTATACTCAGGTGTGTGTAATCAGGTATGGTCCAACCATGTGTTTATCCTGATGACACGCGTGATCAATTCTACACTCAGTTTCCCTCCGTGATACGGTCTGTGTCCAGGAGCGACAGACTATTTCTGCTGGGTGATTTCAACGCGCGAGTTGTGCGTGATGCATCAGCGTGGACAGATGTTATCGGTTCGCATGGCATTGCTTCAGCAAATCAGTACCTTGGCAAGCTGCTCTCATTGTGTGCAACTCACGGCCTGACGATCACGAACACTCGGTTTGCACTGAGTGCGAGTGATATAGCAAATTGGACGTACCCACGGAGTGGTCATGCTCACCTACTCGAATATGTTATCGCAGGTCAGCGTGATATACATGAAGTGCGCATGACCCGTGTACCGTGTGGAGCTGAGTGTGGCACTGATCACAAATTCGTGCGGACCAAACTGTACATATATTTTTGTAAATCTATGTATTGCACTCCAGCCGAGAATCTGCGTACATGTAACATTCTCTCTCTCGGTACTATGAAGAAGCGTACTGAGCTGGATAAGGCGATGGCTGCGCGCCTGCGGGTTGTGGGATGCATAGACACAGTGGGCGATTTGTGGCATCCCCTTCGCGACCAGGTGACCGCTGCTACCGAGGAGATCATCAGGTGCGCAATCTGTAAGCAGCCCGATTGGTTTGATGAGA
Organism: Dicrocoelium dendriticum; assembly: GCA_944474145.2. Taxonomy (NCBI): domain Eukaryota; kingdom Metazoa; phylum Platyhelminthes; class Trematoda; order Plagiorchiida; family Dicrocoeliidae; genus Dicrocoelium; species Dicrocoelium dendriticum. The sequence goes on along the minus strand of OX104064.1, from coordinate 104,817,136 downwards.
ACACTGCGACTATGGGCCCATTGGTTTCAGAAAAGAATGAAGCATTTGCCGCATATGTGGCAGACCCCAGGGGCTTGGGGAAGAAGAGTGAGTTTTGCAAACTTCGACGGCGACTGACCCCAGAGCTCCGTCGCATTAGAAATGCATGGTGAACGGAGAAGGCGAAACAGATGGAATGCTACGCCGAACGCTGCCAACACAAGGAATTCTTTGACTCCTTGTAGGCGGTGTATTTACCAAGGTTGGAGCCGCTGAGGAAGCTGATTGATAGTAGTTCAGGCGCTACCTGCACACAGACTGCAGACATAATGCAGACCTGACGGAAACACTTTGACTGTCTCTTGAACAAACGTTCAGAGATCGATTGGCCTACATTGAACGTCCTGAAGCAGCACGATGTGAAGGCGAGTCTGTTGGACACGCCGACGCTGGAGGAGACGCAGACAGCACTTGCCCAGCTGCGAAACGGCAAGTGTGCCAGGACTGACGGGATCCCGCCTGAAGTATTGAAACACGGCGGACCGGCGTTGGTGACTGCGCTGCACCACTTGGTGCAACGCGTATGGGTTGAGTATGAGGTGCCTTCTGAGCTGAAGGATGCCTTTGTGCTACCACTGCACAAGGGCAAATGGGGCGAGCAATGTTGTACGAATTATCGTGGCGTAAACTTGCTGAGTTGTGTGGGCAAGGGGATTGCCCGAATCCTGCTCAACCGCCTCGTCAGTCAGGTTGTGGAGCCTAACGAGACGGAAGAGCAGTGTGGATTCCGTTCAGGTCGCACACTATAGGCATAGTGTTTACGGCTCGTCAGTTGCAGAAGTGCCGAGAACGACACCAGGCATTGTACTCGCTGTTTGTTGATTTCACCAAGGCGTTTGATACGGTGAACCGCGAGGCATTGTGGCTGGTGTTGGGTAAGTTTGGTTGCCCGCGTAAGTTTGTATGTATAGTTGAATTTCTGCACAGTGGTATGCGAGCGAGGGTGCAGCTGATTGGAGAGACCTCGGATGATTTGCAATTGTTACTGGTGTGAAGCAAGGCTCCTGCTCGCGCTCACTTTAATATATATCCTCATGCAATAATGCCTTGTGCTTTTGAATCGGCTTGTGCTTACGGTGTTCGTGTGGAGCACAGTTCTGGTGGTGGGTTGCTGAACATCCGTCGTTTCGGTAGGAGATCTATAGTCTGTGCGACAACTATCCGTATGTTGCTGTTTGCTGACGACTGTGCGTTGTTTGTAGACAGCACGGATGATTTGCAGAACATGACTAATGCTCTGGCTTTGACAGCGGCCAAATTCGGGCTCACCATTTACACAAGCAAAAGTCTCTGTCTCTTTCAGCCTTCACCGAAGGTGCAATCTTCAATGTTTCCGCGAATAAACCTTGGTGATGAAGTATTGGAAGCAACCTCCCGCTTCTGCTACCCTGGGAGTGTGATGTCGACTGAACAGCAGCTACACAGGGAGTTTCGTATCCGAGTATGTAAGGCAACAGCAGCATTCGGAAAGCTAGCGTACCGAGTGTGAAACATTCATCAGCTTACCGTCGGCACGAAGTTTATAGTCTACAAATCCATGGTGCTGTCCATTTTTCTATACGGCAGTGAAACGTGGACGATGTACCGACGGGATATGCGAAACATCGAGCGGTTTCATCAACAGTGTCTGTGACGTAGTTTGCGCATCGGAAGGGGCGTCAGAGTTGCGGACACGGAAGTGTTGCGTCGAAGTGGAATGTGTGCAGTGGACTGCATACTTTTGCTAAGACACCTGAGGTGGCTCCTTCATGTGAGCCGTATGGATATGGACGCGGATACCGAAACAACTATTATATGGTCGGCTGAGTATTGGGAAGCGGCATGTGGGGAAACCGAAGATTCGGTACCAGGACATGGGCAAGTGAGCCTCTCACGTTCTAATCTTGATTGCAGGTCATGGGAATTGAAGGCAGTTGATCGGCGTGCATGGCGTTATCTGATCACGAAGGCGGTTGTCGAAGTGCGGGAGAAAGACCTCATGCATGTAGAGAAGAATGGCGTGAGCTGATCAAGTGGGCAATGGCCCAGGTTCAGCAGATACCACTATTACATGCAAAGGCGAAGCACCGTGTATTGAAGCAACAGGCGCTGATAAAGTCTAGTCCATATATATATATATATATATATATATATATATATATATATATATATATATATATATATATATATATATATATATATATATGTATATATATATGATCAGCTCACGCCATTCGCACCAATCATGCGCCTTTGATTCCAAACACCTGAAAGCAAATCACTTCGTGATAAACGCACCTTGCTCATGAATTGGTAATGTAACTCCGGTTCCCCATATGCGCTTCCCTTGATTAAATGGTCTGTTCAAAAGGGGTTTCAGCATCCTCGTCTAATTCACAGTGCTGATAACCCCCATCCACCTCAGGTGCCGCAGCAGAATTGTGAAATCCACAGCAACAGCAACATCAACAACATGATCAACAGCTGTAAATCAGCCATTTGAACTGATGCTTCGCTGCCATACAACCATGAGGACCTATGAAATAAAGAATAAGAACAGGGAAAACCTTAATGCCCTAAGCACACATTCATTGTCAAGGCGCCTACACCTTGTGTGGACAACATACCGTCACAAACAGCTGGCTATAGTGTAAAAATAAGGCGGCATCGGCGAGACAGCTTCCTTGCGGTTTTCAGTGCCAAGAGTCATAATCAGCCATTACCCCGCAGATAACTCAGCACTAAACACACTTTAAAAAGACAATCCGACTAGGAGACGGCAACAGACGCACCACTGGTGTCTAATGCGAGCCATGTCCTGTAAAGTCTCGAGCCAAGCCCAAGGCGAGTCGCGTGGACTCAAACCTCGAAGGTGAGACGGCATCAAGTTTGGTCTTCAGTTACTTCATTTGCCACTGCCAAGTCAACTTTTGTCCGCGTCGGGCCTTGCACCACCCTGCACCTAGCAGACTAAACAAGGCCCTTCTGGGTAAGCGGTGACCTGGCATACTTAGCACGTGCCCGAGCCAACGCAACTTATTCAGCGCCATCTGTTATTCTAGTGAGCTAGCATGATTATCACTACTTACTACTCACTTACTCACATCATCTTTGAGGACACCCTGGTGGTATTCGACACCGGCAATGCTTTGCAGATTACGAGGATCAAAGACTTGAATATGATTTCATATCGTCATACCGAAGGGGCCAAGTTTCACTACCACAGTACAGGACGGCCCTCACTGTGGCCTTGTATACACGATCTTTCAGACGGAGGGAAACTCCCTTCTGTCTCCAAAGATGCAGCAGGTACAAGAAGGCAATTCTGGCTTTTGCAATGCTTGAACTGACTTCAGTTTCTACGCGCTCATCCTTGATGATGCAGCTGCCAAGTTAAGTGAATCCGTCAACCAGCACGAGTTCCTCGTTATCATGTGTCAAGCGGTCGTCTAGTGGCTGCTAATCCTGCAGCAACACTGCGCTGGGAAGGTGCGAAGCGCATAACAAATAATGGGACCACTCTAGACAGGCTATTCAGGGTTGATCTAGGGCCGCAACCACTTGGAAAAGCAAAACTACATTGTCCGCATAATCAAGATCAACTAATCTTTCACCAGGCAGCAATTCAACGCCTTTATCGTGAGATCCCGCAAGGGAACACTCCATGATAGAATCCACGACGAAATTGAACAAAAATAGGGAAGTCGGACAACCTTGACGAACGCCAATTGTGGTCGGAAAGCTATGCCATAGTCCACCGTAGACCTTGACGCCGCCTAAGTGTTCGAATACAGAGCACGAAGGATGTCCACATATGTCGTGGGAACACAATTCCGCGCAAGTATTTCCAACAGAATCGATCGATCGACTGAATCAAACGCACACTTGAAATCGAGGAACACTGCTATTGTCGGTCTGCGGTATGCGTGGCGCTGCTCTAGCACCTGCCTCAAAGTAAATATATGGTCTATACAGCCACGTCCTGGGCGGAAACCGGCCTGCTCTTCCCTAATCCGAGATTCCCGTTCCGCAGTAAGGCGACGAACGAGAATCGACGCCAGTACTTTTGTCACAACTGGCGTTAGGCTAATACTCCTGTGGTTAGAACGGTCTGTGCGACTGCCCTTCTTGTATATTGCCACTATAATCGATTCGTTCCAATAATCCGGGACACTCTCTTCCTTACAAATACGTTCGAATAGGGAGGTCAGCGCCTTGCAGCGGACCTTACCTCCATTCTTAAATAAGGCAGGTGGGAGGAAATCCGGACCAGCGGCACGAAAACGATTGAGGGCCGTGATCATGTTTCGGACCTCGGCCTCCGACGGAGGCTCTAAACTAACCGTCCATGACTCGTCCTGCATCACCTGAGTAGAAAGAGGTTCAGGAGCAGGGGGCCAGCTGAACTGATCTTGAAAGTGTTCCGCCCAACGAGCCATACGCCGCTCCTTATTGTGTATCTGCGCACGCGCGCTCTCTCTGCTTGCCTCACTGACGCCTGGTTTTCTGGGACTAGTGATGCACATCAGCTGGAAGAGCTTGCGGTAATTGTCTACTGTTCCTGCCTCCTCCATTTCTAGAGCGCTACTGGTCCACCAGGCTTTCTTGTCAGCATGTAGGTTGCGCTTTAGTTCACGCCAAATAGCCCGTCTGGTCACAATGTGCTCAGAGCCACCCATGAGGTTTCTTCTAGATTCCAACAAGTTCACCGACCTCTCGCATATCCAGTGACTGGTGCGGTGACGATTGATAGTGCCACAAGCAGATGCTCCCGAGTCGTGCATGGCGGCCGAGATCCTATTTCACTGAAGCTCGGTGTCCTTAAAATAAGACAGTTCGGTATGCAGTGCGTCTTGATAGGCTTGTCTGACCGAGGGCTGAAACAATTTCCCAGTTGCCAATCTGGGGAGACGCTTGGTGCGCCTCCCGGTAAAGTTCATAGAGAAACGACAGCGTACCAACGCATGGTCAGAGTCGACGCAGGTATTCCAGTACGAGCGGCAATCCAGAAGGGAACCACGCTACCTGTAACTTATGGCTATGTGGTCAATTTGGGTCCATCGCTGACCAGCTACAGAAGGACGCCAAGTGGCACTTCGGCGTCCATTGTGTCTAAAAGCAGTGTAACTAAGACACAACTGATGATCCGCACACAGTTGCAGCAGACGCTCACCGTTGTCAGTCCGTTCGGAGTTAAGCCCATAACTACAACCCAGCTGAGCATCTGAAGAGCTCAGACGCCCTACTTGTGCGTTCATATTCCCTGCAATACTAGAATATCTGCACTAGTAACACTGCATAGTATCGCGTTCAGCTCGTGATAGAATGTGTCCTTGACAGCATTCGAACTGCAGTCGGTGGGAGCATAAACGGAAATCACAAACAAACAGCGTTTTGTACTACTTCGTGAATCCACCTTGCCTAATGTCATCAAGCGGCCTGCACACAAACGGCTGTTCACTGGAATCCAATCAATCAACAATGGCTCAGCGTTGGAGCCTAGAATGATGCCTATACCAGCTTGACTCGGGAGTGCTGTGTCGGCATCTCTGGATGCGTGCAACCAATAACGAGAGGAGAAGCCGGGTGCAGTTAATTCAACAAGTCCGCTGGGGTCATTGATCCTAGTTTCGGATACACAACACGCATCAATACCCAGTGTGTCCAAGGTGCGTGCGAGTGCTGCCAATTGACCGGTTTGTCTTAGAGTGCGAACGTTGAATGTCGCCATGGAAACGGGATAGCGTGGCCTTATAGGGGACTTTTGCCGATAGGCGTCCGATAGGTTCGGTGGTATGGTGGCTGCAGATGGTTCTACTCCAGTGGCACTTCGGTTGCTGTCAATTAAGCTGGGAATTATAGAAGGAAGGTTAGTAATGGAGTCGGGATGGGAGTAAGAGAAAAAGGTGAAAAAGAAAGAGGGGAGGCGCCAGCAGTAGCATGTTTTCGCTTATCCGCCCTGCTGTAAGCGGCAGATAAGGTGACCCTTGATAATCTGCGCGACGGCCGATGCAGGATGAAGTTTATGTTTGAAGAAAATGTCATGGTTGTTTGTGAACTGAGATACTGCCAGGGCGCCCAGACCTAGACAGGCGAAAAATCGGGGTCGTCAAGCAGTCTTTTGTCCAGAAGCCTGTCCGCAAGGCAGCAGGGATGTGGCAACGTTTATTTGTACCGAAATTGACGCCATCCCCTTTCAAACCCCCAACCTGGAGGACCAGAAGACTGAGTTTTTCTGACCTCTCACAATTGATCAACCTGGTAGGAGTATCTCTCAAGGTGCCCGGAGACACCAACTAGCATAGCTCAATGGGTCAAGGAAGTACGCAAACCGTCGCACCACGTTAAGGTCCAGTCTCGTTGCAACACCATATATTACTATGCCCTCAGATTCATTCCAACGGTAAGCTTGTGGTGGTCTGCACAGTTTTCTCCAGTTTGCCAAACGCAGCAAACGCCCACGCCCGGATGCATAGCTCGCTCGATAACTGGAAGTCGGCATTCATTTCGCCCCCGAATTTGGCCACTCTCGATGCGAGAGCCGAAGTCATGCACTACCATCATCCGCGCTGTATGCAGACATGGCACAGTTGTCGGCAAACAGCAACATTCGCATGATCGTCTCACACACCATGGTCCTTGCCCCGAGAAACCGTGCTCCACACGGACACCGAAATCACATGAATTGAAAACGCAAGAGAGCAGAGCATTTAGGTACATGTTAAACAGGGTAAAGGCTAAGACGCAGCCACGCTTCACATCAGAGACAACTGCAAGGTCATCCGAGGCTTGTCCACTCAGCTGCATGCTTGCTCGTATACCACTTTGCAGACCTCCAGCTAAACTGACAAACGTACTCGAACAAGCAAACTTACTCAACATAATCCATAGTGTCTCGCTTCTCGCGTGTCAAACGCCTTGATGAAGTCTTCAAACAGCTGGTGTCGCTCTTTGCATTCTTGATGATACTGACGAGCTGCAAATATCATACGTATGTTGTTGCGGCCCAAACGGAAACCGCATTGCTCTTCTGCAACGACCTGAGTGACAAGGCGGTGGAGCACGATTCTGGGATTTATATTCTTCACGCAATTCAGCAAATTGGTACCACGATAATTCGTGACATCTTGCCTGTTCCCTTTACCTTGTACATTGGTAGCACAAGGGCACCCTTCAAGTCAGCAGTCACCTGTTTCTCAAGCCAGAACCATCGCACCAACTGGTGCAGCACATCTATCTACGCCGGTCCGCCAGGTTTCAATGCGTCATGCCGTTTCTCGTGGATGCCCCTGCACTTATCGTTTCACATTCGAGCAAGTGCTCTCTCCGTCTCACCAAGTTTCTGTGTGCCTGCAAGAGACACCTTCATCTCATTCTGTTGCACGCCGTGCAACATATCACTGTCTGATATTCACCTGACTGGTCGCATAGTAAAAGTGCTCTTCTCTGTCACAGAGTTTCACGTCTTCCTCTTTACCTAGCGCATTTATCATACACTCATTCGAATCGGATTAACTCTCCGTCTTCAGTGCGCATATTTTTATGGAATTATCTCCTTCGGAAAGCGATTTTAAGTCAAGTCAAGTCATGGAATTGCTTTATGCACCCTGCATGGGTGAATATTCAGCTACAACACACACACGATCTCGACAATGTACCGAAAAAAAGCAAATCAGTGGTAAATCAACACGACAGGACGGGTAGGCAGGGACAAAAATACAATCAAGTTGAAATTCGACTGATTAAATCAGGGATGACAGCGTTGGGGTCTCGCAAAAGACGCGAGAAGTAAGGGATGACTGACGAGCTGTAAACTTGTGTGAAGGCATAGATTAACTTGTACTTCTGCTTAGTAGATGAAGTTGATAAGCATTCAAATAAGGCAATATGTAGGGGATGACTTGTGTCGGTCAGAATCTTAGAGTTTGTAGCGCCCAAAAAGATAACTCTTATCTTTCATGTACAATTTACTTGTTGACCGATTGTACATTATTCCTTCTTGTTTTAATCGTCCTTACAACCGGCTCGACACAACAGCCTTGTAAGTTCCCGCGCTCACGTGTTCGCTCTCGTCTCGCTTCATCCGTCCGCTTCTTGTTGTAGCCCATCGAATACAGTCCGCTGTGTCCGACTCCAATTGCCTTCTGATATCCGCGCTTAATTCCGCGCATCGTCTCGGACTAGTATTAACTAGTCCTACAAATTGGTGACCCCGATTCGCACGCGCGAATTCAACGTCTTTTTTCTCGTTTGTATTTTTGGTGAGTTCGTTCCTTTTTCTCGATTATATACCTATATTCATTTGTTTCTTGCGTATTTTTAGTACTTTTATCGTATTTTGTTCATCCTTTATCTTTTCGACTCACATTTCGACAGTTGCATCTGAGTCGTTTCACAGCGTAAACATGCTTACTTTGGCTGTTCCAAGTTTCATGGAACACAGCCCAGAAGTATGGTTTACGATATTCGAGATCGAACTGGAAAATAAGGGCATTACGGCGGACCGTCCAAGGTACAATCAGCTCGTCCCACGCCTTCCTTCGTCGGTTGTGACGCTGATTGAGGACATTCTACTCTGCCCATCGAATGAGGCAAAGTATGAAACGATGAAGCAAGCGATTTTAAAAGAGTTACGGCCCAGCGCACGAACTCGATTTGAGCAGCTCAATGGTCTCAAGCTTGGAGATCGCAAGCCGTCGTCGTTGCTCCGCGAACTTCAGCGCATCGCTGGTCCCTTATTCTTGAGCGAAGAAGGGATAAAGGAGCTGTGGTTTGCACGTCTCCCAGAGCCATTGCCGGTAATGCTGTCCATGTTTATAGATACACCCCTGAAAGAATTAGCTACCAAGGCAGACGCTGCGTTTGAACGTCTTCCGCAGCAGACGACCAGTAGCTCCGGTGACGTATTCTCACCGATGAAAACCGATTCTCATGTTTGCTCCCAGTCGTTAGTCCGATCTGACTCTAAAGATGAGGAAATTGCGCTACTTCGCAGCAAGATAGCAACAATGAAGGCTTCGAAGCAGCGGGTGCCACGGTCAATTGCTGACCACGTTTTGGCTACCGTTCATTGCGGCTCGTCTGTGACTGCACCGAGTACGTCACGTTCGGCACGAAAGCGCAACATTTTCCCTGCAAGTTCGCAGTCAGATAATACCAAACCCGTCGAAGAAGTATGTTGGTATCACCGCCAATACGGTGGAAGAGCTAGACGTTGTCGGGCTCCCTGCATTAGGCACGACCCAGCTGCTTCAGGGAAAACGAATAGCCCGCATACTAGCACGACAAACGTATCATTCAATAACCAAGCAACTCGCCTGTTTTACGTTAAGGATCGCCGTTCTTCCATCATATTCCTCATCGACACGGGAGCGGAAGTCAGCGTCATCCCAGCGACCGCTAACGACAAGCACTCAGAGCCTACGTACAATTTGCGTGCGGCCAACGGTTCCCCGATAGCTTCATTCGGTCAGCGCATGATGAACCTGGACCTCAATCTTCGCCGAGATTTTCAGTGGGTCTTCATGGTTGCGTCTGTACCCTTCGCAATTATCGGTATCGACTTCCTCCGACATTTTGGGTTGCTTGTCGATGCTGGTCGCCACAGACTTTTAGACGACCGTACTAAACTAGGGGTTGAAGGCGTTCTTACGGACGCCCCGATAATCAGCCCTGTATTTCGGATCGCAGACGCACCGTCCGACTACTTGAGCCTCCTCTCCGAACACCCGCGACTGGTTCGACCGGCTGCAGAGCTTCCACCAGTCACGACAGAGGTCGCTCACCACATAGTTACGCGCGGTCAACCAGTTAGCGCACGACCAAGACGGCTTGCTCCAGACAAACTACGGGCAGCACGAGCCGAATTTGACCACATGCTTCAACTTGGTATCGTCAGACCGTCCAACAGCCCATGGGCGTCGCCTCTGCACATGGTCCCGAAGAAGGTCATGGGGGACTGGCGTCCTTGCGGCGACTACCGATCCTTGAATACGGTGACCACGCCCGATCGCTATCCGATCCCACACATAGTGGATCTCACCGCCAGTCTGGCAGGTAAAAGTATCTTCAGCAAAATCGACTTGGTACGCGCATACAACCAAATTCCGGTAGCCGAAGCGGACATCGCTAAAACTGCCGTGACGACTCCATTTGGTTTGTTCGAGTTTCTGCGCATGCCATTTGGCCTAAGGAATGCCGCGCAAACTTTTCAGCGTTTCATCGACCAAGTTTGTCGCGGTTTAGACTTCGCTTACGCGTATCTTGATGACATTTTAATCGCAAGCTCTTCACGAGAAGAGCACATGCGCCACGTACGAACACTTTTGATCGTTTATCTCAACACGGGGTGACGATCAACGCAGAAAAGTGTTCATTTGGTGTCGATTCAGTCAATTTCCTCGGCCATCGTATCTCTTCTGCAGGCGTCGTGCCACTGCAGGATAAAATTCAAGCCATCATCGACTACCCCGAGCCTCATTCTTTCAAACAGCTCAGGCGTTTTGATGGGCTTGTCAACTTTTACCGACGATTTATACCCAACTGCGCCTCGCTGATGCAACCCCTCACGGACCTTCTCCGAGGGAAACTCAAGAAATTCGAATTTCCTGCCTCAGCACGCGCTGCTTTTAAGTCGCTGAAAGAGGCTATCGCCAACATAGCTTCTATAGCGCATCACGATCCGGCCGCCCCACTGTCCCTCAGTACTGACGCCTCGGACGTGGCAGTCGGCGCTGTTTTGCAGCAACGCGTAGCCGACACGTGGCAGCCCTTAGCGTTTTTCTCCAAACGCCTACAACCTACCGAATCTCGCTACAGCACGTTCGGTAGAGAACTACTAGCCGTATATCTAGCGATACGTCACTTTCGACACGTCCTAGAAGGCCGCTCCTTTGTCGTCTTCACCGACCACAAACCCCTGACTTACGTGCTCGGCTCGACTACCGACCGATACTCTCCTAGAGAGTCGCGCCACCTTGACTATATCGCTCAGTTTACGACCGATATACGGCATGTCTCAGGTGTGCACAACGCCGTCGCCGATGCACTTTCTCGCATCCAAGCTATCTCCGCTGACGCCGGCACTGCTATCGACTTGGCAGCCATGGCCACAGCACAACTCAACGATCCTGAGGTTGATCTACTACGCAGGTCTCCCTCATTGGATATACGACCCGTTCCGCTGACATCATCAGACGGAACGATACTCTGCGATTTATCTCTGGGCACGCCGCGCCCAGTCGTCCCACGCGAGTTTCGGCAGACCGTGTTCGACGCGTTGCACGGCTTGTCTCATCCAGGCGTTCGTGCATCGGTTAAACTCGTAACCGCACGATTCGTTTGGCGCAATGTTAATCGG
>OX104064.1:104768731-104805261 GCA_944474145.2 Dicrocoelium dendriticum | reverse complement strand
TCTCCTGTCTGGGCATTGCATTGTTTAGCCATCTCAACTATTGTGATTGTTTCTATGTCCATTCCTTTCAACGTTGATCTGTTTTCAACGTGACTACTTTTTCGCCCGTACAGAACTTGTTTCCATTTACCCTGATTCCTATTCGCAGCGTATGTCTTCGATATAAATTGCGTCATCTCTCCTCACGTTGTCTAGATTGAGAACACCCACCTCCCTCGTCATTCAGTTCTCTTGGTCGTCAGTGTTGTTTCTCTTTACGATCGCTATTCTCACAACTGTCGCTACCCTGTATAGCAGAATCCAAGCTCTCCACACTACAAGTCGCATTCCTTGCCACGCAGCTGTCATCTGTTGAATGCCACCAGAGTATTATCTGGTTGCTTTATTCTAAACAGCGGTAGCCACATGTCCTTAGTCCCGGTTTAACCCCTTTCTCTTCGTAATTTTCCCCCAATCCGTGACCTTCATTTATGCAGGCAAGTAGACATCAGAAGCTTATGCAGCCTTCGTACTGACCACTAGCGCATCAGATCCGTGCAAGTCACATTTTTCGCTAACGTAATGTATACCTTAAGCCCCTACCTTTTTATTTGAGCTGAACGCCTCTACACCATTTCCCGGCCAACTTGTCCTCTTGGGCAACAGAAATAATCTGAGGGGGGCATTCAACATGAGTCTACTCAATTAATTTGTACCGTGCATAGGAGCTCAAGCGTCCCACCTGCACCCCTATGACTTAGTGCGTCTGAGGTCCGATTGGCGGAAGGCGACGGGCTATACACGCACACCTACACATCTGCACAAGTGACTGGCGTACGCACGGAACAAATTAATTGAGTAGACTCATGTTGAATGCCCCCTCAGGTTACTTTTGTTGTCCAAGAGGACAACTTGGCCGGGAAATGGTATAGAAGCCAGTGTGTACTTTTTACAGGTAAATCACTAACTGCCACTGCAAATCTGCGGGTTGAGCCAAGGCCTCGTCTTAATCCCGGATGCATCAGACATACTATTCTAACAAACCTGTACTTCTCCACGGAAAAGCGAGTTTTCTGCATTGCATCTCAGCGTTGTACTTGCTTAAAAGTGCGATCAATCCAGTGACGTCCGTTTATTTCGGTTCACTCCTCCTTCCTAAGATGCTCTAAGAGGTAAATTTTGAGACGGAAAAATTGTAGTCTAAGCATTAAACACTACACTTAACCGCCACTGTACAGCAGTTTAGTTGGTATACATTTCTTAGTCATGGCTATAAGTCGTAGCATATTCGGCAAGCACTAGGCACTACCAAGCCCATAAAGGGATAGCTGCTGTCTACCTGAACGACATTTCTCACACTTCGATAATGTTTCTTCACTTCAACTTGAAACAGTAGTCGCTCTGTATGAGATGCACCTCAGGACCATATCTCTCTCATATTTGACACCTAACTTCGACCTATTACTTTCTGGTTTTCCTTGTACAAAAGCTGATCCATCGCTTCTGTGTCCTTAAATCCCCATTTTATGTTCTGCCACCGCTATCGTTCTAATGGAATCTCGCTGTCGCATTATAAGCAACAGATCCGTACCTCTGGATTGGGCCTTCGCTTTTTCATCCCTGAGCTAATCTGCACCATGTTCCTCATGTGACCCAGTCTTCGTTACAACTACTTGTTTCTCTCTGATCACTACGTTACACAAATTGGGTACCTACATTGTTGTGCAATAAACAGTCAGCTATGCTCACTGCTCTCTTTGTATCCTTTCGCACAAATTTGCATTGCTCAAAAGCAGGGGTTCACAGCTGTTTTGATGATGTGTGCGTGTGGTCCATTTGAGCATGACAACTGCACTGCAAACTTGTTTGAGCGTGTCACCTGTTTTCTGATTGGTCATTCCGTCCAGTTAACAACCATCACAAACCTCCCTGTGCTCACCCGTTGCATCTCGTTGTGTGTGTCTGTGCCTTTCACTTCCACTTTTATTTGGTTTTACCGGCGCCGTTCAGACAATTTGTTCTGTTGCGACTCCGAAACTACTGCACATCTTTTTTATCCATTTTAGTTCTCGGTGAACTGAAAGTAGCCGGCGTGTAATAGTCTGCTTGTGGCTGACTTGGACTACATTAACAATGCAACTCATTAGTAATCAAAAATCTACGCCCTACCAGTATTCAAAGTTGCAGTGTGGATTCACGGCGCTGGCAAGGGGAGACCTGACCGTGACGACCAACCACTGTTCTCTGCATGGGCAATCACCTGCACGCAGTTAGGTTTCAGTTCGTACTGGTCGGCTGTCGTCCCTCATGGCTCAATGACATGAGCTGCTGGTTGTTTGGCCTTAGCCTCTAGCGGTCACGGGTTCGATCCCCAGTATGGATCGATGGACGCGCACCACTGACGAGCCGCAATAGGGCGAAACGCGCGTCTGCTGCTTTTCCGGATTGGTAGCTTACCTGTGCGGCTTGGAATCTAATTACGATGAATCGAATCGAGTCATACCCAAATCTGTCCACTCATTAGTAAACAATGGAATTGTTGAGAATCACGTGCACGTCCATTTAATCGTATCGCAAGTCATCTATTAGCCTTGGTGTTGCCATGATATGCCAAAAGCGCAGCGGCAGTGTGTTTCCGCGATGGATGTAACTGGTAGGTCTTATGAGTCTCAGCATATGTGCGTGACTGCCCCTGTTCACCTCTATTAGCGGACTAGCTCTTGCGGAACATACTTGAACTTGGGTCGTTCAGGCCAATGCGGAGTTCTTAGATTTTAAATCCAATTCATAGATAGGAGTAATGGATTCGGTAGGAGCTACTGTTAGCTAATACTACTCTCGTGCACTATTCAAGATGATGGACATCAAGTTGCGCTTGCAACTGGAATGATTTGATAAGGTGATGTTTCTCATGAGGCATGACGTAAAATCGGTCGTGATTTACAGAAGACTTCAGTCGCATGGTGATAACACATTCACTCGCAGTAAGATATTTGCATAGTGCAAACACTTCTCAGGCGGTTGTACGTTTTTCACTGACAATCCGGTCGAGGTGAACTCATTTAACAGCTGTCACTCCCAAGGACATTCAGAGCGTTCGACAGCTTATCATTGAAAATTCTCACATAACCTATCGTAAAATTACAAACTAGTCTGATATTTCGTTGCGAGCGTTGAACATAATAACTTTAGCATCACTCCGTTTTCCGAAAAGTCTTACGTGGGTTCCAGAACAACTTTCCGCTGATTTCTATCGAGACTGATGAGTTGAAGTCTGCATACCGCAAACACTCCATGAAATCGGCTGAGAACTATTTCTGCATCATCCAACTGTTTGGACCCATAAAAATTCCCCGTACATTAACATCCTCACGGTGCTGATGAGGGGAAGATAGCATCACTAGTGCGCCTGCACACCGTAGCGTACTGAGACTAAAATATTACACAAATTGCGCTACCAAAATATGATGTTAAATATTATACTATGCGTTTTGCATGAGATCGGGATCGGAGGGGGAACCTAAAGAGAGGGGGATGAAGAAAGAAACTCACAACACAAACGCCGTTGCATCCGGCTCTTCGTCATATCAGTAGGTCCAACTAAACGTGTTCATCGTCCTTAGGACCTCAGCCAGGCAGTCGGGAAGCACCAACCGTCGCCAACTTTGAAATGAGGGTTTTCACTCCTCCCGACCAAGTTATCTCTTCGGCTCCCTCCTTCCAGCCGCACCACCAGCGCGCAAACGATGCACGTCGCGGGAGTCGGTGTTTCCAGCATGCGCAACACGTGGCCCAGCCATCGGAGCCTGCTGCGTGGTACAATGGTGCTGAGCGGTTCACTCACTCTTCCTGCACCAAATACGCGACGCCGAACACGCTCATTGCTCACCCAGTGCTCCCACCAGACATGAGCTAAGCTACGAAAGCAGCGATGATCGAATGTGGCTAGCCTCTTTATATCTGTCGACCTGATGGACCAGGTTTCACAACCATATAGAAGAGTTGAACGGATGGCTGCGTTACGAACTCTGCCCTTCAGGTCGAGAGTAATGTCACGTCTGCGCCACAGGTGGCGGAGATTGGCAAAGCACCTCGGGTTTTTGCTACACGGTTCGTAATCTCATATTCGATCCCACGGTCGCTAATATATCTGCCCAAGTACTTGAATTCCTGAACGACATCTAGCTGATCACCACAAAGCGTTAGCGTCGGGGCAGGTCCCTGCCAAGCTTGGAGAAGAACTTTGCATTTCGATGGAGCAAAGCATAGCCCAAAACGATAGACAGCCAGTGCTAATCGGTCCGCTGCTGCTTGGCATGTTTGGGAGCTGTCACAGATTAGGGCAATATCGTCAGCATACTCCAAGTCAGGAAGTCGTTCACCAGGAAGTAGCTCCACACCTTCTACGTCGTGTCCCACAAATGCTGATTCCATGACTTCGTCAACTGCGAAGTTAAATAGAAAAGGTGACAACAGGCAGTCTTGTCTCACACCGCTGGTGATATTGAAGGGTGGCGACAGTTTGCCATAAACTCTCACTCTGCCCGAACTATGCGCCTACATCGCTTTGATAATGTTTACCTATTTATCAGGCACACCTTCCCTCTGCAGTCAGTCCTAAATGGCACATCGATCGACTGAGTCGAAGGCACCTTTTATGTCAAGAAACACGACAATGGTGGGTCACCAGTAAACATGGCGGTGATCCAACAATTGACGCAAGGTGAAGATGTGGTCGATGCAACCCTAACCTCGACGAAACCCAGCTTGCTCTTCACCAATCTGGCTTTCACGCGTGCTAGTGCGTCTGTGAAGAATGACAGACGCAAGCACTTTAGAGGCAATTGAGATCAGACTGATCTCTCTATGATTGTTGCATTCCGAACGGGAGCCTCCCTTGAAAATTGGGACAATGTCGGAGCGGCTCCAGTCTGTCGCGACAGTCTCCTGTTCCCAAAGTGTCATTAGTAACTCGTGTAAATCATCTGCTAGAGCAGGACCCACGAATTTGTATAGGGCTGGGGATTTCTATCTGCCCATGTGGCCTTGTGCAATTTCAACAGCCTGATCTCACGTTCGACTTCTGCGCGTGAGGGCGGATCCAAGATGACGGACCAGGGAGAAGGGCGCTCAATACCCGAAAAAGAAAGCGGTAAGTCAGATTGGTTAAGTTGCCTTGCAATGTGTTCAGCCCAACGTTCCAAGCGTTTTGACAAGTTGTGGATCGGCTGCTCACTCTCGTCGCGTATGGTCTGGCTAACACCACGTCTCCTGCTTCCCGTATAAGACGGAATAACTTACGATAATTACGAAGGGTAACGACTATTTCCATCTCCGAGGCACGATGAGACCACCAGGCTTCCCGATCTTTTGGCTGGCTTGCACGCAGTTTTGCCCTGAGATTTTCGAGCCTCATTGTACTCGCTTCCAGCTGGAATACGTCGGCGAGCACCCATAAGTGACGTGTAGAGACGCATAATCCAGTTTGGCAATTTGATTTGCCACACGAAGACGTGCCTGCTAACAGTAACATTTGACGAAGATGTGACCAGTGATCTTGAACGATGTTTAGTGGGCCTTACTCAGCCCAGATGTCAGCGCACTTCGGTACACATTCGGAAGACCTGGCTTCGCCAGCTGGCTGATATTAATCTGTTGACGTCGAAGTTGCGGACGTCCACCGAAGCGCACCTGGAGGTCAGAGCAAACAAGTACGTGGTCAGAGTCCACGCTCGTGCTCCAAATCGAGCGACAGTTTTGGACACAGCCTCTCTAGCGGTAACTAATCGCGATGTGATCGATTTGCGTCCATGCCTGGTGCCAAGCTAGTGGACTCCAGGTCACTCTTCTGTGGGTGCTGTGTCGAAAGTTTGTGCTTACGAGAAAGAGGCGAGCATCTTTACACAGCTGTAGCAATCGCGCACCTTTTTCATTACGGGAGCCTACACCATATTGGCCGCCTAGATGAAGCTCATCAGAGGACAATATTTTGACCTGGGAATTTAGATCGCCAGCCAACACCACAGTATCCGTGCTTCTTCTGTACCGAAGGAGCTCGTGAAGTTGCTGATAGAAATCATCTTTTACCGAATCAGTGCCACAGTTTGTAGGGGCGTAGGCCGTAATGACAAACAGGCATCGTTTGTTCCCGCGCGACTTCGTAGCATGGAACGAACCAGCTAATCTAACGGCGCACATCCGACTGTTGACTGGGATCCAATCAATCAGGGCAGCTTCAGCCCGGGGACTCAAAGCAATGCTGACGCTAGCTTGACCGGCATTTGAAGTTGCATCATCGCCAGACAGGTGCAATGAGAATGTGCCGCCAATGTCGCATGTGGGGGATCGCAGGGTAAGCACGGAGCTCAAATTTTGCAGGTGGGTTTTTGATAAACAGCAAATGTCGATCGTTAGGGTCTCTAGTGTGCGGGCAAGTGCTCGTTTGTTGGCCAATCTGTAGCCAAATGCGCACCTCCAGGCATGCCAGTCTTAGCGAGACTCGAGGACTCCAAGAAAAAATGCATGAACTGACGTTGTCCGCTAGGTTGAACATGGACTTGTCGACTTGATTGGAGTGACGGCCTGCGATTGTGTGTGAGTTGAAACTCGAAGACAATCGACTATTGAAGCATTGTGGGGGAGGGCCAAGAATTGGGGGATAAATATGGAGTTGCCACGGTACAATAAGGGTGAAAATGCGTAAGAAGGAAATAAGAAGACGAGGAAGCTTGAGGAGCAGCAACCAAACCCTTATCCACCCTGCTCGATGCAGCAGATAGGGCGCCGTTGATTATCCTCTTCGACGGCCACAGCATCGAGAATCTATTTGAAGAGAGGTTCATTGTATTGCATTTGCAGAATACTGTCAGGTTCCCAAGGTCAAGACAGGAGAACGATTAGGGTTCTCAACCAAAACCTATGGTTTAAAAACCTTACCGCATGACAGCGGGGTTTTGGCACTGGACTACAGGGATCCCGTTTTATGGAGTAAGGAGCCACCCCCACCCCGACCCGGAGGGCTAGGAGACTGAGTTTGTCTGGCCTCTAATCATTGCAAAGAGCACTACCCAGCATAGCTCAATGGATCACTGAGTCACACAAATCATCGCACCATGTTTAGGTCCAGTCACTTCGCGTTCAGTTTGATCGCACATGGAAACACGTTGCGATGGGCATTGACTTTCAGCGTGTCCGTACCTCATTGAAATGTCTGACGGGGAGTCTTCGAATCGACCGAGAACGTGGCTGGACGACAGGGGACCATGAGATGGAGAAAGCCACTGCTATTGGAAACAGGAGTGCTATTCCAAGTCATCCGGAACACGGGTCCGAGAAAGCCATGTTAGTGAGACAAAAGTTGAGAAAATGAACAGTTGATCCATTCTCAGCCCCACCGACTGGCGGGTTGGGCAGAACATTTTGTAGAGCAATTCAGAAGGCCAGCTTTGACACTGCCGCTTGTTGGATCGTCTGAGCCGACGTAGGAAACTGATGTCACACTTCCCACTAGAAGAGATTTGACGTGAACTTTCCGTGTTGAAATGAAACCAGGCTCCTGGACTCGGCGATTTTCATCTTTGCTGAAAGATGAACTTTGTTGACTGGACTTGCTTCTCTATTTAACATGCTTTGGCACACTGAACAGTTGCCTTCAAACTAGCGACTGTCAACTATCGTGCCCATCTTCAAGTAGGGCCAGCGTACTTTTTTGCAAATCATCGAGGCATTAGCCTTGTCCCCATGAGAACCGAAAGCCAGGCTGGCTTCTGCACTGGTCTTGGTTGTATCAACCACCTATGTACTCTTCTCCAACTTTTAGAGCGGAGACACAGACGACGGACTATTTTAGTTTCCCTTTATTTGAAGCCGCCTTTGACTCTGTTGACCGCGTTAGCTTGTGGCACTTCCTATCCATGAAAAACGTGCCGGCTATATTCTTTTCCATTATGCAGTCTCTACCGAGGCTATTTAAGGGTCTGCGGGAAACTCTCCTATGTTCCCCACGACAAGTGGGGTTCACAAGGGTTGTCTTAAATCTCCTTTTCAACTCAATTTTGTGATCAAAATTATCAGGAATGACGTCGTTCTTTCAGCCTTTCGGAGTGGAAGTTCTCCCAGGTAACAGACTGATACCTTAAGTATGCACACGACTTCACTCATACTGGGTCTGACACAATAGCTATGTAAGCAATATCGAGTAGACCGACACAGCGCCGCACGATTAGACATGTGCATTACATCTTCCAAATGCAAAGTATTGTTACAGGATTGGCTATTTCTTCAACCCTTAACCTGCATCGGTCGTCGCGCAGATTATGAAGGGTTGCCTTATCTGTTGCATACAGCAAGGCGGATTTGCGAACACATGCTACTGCTGGCGCCTCCCTTCTTTCTTTTCAACCTGTTTCTCTTACACCTCTCCCAACTCACATTACTAACCTACCTTCTATACTTCCCAACTTAACTGACAGCAGCCGCGATTCCACTGGAGTCACACCATATCTAGCTACCTTCTCGCACCACCCACTGGACACCTATCATCAACAGTCTTAAAATCCCACGCTGTGCCGTTTCCCCAGCGGTGTTCAACGTTCATCCACTAAAATTCAATAAGTCAACTGACTGCACCTACACGCACGTTGAACACACTGGGTATTTATTTGTTAACAAATGGAACATTCTCAGTGATTCATCAAGAACACCAGTCTGAGGCAAACAATTCTTTTCAATGATTCATCCACGGGCCGGTTCAACCATATAAGGTTAAACTACAAAGGGATGGATAGTGATTGGTTCGGTGTGTTGCGTATCCGGAATTAGGATCGGTGACCGTCACGGGGTTGTTGAATTAACTGCGCCCGGCTTTTCCTCTCGCTATTAGTTGCAAGCATCCGGAGACGCTGATGAGGCAGTTGCTGATCAAGCTGGAGGGGGCATCATTCTCAGCTCCCATCATGCGTCATCGTTCGTTGATTGGATTCCGATCCACATTCTTATGTCTGCAGCCCATCTGACGACATCAACTAAAGCTGATGTACGAATTAGTACATGCTGCTGTTTGTTTGTGATTTCCGCTTACGCTCCCACCGACTGCAGTTCTGATGCTGCCAAGGTCGCCTTCTACCACGCACTTAACACGCTACTACGCATTGTTACCAGTTCGGATATCATAGTTTTTGCAGGGGTTTTGAATGCACAAATTGGTCGCCTGTTCTCTTCAAAAGCTCAGCTAGGTAGTAAGTAACTCCGACCGTACGGACAACAGCGTACGTCTGTTACAACTGTGCTCGAGGCACCAGCGTTTTCTTAGTAGCACAGCTTTTCGATATGATGAACGCCGAAGTGCCACTGCCTATTTCTGTTGCTGGCCAGCGATGGACCCAAATAGATCACATTGCCATAAGTTACAGGTGGGGTAGTTTCATCGTGGATTGTCGCTCGTTCTGGAGTACTTGCATCAACTCATGACTTACTATGTTGTCCTTTTTCCATGAGCTTTACCGGGAGGCGCACGAGCCGTCTCCCTCGATTGGCAACTGAAAAGTTATCCCTCCGTACCGAACTTCCGCACTTCTGTCCTAATGACATTGAGTTTCAGTGGAATAAGATCTCGGCCGCCATGCACGACGCAGGAGCATCTGCTGCTGATACTATCAGTCGTCATTGTACCTTTCACTGGATATCCGACAGGTCGGTAAACCTGTTGGAATCCAGAAGAAACCTCTATACTCTTAGCACAATATGGCTAGAGGGACTATTAGGGGCGAACTAAAGCGGAGCCTGCGCGCTGACAAGGAATCCTGGTAGACTAGTTGGGCTTAAGACTAGGCGCAAGTAGTATGGCAGTTATCGCAAGCTTTTCCAGCTGATCCGCACCACTGGTCCCGGGAACCAAGCGTCAGAGATA
Source organism: Dicrocoelium dendriticum (assembly GCA_944474145.2). Lineage (NCBI taxonomy): Eukaryota > Metazoa > Platyhelminthes > Trematoda > Plagiorchiida > Dicrocoeliidae > Dicrocoelium > Dicrocoelium dendriticum. The sequence goes on along the minus strand of OX104064.1, from coordinate 104,795,375 downwards.
GCGCGGGTGCCATGATTCACAATAATGAGCGTAATATGGCTCGTTATCTGAGAACTTCCAAGATCATTTCAGTTTGTCCCCTCCTTCCGGATCTCTTTCTACTCAGGAAATGCAAGATTAATCACGGACGGTTAGTTCTGGAGCTCTATCGGACCCTGAAGTCTGAAAGACTATCACTGCCCTCAATTGCTTTCGGGCTTATAGCCCGGATTACCTTCCACCTACACTACTTAAAGATGAAATCATCTGCAAAGCATTGACCTCCCTATTCGAACGTATCTGGAAGGAAGAGTGTTCCGGCTAACGGGAGCAAATCGATTATAGTGGCAGTACACAAGAATGGCAGTCGCACCGATTGTGCTAATTATAGGGGTATTAGCCTGACGTCAGTTGTAACAAAAGCATTGTCCTCTATTCTCGTTCATCTCAGTGGGGAACGGGAATTCCGGATTAGGAAAGATCAGGCAGGTTTTCACCCAGGACGGGGCTGTATAGACCATATATTCATTTTACGACAAGTACTAGTGTGGTATGTGTGTATACAAAATTTTACGTGCTTTATACTGGAACACGACAGGCAGCGTCATGGTCTATAATAGCCTGTGGGATATTTTTCTGGCAATAAGTGGCATTCGTCAAGGCTTGTGCAATCTTGTCATTTTTGTTTGACTTCCTCATGGACTCCATCATGGAGTGTTCTCTTGCGGATTCTTACGATACAGGCGTTGTGATGGCTGGTAAAATGCTCGCTAGCCTTGGTTATGCGGACGATGTCGTACTTCTGCTTAACGATGTTGGTGCAACGCAATCAGCTCTGAATAACCTGTGTAGAGTGGTTCCATTATTTGGTATGCGCTTCACACCTTCAAACTACAGTTTTGTTGCAGGACCGCCAACCTCTTGGTGACCCCTTAACCCTTGCTAGCGGGGAACTCGAGGTAGTTGATTAAGTCACTCACACTGGCTACATCAGCAATGATAGACGCACAGCAGCTGAAGTCAGTTTACGTATTGCAAGAGCTATAACTGCCTTTTTGAGCATGCGACATCTTTAGCGACAAAAAGGAATTTCTCTTTGTCTGAAAGGCCGTAGTGAGAACCGTCCTTCTCTATGGGAGTGAGCCAGCCCCTTCGGTCTGAAGATCTGAGGCGCCTTCAAGTCTGATCACCGCTGCCTGCGCAGCATCGCTGGTGTCCGATGGCACCAGCGTGTCCGCAACGATATGCATGGCGGATGCTAGGCAGTGATAATCAAGCTAGTTCATTGCAACAACAGATGACACTGAATAAATTGCTTTGACCTGGGCACGTACTACGTACGTCCGAACACAGCTTACTGAGGTGGGCGTTGTACTGTGTGCCAAATATAGGGTAGCGCAAGGCCCGGGGTGGGCAAAAATTAACTTGGATGCGAGAAATGAAGTCACTGACGACCAAACTGAATGCTGTCGGTCCGTCTCGCCTTCCAGGCTGGAGTCCACGCGAGCCGTTACAGATCATGGTTTGCGGTCAACACCTGTGGCGTGTCTGCTTTCGTCTCCTAGTCGTACTACCTGTTTAATACATGTTTGGTGCTGAGTCATCTGCGGGGCAGTGTAAATCGTAAGAAAGCTGTCTCCTTGATGCCGCCTTATCTTTGCACGATGATGATATGTTGTTGACAAGGTGTAGTCACCTTGACCCTGAGTGCTTATTTAGAGCAGTAAAGTTCTATGCTAAGTCCCCCTCTTCCTCCTCTTGTCGGTCTTCGTTCCGTAGATCACCGTGGTTGTACGGCCGCGAAGCATCAGTTCAAGTGACTGATGTACTGCTGCTGATGACGATGGTGGTCAGTAGAGCCTGAGAAGAATAACGAGACCTTTAGGCGACTGTTGGTAATAGAGCACTTGTAAGCACAAGTTATGATTTGAAAAACATGAATTAACCACCCATTAGTGGCAGAACGCTATCAAGGTAGTGGAATGTAAGAGCGTACTAGGCGCAAATCTACAATTAGGAGGCAGTGGCAAATCTTGGTGGTTCAAGAAACAACAGCTTTACAGTTCCAGTCCAGTAAACTTCGATGTGCCTTAAAATGCTAGGAAATTTTTCTAGAAAAGTGTGATATTATCAAGGCAAACTGAACCGACAATAGTTCATCCGGATAGGTCACATGGTGGCAATATCCACATGTGGGTTAGTTGAATCGAGTGTGGATCATTAAGTTCAGCAGATGATCAAGAAAACACAGGCTTCCAGCTGCGTCTATAAGTGCAGCTAGTGTTTATTCACGTTGAATATTTTCTTGCACACATCTCGTGAACACGTCTAACTGATAAGTTAATAGAGCACCTGTTGTGTATTCCCCTCACACGTTCAGACACGTCGTGCTACGTGCACTCGTCACTGACAAATGATAACACACACGTACACCAGCTGGTATCCTGTTTCACTCCTATGTGTATTGACGTTAGGCAGACCTGAGGGAAGTACATTGCTCTTTCGCACTTTGGTGTTTTACTTGTGTACACAATACTGGCGTCGCGGAGGCAAACCAGACCGGATTGTAAGATTTGTCGAACCGAGTCGAGACTGGTTGCATACGGATGTTCCTGAAATTGATCAACTTCGATGAACCGGTCCGACTTTATTTCTTCTTCTATCTTGGTCTTGGAGCTAACGAAGTGGTACTCTATCACATCTTGTCCCCCGGTGCGAGGAGGCACATTGGTGTGAGGAACACAGGTGGCAAACTTGAGACGTTGCAGCAGGGAGTCTAACACAAGTTTCTTCATAAGTCCGAATATAAGAAGCGGGCGGGCTATGTGAATATAAACTGGGGCCACCGTCTCAGCTACGAATCACCTCAACGTCAGACTTGGAAAGCGAACAAACAGGGTTCGATAGGCAAGTGAACGATGAGTCGCCCTTTTGTGACTTTGAGCGGAGAAACGTTTGAGAAAACTTTGAGTAACATTGCTCAACCACCGCTTCTTTGTACATCGTGCGGGACACGTTGACCACATTGAACCAGACCGGGTGAGACATCATCCGGGTGCGATTTTTTGTCAACACCATTCATCTGGAGGAAAGACGGCATTGGAAGTGAGTCAGAACAGGTGCGTAGTCGGTTTGAGGGTGGTCTCAGTGCATGGGCAGACGAGTTGCTTGACGCAGGAAGGGATGGAAATTATGCGTTGGAACCAATTACGGTCAGTTTGTCGGGAACGCTCAATTCGGTGATGACTCGGTATGAGACCTAATCGACTAGGTAATCTGAGACTGTTCATGTAGGGAGCAATGTCTGAAAAAGGAAATCCGACGTGACTGCCGCACATGTCGTTATCACACACAGTAAGACGACGAGCTTGCTACCTTTCGGAATCACTCGCATTAATAACAAAAAGGATGTTATCCTGCTGGAATAGTAAATCTCAAGCTGGTACACCAATGTCTGAAAGTCATAATCGAATAATACCCGAACGGTCATCGTTTTCTTCATCGTTGTAGTCAGTCGAGTAATGAAGAAGTTATCCATTAAGCTGGCTCGAATATTTGCAGGCGTGAGAGGGTTATACAATGTGGGAGCGGAAATGGAAGTGGAACGTGTGAAGTCGTCATCGAACCCTTTTGCGTGGGGACACAATTGTCTACATTCGGATCCCACCGTATGTTCGAGTTGGCAGACCATGGAACGATGAATTTTCGAAAAGGAAAGACTGACAAAGAAGGAATGGCTGTTCTGACATTCATCGTCATACATGGAAGCAATTGTTGAAAAAACAATATTCCAAATATTGATGAATGTCTGGAATTGAGTCGCAGGATGGTGGGCTCAGCGATATTCAAAAGGTTGGAAAATATCCGCCAGTTATCGGCAGGCCCGTAGCCTAAAGGTAACGAGCTCGTCTTGTAATCCGAGGGCGCAGGTTCGAACCTGCGTAGGGACCAGGAAACCCTCGCAGTATCCTTAGCCCGCGTGCGATCGGTGGTGGTTGCGTGGCAGCGAAGCGTCGGTAATTCATACCGGTGGACTGCTGATGCCTTTTATCGGCTTCCAAGCGAAGCATCGAATCAAAGCCGCGTAGTCAGGTCCTCCGTTAGCCGACGCTGGAGGGCGCCCAAGTGAATGATGGACAGTAGTTCTAGTAGCACTGTGATGGCGTAAAGTTCAGCAACCGAACCGTTTCACTCGTATACGTATTGACGTTATGTAGACATGATCTCAAAGTACAGTATTGCTTCGCAAACAGTTGTTCTACTTGCGTACACAACAGCACCGGTTTGTGCTAAGTTTGGAGCTTTCCAAGAAATCCGCTTACTCCCAGCTAGAGTGCCATACAAATTCGAAGACCTGCATATATATATATATATGCATGTATATATATATATATATATATATATATGCATATATATATATACATATATATATATATATATATATATATATATAGAGAGAGAGAGAGAGAGAGAGAGAGAGAGAGGCTACATGCAGATGAATTGGTTATCCTACAGTGGAATAAATGTTAGCGACAAACTTCAAACTACGCTTAAAGACCCTTGGTGCATCATAACTGTAGTACCGAAGCAAATAGAGTCAGATATCATTCCTACTCTAAGCAACTGTTGCTAATGTCCATGCAGCATCATGTAACCAAATTTGTTCACCCATATTTACACTGCTGCTTCTCCAGTGAAAGGAACGCTGCCCTTCGGATGCGATACGTAAAATTACATACAAATTGCCCATCCACGTCATGCAGCCATTGAGAGCTGGATTAAGTGAGGGTGATGATTGACCGAATTTTTGATCGTTTGCTCCGTTTCTGTTTCGTTTGCATGATGTGACGATTTTACAGAGGAATTCCAATTTCCAGCACGCACATGAACAACTATCATCTGCTAACAAATCACGGCAACGTGATGGGCGTCACTTTAGTTGAACAAATATGGTCCGGGTACCGAAGTGCAGTGCAAGTAGTAGCCACGACTCAGGTCTTCAGAATAACAGTAAGTAACAAGGGTAAGAAAATGAGGTGGAACGCGATAAAAAGGTAGAAAAAGGCGTACCGTAAGCGGGTCGGGATAGAGGGAACAGTAACAAGTAGGTGCAAGAAACCGAATGCAGGAACGCCGCCGATTGCGCGACTCCGCCATATCCGTTAGGGTCATCAGTCGCTAGTGTGGACCATCGCGACGCCCACATCTAGGAAAATGACACACACACAAGCCGGAATAAGTATCTCAGTCAATTTCCTCGTGTCTTTATTCCACGCCATAAACTGGCTAACTCGTAGTTTCGCCCAACTCACTGCAACGACAGAGTATAATGCACGCCGAAAAAGCGGGTCGACAGGCACACGGAGGACATGACCCAGCCGGCGTAAACAATAGAGCTTAGGCAAATAATTGAGTGCTTCCTGAAAAAAAACTGGCAGACCTCAGAATTGCTCACCCGGTGTTTCCACCAGATGTAGGCAATATTCCGCAAGTCCGGTCAGGTCTTTGATCGGTGCAGTAACAGCGGGTTTACCGCAGTGTTAAATACATTACGGTTTAAGGAAAAGGATCATATGCCGTCATTTGCAGAGATGCTTGAATGTCTGAAATGCCACACGGGTCTTGTTGAGGAGTAACCTCCACAGTGATGGGACTACTGAAGGCGACACCACTACAAAGGTAAGTGAACTGATACATCACTTCTAAAGCTGCTTGCTGATAGTTAAAACCAATGGTGTGTCGCACCAGTCCTGCATCATTGTCATCATCAACAGCAACACATCAATCACTTGAACTGATGCTTCACTGCCGTACAACCACGGAGACCTACGGAACGAAGAACGACAAGTGGAGGAAGAGGGGGACTTAGCATAAAACTTTACTACTTTGAACAAGTACCCATGATCAAGGCGCCTACACCTTGTCAACAAGATAACATCACAAACACCTGCCTATCGTGCAAAGATAAGGTGGCATCAGTGAGACAGTTTTCTTGCGGATTTCACTGCCAAGCGTCAAAGCCAGCGATTACCCCGCAGATAACACAACATTAAACACATCTTAAACAGGTAATCCAACTAGGGGACGGCAGCCGACGCACCACAGGTGTTGACTGTGAGCCATGTTCTGTAAAGGCGGCAGCCAAGCTCAAGAGTAATCACGTGGACTCCAGCCTGGAAGGCGAGACGGACCGACAGCATTCCGTTTGGTCGTCAGTGACTTCATTTCTCGCATCCAAGTTAATTTTTGCCCACCCCGGGCCTTGCGCTACCCTACATTTGGCACACAGTACAACGCTCACCTCAGTAAGCTGTGTTCGGACGTACGTAGTACGTGCCCAGGCCAAAGCAATTTATTCAGTGTCATCTGTTGTTGCAATGAACTAGCTTGATTATCACTGCCTAGCATCCGCCATGCATATCGTTGCGGACACGCTGGTGCCATCGGACACCAGCAATGCTGCGCATGCAGCGGTGATCAGACTTGGAGGCGCCGCTTGTCATTAGATCGAGGTGGCCAAGTGTCCCTCCTATAGAGAAGAACTGCTGTCACTGTGGCCTTGTAAAGACTGATTTACATACTGTGAAAAATGACTTATGACGCCACAGGTTCAGACGGGCAGTTCTATCTTTTGTATTGCGTGAATTGAGGTCAGCACTTATGCGTCCATCGTTGTTGATGCAACTGTTAAAGTAGATGAATTGATCAACTACCTCGAGTTACTTGCCATCATTGGGTTATCAACTGGTTGGCGGTCCTGTAACAATACTGTACTTTCAAGGTGTGTTGCGAATACCAAATGATGGGACCACTCAAGAAAGGTTATTCAACCTTTTCTGGGCCACCCTAACATCGTTAAACAGCAAGATGATATCGTCCGCATAATCAAGATCTACTAGCTTTTCACCAGGCAGTACCTCCATGATGGAGTCCACGACGAAGTTGAACAAAAACGGGGAAGTTTGGTAACCATGACGAACGCCAGTTGTTGTCGGAAAGACATCCGTCAAATCACCCTAGACTTTGACGCGGCCAGTGGTGTTCGAGTACATGACGCATAAAATGTTCACATATTTCATCCGATCAAGTATTTCGAACAGAATTCAGTCTCTACTGAGCGCTCCGTCTTGTTGACTGCCGAGACCCGAACCCGAGACAATTTCAGCTCCTGTTGAGTTCAGTGAACTCTGTCGCGCTGGTTGAAACTGTCTGCTGGTGTGTTTTTTCATGGTCCTCAGCATTTGTTTTCCAGTTATGTGTTTTCGGTTTTTCGACGCACATTCTGGCATATGACGCGTTTATGGCATGCTTCTTCCGTTGATAGAGCACAACTCCATTTGCTTATTCTCTGAAACATTGACAACCGCTTTGGGGATGATAATGTGAGTTATATCAACTAGTTTTCATAATACTTTGTTGTTTGACCAGTAGCTTAATCAACTAGGCCCAACTGTTGGTCTGTTGTGTGTAATTGCTGCCACTTTCCTCAGATAACAATGCTACTAATTGTAAGTGGCAAGTAGTCGCTTTTGAACATTGAACAATGGTTTATCACAGATAAAAAAGCAAATCCCGTGGGGTGGTTATAGTGAGGAAAAATAGATCAAAGGTTAAGTGAATCTTCGGTTTAAGCGACTAGTTTGAACCGCTATGCTCTATAACGGTAGTTTGAAATGAAACTTGAATGTACACACACAAAGCTATATATTTATTGGTTCTAGTTCACACAATACGTGAGAAAAATATAAACAACGCATACTCATGTGTAGCTTTCTTGAGTCGACGGGATAGGTAAATCAAGTGGTAGCGTTTAACAACTTATGTGCTGAAGGTGGAAATTCGCCCGTTGATTCCTAGTGCTAGCTTGGTTTGTCTCGTAATCTTGCGGCGTGGGTTCGAATCCGCCCAGAAGGGGGCGTCCTCGTGATATACTCAGCCCGCGTGCGACTGGTGGTAGTCGCACGGCAGCGATGCACCGTTACGACGCACAGCTGACACATGATATTATTATTTATTAGTGCTAGGTTGAATCCTGGATATGGCGTAATGTAAATGTAAGAGTGCATCCTCAGACGTTTTTTGGATCCCGACAGTATGAAGGAAGAAGCAACGTAAGTGGGGAGGGCGTTCCATGATTGGCACGCGCAAAGTGAAAGTAAATTCCGGCGACAATCCAACCGGCTATACGGTGTGGTCAGGTTTAGCTAGTGATCTCTCAGGGTACTATTGTGGTTCAGCTTCAGAAGATGACTACAACCGTAGTTTGGATTCCTTAGGATCAAGTATGTTATCATCAAATCGCCACGCAGGCGTCGATATTGTCCACTGTAGGCCCTAAGAGTTTTCAACCTCTGTTGTTAAGGCAGATAAAACAGCGCTTCTACGTAATTGGTCGCCCTTACTTGTGGCAGTTCAATTGCTGTGAGGTGCATGTGTCAGGGCTGTCAGGCGTGAATAGCGTATTCTGAATGGGTCTTAATGTAGGCATTGGGCGTCTTAGAGAAGATTTAGGAGTCAAGACGCTTTCCGCAAAAGGTTCTGATTTTGGTTGGCTTTTTTGTACACCTTGGTCTGAAGTGAACAACCGAGATACTCTTGTATTATCACACCTAGACCGCATTCAGTAGTAGTACGCTGTAAACCTTTATCACTCAACCTGTAATCTCAAGTGGATTGGTGGCGTTTGCTCAATGTCTTTCACTTGGTAACATTGCAATGAAGCAGGTTCTGAGTCGCCCATTTGTATACCCTATCAAGTTCATGCTGAACCGCCACGTGTTTTGATTGCTCGCCATATCTTGAGCATCAGCGAAGAGTAAGAAATTGGAAGTGATCGCTTGCAAGATCATTTATATAAATGTGATAGACGTGGACCAAGTACTGAGCTCTGTGGCACTCCGCACTGAATATCAATAGGGTCAGAGATGGCGCTACAAACTCTCATATTCAGATGTCGTTGAATCCGAGAATTGGGTTACCAATTTCACGGCTCTGGAACTTGTGAATGAGGATGCAGTGTTTCAGACGGTAGAACGACTTTGAGTGGCCTAGCTAAATTGCGTCAACTCCCACACCATTGTCAACGATTTCAGTCTCACTGGAGCGAGCGAGCAGGTTTGTGATGCATCGCTGATTCTGGCGAAACCCATGCTGTTCTGATGCTATGTTTTTGCATGCCTCCAAGTAATTCATAAGCGCTTCGGCACACGTATGCTCCATGACTTTGGATAGCACCGGCAGGAGAGTTATCGAGTGATAATTGTCTGGATCTGCACCATCTCCTTTGTGAGCTTTTTGTGCCAACTGCTTTGTCTGCGAGCCCTAATCGTTCTCCTGTCTAGGCCTGGGGAACCTGATAGTATTCTGCCCACGCAATACAATGAACCTTTCTTCTAACAATTTCTTGATGTTCTGGTCGTCGCCGAGGATAATCAACGGCGCCCTATCTGCTGCATCGAGCAGGGTGGATAGGAATTTGGATGCTACTGCTCAGGCCTTCCCATTTTCTTATCTCCCTTCTTGCGCTTTTTCATCCTTATCATCCCGCTCCAACTTTACTTTTCGCCCCCCATTTTCAACCCCCACCTTGCTTCAATACTCGTTTGTCTTCTAGTTTTAACTCACAAAATCGCAGGGCGTCGCTCCAGTCCAGTCTACAAGTCCATATGCACGCATGCGGACAACGTCAGTTCATCCGTTTTCTTTTACAGTTCTCGAGTGTCGCTAAGACTGGCATGCCTCAACGTGCGCACTTTCCTACAAAAACGCATAATATAATATTTAACATTTATTTTTTAGTGTAACTTTTTATCATCTTTTTGTATTTCGGCTCCTCAATTGAGGTGTGTTTTTCGCCCTCAGCTACCGTGTACTGATGTTGATGAAAATGATCTGTTTTGTGATTGGGAGTGACGATTCCGTGCTTCCACATTGTGGGGACACATCTCGTCAAGAGATTGTTTGACGATCCTAGGGATTTGATCCGCCAGATTCAATTCAGTTAGCTTCAGCGCCTTTTGTCGGATATTATCAGCACCAGGAGAGGTATGTTCGCACAGGGAATTTAGCCTTTTTAGGACATCAATAGCCATTAACAAGATATGACCAATAGAAATTGGGTGTTGCCCGCCCGAAAAAACTGCACTACTATGATGCGTTTCGATGTTATTACATCTCATCAGATAGAGTTAGTAGGCATCGAACCCGGGTGGTATAACTTGCCTGAACAACATAGGCGACGAAGTCGTGTTCTGGAAGTTTTGGGAGAAGTCCTGACGGGCGGGGGGCAGTAATACCTCACTTCACTTTACGGAGTTTGTTAACATGTCTGTAAAACAGCTTGGGCTTTAAGGAGAATGTATCGGCTAAATCTTGTTGCTTTTTAGCTTATCCTCACGTACCAGGTTCACGCAATGATTTCGCTGGATAGTGTAGGCTTCCCATGTTTGGGAACCCGGTGATTCCCTGTATTTTCGCCGGAGTGAATTTCTTGTAATCATTCACTTCCGCGTCCTGCTACGTATGAATGGCTTTACTTTCATCGTGCGCAGGGACATGTTTCTCGAAGCACTGGCTACTAACTTGTTGAATTGATGAACAAAATCCCACCAGGCGACATCGGGGGATAGTTCAGCTAGAAATGATCAGTCAGTTGTGTTAATGTGTGTGGCCAGAAGTGTAATCGGTAATAAGCTGAGTCATCGACGCAGTCTGCGGAATACTGCATAACATGTAGCTGAACAAAAGTGTTGCATGATCGCTGCGGCCCAAAGGACCAGTTATCCATAATCTTTCGATCATAAGCTCCTTGTTGATGAACACGAGATCGATGATACGTGGTTTGTTTCCCGTCCTGAATCTTGTGGGGGATACAACGTGGTTGTAGAGTGGCGATCCAATGATTATCTCCTGCAATTCCACTTTGAATTTCTCATCGAGACAGGCTGGAGTTTCTAGGGCGTAAACGTTAAAGTCACCAACCAGGAAAATGTGACTGTGCCTGTGCGAGGATAGTTTTCAGAGTGGAAGCTAGGCGTTTGTAGTAGATGACGGAGGACGGTACACGATGCCCACTAAACATGTGTCACCACATCTTAGGTGAAGACGACACCATAGCGCGTCAACAATCTGGTTCATCGATTATATTAAGATGTAGCTCACTGCGGTACTAGAGTAGCACACCGCTCCCTCTTTTCGGCCGATCGTTGCGCAGTACGATTTCGATGTCCGTGATCGTTTCACTCAAGCATGTCTCGGTTACCATGATGAGCTCCCACAACATTGTAGCATGACGTAACCGAAGCTCTATCAGTTTGCTGAGGCCTTATGCATTGGTATAAAAACAAGAGTGTGTCTTATATGTTAGAAGTGTGCGGATGGACGTCAAATTTGTGCTTAGTTTTAAGACGACCGATAAACGGTCGGCCGCGAATCACTTTTCAGTGTGTCATTGGTTCTTGACCTTCGGTCAGATTGCGTGATAGCACAGGGCGTTCGAGACCGCGGTTTTCTCTCATGCGTCTGTCTGTCCTGTCTGGTGTCGGGTGTGTTACTGTGTCTATCACAGTGCAAGACTGTGAATGCAAAGGTTTTACCGACGTTGCATATTCCAACCAAGTGCTGCCCATTCCTGCTCATGTGCCTACTATATTTAGCCTAATCTCGGTTGGTAACCTAGAGCGATGCTTCAACTATCCAATAGGACTTCTGTCAATCCTTCGGAGTGCAATACCAATTTCAATATTTATGGACCATAGCCCTTGTAGTTTGGAGATGTAGAAATTTTGGGTTCACCTGTTCGCCGAGCTTCTTAATTGGTATGCAAACGTTTCATCGCCAGACGAAGTGGCTTCCTCAGTGCGCTGCTGGGTCAAATGTAATCCGCTAACTTGGTCATCGATTTGTGATCGATCAGCAAGTGGCTTTTGAATTAACGTCTTCGATCTACGCCCCGTGACCTCCACCCGTCTACCCAACTTCTCTGATAGACACGGGGGATCCATGTGATTGTTTTGCCCCGGCTGTTGCAGTTGTGTTTTTGATGATTCCTTTAGCTGCGCACGACGGCTTGTAAACTGTTTCAGTTGTCTCCGACTTAGCGTTTGGTAACCCGGATCAATCTGGATGCGCAGGTTTATTGAGTGCTTCGTCGAATACTATGCCTCAGGAATTCTCTTCCTTTTCGTGTTTCTCCTTGTGCTAGGACCCCTGTGTTGTTCCAATCGAAGCGATGTCCTTCCCCGTCCGTATGTAATGAAACCAGTGAGAGACCGTAATGGTTCTTACATGCTCTCTTGTATTCTTGTTAACAGTCGCCTTCTTGTCTGACCGGCATAGTTCTTTTCGCAATCTTGACACTATATCTTGTAAACAGCATTTCGTCTTACGTGGGCTCCAGGTTTAGCTTTGAGTTTCGACAGGGTTCCCCTCAATGTGGCAGTTGGTTCGGGAGCCACTGTAAGACTATGTTGCTTGAACAATCTCGCTGCCATCTCGGAGAAGTTTTTTACCTAGGGTAGAATAATGCTCATTGTTATCGTTTGAGCAGGTTAAGAGGTCGGAGCTTTGTTATTTAGACCTCGCCGGACGCAGCTATGTGAATATCCACTTGGGTGAAATGATCTGAACAGATATATCTCCTCTTTCCGTTTTGCCTCAAAGGTGCTGCAATGTGTTTCAATTCTACGGAAGAGAGTTCACAAGCAGCTTATTTTGTGACATTTCGGATAATTGCTGTAGTAGTTTAGAATCTGGTCGGTGTGTGTTCCTTTCCTGTAAACCGATGTTCGCAACTATCCGTCAACCGTCATAGTGACTAACACACCCAAGAATGGGAGCTGATCTTCCATCGATTCCATCGTAAAATGAATGTTTTCAGTGGCGCTATTGAGTAACTGATTTGCAGCCTTTACTTGACTACGTTTCAATATCACGAACGCATCATCGACCTATCGGATCCACGAATCTTCAAGTTTCTGCACTACTCTTTCCGCATCGAGCCCTGACACAGGGGATCCCATCAGTGCTCCTCTCACCTCATAGATCTGTCCATCAAATTCGAAGTAGGTCGCGAGGCAGAGGTGGAGTAGCTTGCACAGATTTTCAGTCGCCGGTTTTCCGCTTGTTTTCTCACTACGGTCCAGTCGTTCGGTGGTTGCTTGCTTTGCGGTCTGCAAGTAGACCGACGTAATGAGTGCGGTCATGTCGAACGGCACCATCATCTTTTCAGAAATCTTGGTAAACGACCGGTTAATGTATTTATGATGATACACAACGTTTCGCATTTGACACAAATGCTTCATCAGGCGAAGTGAATTATCTAAACGTTGGCATTTTATAGCGATCATGGCTAAACTACATACAAAGACGAATCAATTTGCAGTTCATCTACGAATGATTACAGCGGTCAAAGGTCAATATGTTCGCGGGTACACTGTAGTTTGTTTCAGCCAGGGTCAAGTGGGGGAAAGAAATTGCCGGTCCGTGGATAATTACATTGTGGTTAACAATCTTAATTGAACCGTTGCAGGGAACTTGGACACTGATCGAATTTGGTTTTAGTATTTCGGATTTTGGTGGAGGGTGGGTCGATAGTTCATTCCGACTTGGGATCCATCCACCGATGCTTACAAAGCTGGCCGGAGTAAGACTGGACGCCATGCACTGGACAGCCCTACTCCGTCTATTCTATTCACGCAGTTGTTAGTCTTGGTTATTTCTATAGCCTCAGCAATCAGCCTTTGTTTGGCTGATCGTAATCCCTTCCTGATTACCTCCACATTTTCGAAGTCAATTTTATGCCCCGTGTCTAGCGCATGCATTGCTATTGCTGAATCTCTGAGTAGAGCTCCATACTCTAGCACATTTCGCGGAGGTCGTGATATGTGTCGCCTATGTTCTGAAATCCTTGTACGTAATTCCCTCGCTGTTTGGCCTGTATACACTTGTGTACACTCTTTACATGGAATTTTGTAAATACACTTAGTTGTTCTATCTAAGGGTAGTGAATCTTTTAGATGCACAAGCGTGGACCGTAGCGTTCGACCCTTCTGGAAAACTACCCTTATCTTCTCCTTATTTAGTATTCTCAGAATCGCTTCCGAAGTTCCTTCTTTATACGGAATACCCACTGTCGCTATCCACTCTGCGGTTAAAGTTGCGCGTGGGTTGAGACATCTCTGTAGCTACAGATGAAGCATTTGTGTCAAATGCGAAACGTTGTGTATCATCATAAATACATTAACCGGTCGTTTACCAAGTTTTCTGAAATGATGACTTCCCGATCGGTTCCAAATATGTTCCATGTTATTGGATACCATCGTCTCGTCATTATATTTGAGTTTCTCCAGAAATTGGTGCGCACTATGTGCTGTGATCAAATTTTTAGGTGCTTGAGCCGTCTCCACAACACTCATCAGGTTGTGCGTAGGTGTGCTTGGCAGCGATAGGATTGGTCAAGGTGGTGCAACATCTTTATGTATCTGTAGAAGCCCGTAGAATGGTGTTATTTTCCGGTCGGGAGCCATCATTCTGCCCTGATCTTCCTTTGTGATCTGCTTTCGTTCTCGGAGCAATTTCAACATTTTGTTTATTCTGCTTGTCAGTTACGTTGCTGGATTGTTTTCGATGTGGCGCTACGTCGTTGCGTCGCTCAGAGGCTGTTTCGCTTTTCAACACCATCCGCTTTATCCAATATAACGGTCAAGTGGCCCTTGTCCGTAGGTAAAATGACAATAGATTCATCGTCAATGATTTTGCGCTTACGTCGTCCACGGAGAGTGCTTCGCGGATGTTACACCACTGCTCTCGGTCATGTGTTTGCGCTTCGTAACCATGCTTATCCGTTAGTTCAAAAACACCATGAATAAATACGGTTTTCTTGTTTTCGTTCATAGAATGGCCGCCATGGCTTTCGTTTTCCTTTGATCGCACTTTCCATGCTACATCTAGTAGTATGCGTACACCGCTGGGTGAATTGCGAAAACGCACTGCTGCGAGTAGGACCGTCTCTTTCTCCTCAGTTGAGTTCAATCTTACTCGAGGAAATCTAGGTTCGCAGGAGTATACTGAACTTGGGTGACGCACTACGCGTCTTAACGTAGTGGGATGTACCCTAATACAAATCACATCACCGATGGATTTGGAATACCCGCCATGTGGTTTTATTGCTTCATGTAATCACTGTTGAAACCTAGGTTCACTTTGAAGTAGACCTCGGTCATTCCGATCACAGGCACCGTATCCGAAATCTAGGTATTTTTGGGTTGCGCCTCTCAACATCCCCATGTGGTGGCCTTCTAACGAATGTTCATACTTCGTGGATGACAGTTATTGTATTCTAGTCAGTGATGATCTTGAATCAGCGAATTGAAGCGTTGATATCGAGTCACCCTAGGCAAAAAACTTGGCGAAATTTTACGAAAATGGATTTCATGAAATGTTCGCGTGTACTCGGCTCCAGAGCTGGAGGATACATCGATGTAATGAGTAATCGAACCTTGCGCATTGGTTTTCATCATTCAGTTATCAATTTTCGGTCGCCCGTCGTAACGAAAGTCGTTGTCAGGAGTTTGAATTCATCAGTCTAGGCAATGCTGTCAATTTGGCTTTTCGGGTCTCAGTAGCAGTAGAAGCATTACTCGTGGAGCAAATTTTCTCTGCGTTTAGGAAAACGGCTCAGCAATCCATGCGGTGAAATGATCTCATTTGTGCTGCCTCACAATCAACAATTCAGACTCGATCGCGATACGAATTTGCTTAGTAAAGCGCCATGAACCGACCAGGTCACCATGTTTTCTTACCTATGCAGCCTCTGCTTTCGGGAGAGTATAAGACTAACCCACAATATTTTCGGGCTGGCGACACCTAATATCCACCTGCCTCAACATTTACGGTCCCAGTGATCGCAGTGACCAGGTTTCACTTCAATGTGACTCGTGGTCCACATTGAGATTGCTCGTCACGGTCTATTCACACAACAAATGCTTGAAACGATCGCTCTAACCCATAATAATTTCACACCTTTAATAGATAGCTACGGCCACATCACCTATATGTCTGGTTCTTCGATATTTTCCTCCTTTCGGACTATAGAATCAAACAGAATATCTGACAAGGCTTTTAGCTTCAGCGCGGGCACACATGCTTGTCCACGAGCCGCTTCGTCTGCATCCATTAACCGAGAACTCCCCTACCTTGCGACATGAACAGAACTGTTTTCCACTGTGTTACTTCATGGTTGATTTACCTTAATGACCACCGTTAGCTGATTCATCCTAAATAATAGTAATGTATCTTTTCTGTCACTCGAACTACGCTGTGTTCGAAAGGAGCAAAGTTTTGCAGTTTATCTGTAGTTCCTCTCACCGGTTAATAAGTGTAACTGAATTTTTTGATAACACTCTGCTGTCAAATCATGTTGATTGCTAGTTAAAGTCTTGTTGTTGCAGGTGCAGCGGGTGAGTCAGCACCCCTGTGTCTTTACGGACTGTATGTAGCAAGTGATTTCATGTATGCCGACAAGTTTCCGTAATCTTTGGCATATTCAGGTTTTAAGCCCCAGGAAAGGTGATAGAGAGATTCACATAGAATTCATGTAGTAGCATGAAAAAGCAATCTTTATAGACACAAATTCTGCGCGTACCTAGTCTAGGCAGTATATCTGCCTAAACTTTGGTATATCTAGAAACGACACATTAGAAAAGGTGATTACATTTATATGGAGAAAACCTAGTTGGCATTTGATCTACAATTCTCCTATACACATGACAACGCTATAGTGAACATCGTCGCGTTTGGGTGTGAGGTTGGCACTCTGATTTCTGCTCGAGTAAACGACAGCACTCAGGTAGGCGCTACCGAAAAGGTTCCAATGCCAGTACTAGTGAATATATTTGACCCAACTCATCTTTCTCATTATGTTGGGGGGCCGAAAAGTAAAGATATCGATTCATCCTATCTTCCGTTGTCAGCTTCAATGTGTAGATAGAAGTCTCAAAGTAGGCGTGGTCAAGGAAATGAATACGAGTGGTTTGGTGAATGTGGGTGCGACGCTGGATTTACCTTTCCTCACCAGCCACTATGTTTACATGACGGCCTTAACGGAGGCATGGGTAAGTGTTGAATCCTGTCTCTTGAATACGTCAGGTCCCAACAATGTGATACCAACTCTCCTAGTCGGATGAACGAACGAGAATCAGAATTATTTCTCGCACAGCACGATAACTGACAAATCTCGAAGTCTGTGGGTTCTCGGAACTTAGCCGCGAAAGATTAATTCACGCGAGTCGAACAGGTTCCTAGACAGAACGCAAAGTTTCTACGCACGATTTTCCAACCCAAGAAGAATCAAGAACAAGACAGGCCTTTTGCCGCAGGCGCTTTTACTGGCCAAAACTAAGGCGCTTCTAGCGTTGTACAGCCTCATTTTTATATCACAAAACGGTGATGAGGGGGCTTTCCCTTGGAAGGGTTTGCTTACGCAACCCCTGGAAACAAGAAACATGGTTTTGTGTAAATGTGCAAAGTCCGTAAACTGAGCAGAAATGTTGGAAGTTTGGCGAGAGTTGTTCGGAAAATAAATGTTGCTTGGATACAACAATGAGTGTTTGCTTGGAAACGAGACTGTTTCTGGGTGCAAAGACTAAACGAATATGAATGTTTCACGAGTTGGAAGGCTGATTGAACGTGTGCGTTTTGTCTGATCCGAGTACATGTGCACTTGTGTGAATCGGGTTATCAGCCTTCCGTAATTTAAGCCTGTAATAATTGTAGGGACGTTGGGTCCGCATAACAGTAATGGTAAAATGCGACAGACAATTCGGCCTGTTTTCCTTCTCGACTTCCTACCTGACAAGAGATCGTTGAATAAATGTCGCTCAGTCCGAGCTGATCATGTGCTTCGTCAATCCATGGTACCACTCTTCTCGTGTTGCAATTCTTTTTTAGCCAATATAATTTTTGTTTACCTAATTGGGTGCAGTTCAGCACTTGACTGTAATTAACTGCGGATAAAGCAAAATGATGTTATCAAAAACATAACATTCCATGAATGGGTCAAGAAAAGGGAAAAGGGTACACTGCTGTCACTCGAGTAAAAGGACCCGCGTTCTTGAGCACTGAACGCGAATCAAATAAACAACATATTCTGGTTTTCTTTCCTGCCGAGTTTTACGAAGACATTTCTTCATTATTAGTCTCAGGTGGTCGTGCAGGGTATCTCAAACTATTATTTAAGATACAGAGTGTAAGACTGTCCTGGTGATCTTGGAAGTAATTTGGACAAAATAGTCGTCAGTTTTATACCCACAGTATATATGAAGTGAAAATGAGGTTCCACAAAATGGTGGTGGTTGGTTAAAACGTTGTTTATGCCCCTATTAACCGTGAATACTCTGCCACACGGTACACACCAAAGAAACAGCTAAACATAAGGAAAATTAAAACAAACGGATTTAGTGCGTCAGCATTTGGAACAGATGACAAAGATGATATCATCGAATCAATTTGGCAATCAGTTCATGTTTGACTACACATTTCTCCCTCAAAAACGTGACAATTAAATAACAGTTGAAATACCATAAGACCGTGTGCGGGCGTAAATTGCTTTGTACCTTTGTCTGGTCTCGGTAGTCTAGTTACATACGGACAAATGCACTATGGAGTGGTGACTGGCATCAATGTATTTTTAATGCCAGCTTCCGCAGGAGTGCACGTGATTTAATACAGTGATGTCATTAAACTCCATTAAAATGCAGCCACATCGAACAAGATGCCTCGGTGACCTGTTGATCACTCTGAAATGCCTGTTTAAAAGTCCAGGGAAATTTACAGATTTGTATATCACCCAGTGCGGTGGTACGCAAGTGGTGATAAACCGCATGCTCAGATGAGGAGGCACGGATGAAGACCTAGGCCGGGAGACAGAACGTTAGTCACCTGACTTTAGTTTCCTTCACATGATGCGACTAGGTGCGCTAATGACAGTGTAATTCCTAGGTATTACACTGATCTACAGCAGTTCAGACTGGTATTGTCAGTACAATGGTGCGGGTGTGTGAGGAGAATTGCTGGTAACGATTTTCTATGGACAGCGAGAAAAACATATCTTTACAGCAAATTTTGACCAATTCGGGAAGTTCTCCAAGATGTATTGTAATTTGGCCGATGAATAACTGTCATAATTGGATACACCAATGATCACGTCATCAGCATACTTAAGCAGGTTGACTAGTTTGGCACGAAAATTGAGATGATGTGAAAAGTAGGTTGGGGACAAAATAGCTCCCAGAATAACCCTGGATTTTGTGGTGAATGAGGGAGAGCTTCCCTCCCCTTCTGGTATACTGTGTACGTTTGGCTAAGCAGTCTACAAGAAGAACTACTAATGGAGCTTGCACCCCTGAAACGAGCAGATTTTGTATCCGCAGTTCAGAGTTTACACAACCAGGCGTATTGTTGTAATCTAGGGAGATATTACCCATGTGTCTGTGTTTGCTTTCGATTAATGATGGCACGGTGTACAAAGCAAGCTAAAGCATCTAAAGTGGAGCTTGAACTACGAGCTTAAAAGGATCACTTGAATAGATTCGGGCAAGTATTCCTAAGAAAATAATTCGTAAATAATGCCCATTCTGATGTCAAAGGAAATTGCTAAGAAATTCCCTTCCGAGGAATCTTCTTATGCAATTAGAATTATGAGCTTCATAATCATTTGTGCAGTAGCTATTGCTAACGATGCGACGCAAAGTCATGAATGCTGAGGTCAGATGAACGGTGGCAATCGATGTCTATTTGAACCCGCTACCGTTGACCATTATGCAAGAACTCAGGTGACCAGGCTAGAGCCACGGTAGTGTTAAACTCTGCATAAGTGCACGCTGTTTACACAGTTCTGGCTTCAGTTGCTCGATCGCAATTGGTTCGGCTGTGGCCTGTAGGTGCCTCCTGAGTCCTTCTGTGCAGCGTTTTGCTGCTGCATACACTATTTCGAAGTCCTCTTTCGTTTGTATGTTATGTCCACTGTCTACTTGGTGTTCTAGGATGGAGCTGTGGTCATTTCTGGTGGTACCACACTGTGATGTGGCAGGGCAGTATTTCGCTATCCGCTTTGACATACGTCTGGTCGTGTGTCTGAGGTATCTCGCACCAAAGGTGCAAGTGAATTGGTATAGGACATAGGATTCGGACTGGGCCGGAATTCTGTCTTTTAGGCGGTTGGTGAACTTAACGGTTTCGGTGTGAATGCGGAGTCTGGCGGCCTGTACGATTGGTTTAGCGCGGAAGTCAATTTCATACTCAAGAGTTCGAACTGAATGTCTCCTTTGAAGGACACTGAGAGGAAAAGCTCTTTCTTTCTCACGGTCATTTTCGGCTCAGACTCAGTTCGGAGCTGGAAATGCTTTTTGATTAAAGCAGTTGGGTAGCCGTAGCTTTCTAATGCCCTGAGTATAAAAATCTTTTCCGCTTCAAGTATCTCAGGGGTGCAAATCCTTGTAGCCCGATAATACAGGCAACGTACCAAGTTTCGCTGGTACTTTTTCGTACGAACTTGGAAGTGCGTTTACCGAACTACCCAGGTTGGCTTGCGGGAAACTTTTCTTTCTTTTCTTTTCTCATAGTCGCAGGAAAACATCCAAATTGGCAGCTTACTGTCTGCCTCAATCTCGAAGGTGAATTTCAACGACGGGTGCGCGTTGTTAAATTGATTTACCAGGCGAACATGATCAGTATGGGAGTCGCAGGTATTAATCGTTCGAGGATGACCTCCGTTGTTTGAGGCAGACTGAAAAGGCATCTAAGTAAGCAAACTAGTACCTCCGCTTTCTTCGCAGAGCTTTGGGGAGTTTGGACCCTTCAGTCTTTCCAAAATTGCTTAGTGCGTACGTGAGGCCGCACGCGGAATACACTGGTCAAGCGTGGCGACCCTGGCTCAAGCACTATCTCACCGCTCTCTATACTGTACAAGGTAGGGCAACGAAGATCGTCAGAGGTTTCACCAGTCTCCCCTACCCACTCGCGCTGAAGACTCACAAAATATGCAGTGGACGTTATCGGAGTCTAAGAGGCGATCTCATAATGGCGTACCTGTTCCTGAGAAACCCCAACCACCCATGACATTCCCTTCCAATACTCAGTCAAAACACCCAGCTAAGAGGTCATCAGTTTAAGCTGGTCACGCAGTACAGCTGCCTGGAATCTCGGCGAAACTACTTCTCCCTTCGAGTGTCACAGCCTCGGAACGCCCTCCCGGAACATGTAATTAATGCTCCCACCCTATCACTTTTCAAAAAACGCCTTGACAATACTCTGTCACATTTACACTACTTTCTATAGCCCATGACCACCAGATGCAGGCACTAATGCACAAGAGACAGTGGATAGTGCCATTACTCGTACTCGAGAATGAGTCATTCCAAACCCCTTGCACGAAACTTGTTAAACGCTACTACTATAGAAACTGGATTTCGGTATCCCGTCGACGCAAGAGAGTTTCAAACGAATAAGCCTTATCTTTGCTATTGTTTTATTTATTTTCTCGCCTATTACATGATCAATAACCACTCCCCTCATTGCTTCGTGTGCGTACATTCTCATTTCCAACTCCCTTTATACGACAGTGCAGTTAAATTTGTAATCGCCCGAATTGACGACTCTGTTATCTATTGATCTGTCTTTTTTTTCACTCTAAACACCCTACGGGACATGTCAAGCACCTGCTTTTTTACCCGTTATAAATCATTGTACATTGCTCATCCATGTATCGTTCGTAATAACCAAGGGATGGTGTTAGGTGTCTGATAGGTCCGCGTTCAATTATTGCGAGCAAAATGTCTGTAAGCAGCGGACCTAGGGGCGACCGCATCACAACTCCGTCTATTTGTCTTAAGTATTTTCCACCAAATAGAAACTGTCTGTTGAACGTGCAACCTAGAATGAGCTCTTTCAGACTACGAGCCGGGATCAGAAAAACAATGTTTTCTGCTAGTTACCCGCAGCTGGAATTGACCGTTTCGTAAAGCGAGATTCTGCATCAAAGGAGAGCATCAGATTTTCTTTCACGTTTATTTTTTCCACCTGATGAACCAATGCAAATGTGTCACTCACAGTGTGACCGGACAGAATATGTAACGTTACGGGCGACTCCACTCAGAGTATTCTTCATTTTCAATATTGCTCGGCAGATATTTGTTCAAAGTATACTTTGGACGTGTTTAATAGTTAATGCGGAACATTTACTTTTTTATGTCAGTCGAAACAGACTTTACTGAAGCAGTGTCTTGGACATTGAATGCTATTTTCTTTGAGTCTACCAGTCTTTTAATACAGCGATATGTGAATCTGTCTGTGTGGATGAAAATGGCTTCCAAATGACAACAAATATCGTAGCAACAGTTCAAATAGCTGGTTAACTGATCACAGTACCTCGATGCATCTGAGTTGTAAAATTGAAGTCTGTGGAGGCACTAATTTCACTTAGTAGCACGATGTTGTGAGAAAGATGTTGTCTTTGAGTTCACTTGTGATCTTTGCATCGGATCATATCCTTGTGATTCGTTTTACCATAGATATTGGGAGACAGGTTTATTGTGACCTTGTTCGAGCTCCGTTGCAGTGAGAACATCTTTTAACTTGCTGACAAACACTAAGTCTAGGGTTGTAGGTAAGCTGGTGGGAAACAGCACATTGTTCTTCAATCCGAAATTCGTAATAAAAGTAGTGTCATATCGATTGAAACCATCAGCAAAAACGCATAAACTGAAACCCAGATGTTTAATGACATTAGTTGTGTACTCGTCATAAACGTTTTCAGCCACAGCTATAGAACAGCTTGGAAAAATGTACATGTTTACTAACAGAACTGGATGGTGGCGGCTCAAGTATCGTGGCTTGCATTCCAGAATTAAACAGCTAATACGTTGCACATAATGACGACAAGTACTTTTTTCAACCTGCACCACGAAGAATTTATGTGCATGACCATGAGTATATGAGGGGTCAACGCGAAGCACTGTATATCCATCAAGTGCCACAAATATATCCTTCATGTCATCGTATGACCAGGTTTCTTGTAGATTAACGACACCAAGTCTTCACTGGTTTGTTATTCTTTTGATCACTTCTAATTTTCCCGCAAGCACTTAAAAATAGATATGCTCATGCAACTGAGCACTTCCTTTCGAACTGTAACCCTCCATCCTGTGGAATTACTTGGTCCCTTTTGTTCCACATGGATTGATCGGGGAAAAGTGCTAAGTTCGTGTTCTTGAGGAGGCGCACATTTTAAAAAGGTGACTGTAGGTAATTATAACGTGATGTACACAAGGAAAAACCGATGAATTAAAACAAACGGATAACAAAATAACGATAGAAAGTGTGTGTGTGTGTGTGTTGCTAAATCCGATGAACAGGGATCATAAAACACGGCCGAATTTGTAGGCCCCGTCGAGATGACTTGAACTTCACATGATACCGCTTGTTTTTTATTTTCTTTTATGTGCGATCTAGAGGTAATACAGGCGTGTATCATGTGCCCCTTGGTTCCTTCGCATTAACACCTATCTTTACGATATTAATTGTAAAGAGTTCGTAGCGACAGTGCTCGACTTACACTAACAGACTTGTAGTATCCAACTGACTGTCCGCAAACATCGTTCCCAATACTTGAAGTGAAAACACTAAATTGGTGGGACGAAGTTGTGTTGTTAGGGTGTAAAAGAGTCCTGTGTATAGACTGAAAGTACGATATCGAACTACTCGTAGCCAGCTAGGGAAGGATGTGAGTGACCGCGCGGTTGAGCGGCATGTTGAATCTAATCGTGACACCGTGTGTATGAAGTGGCATGTGGACTCAGATAAAAGAATTCTATAGGTATTTCAACATTATACAAACAACCTCTAAGTGGAAAATAAGCTGATCATTTTATTTACTAGTTTACACATCATACTGAAACAAGCCGGAAGAATCTCTGCACCGTTACACAGCCCCTCCTCAGAATGGATTGTGTAAACAGTCCTTCCGTCTATGTGAGGTCTATCCGTAGCCAGCCAGCCTTCGTTGAGACCAGGAAGTCACACGGGCCCGTACGGTCTAATGTGTACGGCAGCTGAAGCAGCTGCTGCGGGAATATCAATGTGAACGAATGCCGGTGGGCTCCTACTCTTGTCTTCCCGACGGTGTCGAAACAAAATAATCGTTCAAAGTTGAATTTAGGGAACACGCTGTGTGGTTGGGTTGCGACTCGCAACCTCTATGGGGACCTCGGTTCACTTTGAGATAAACCTCGGTCATTTCGATCGCGAGGACTGTATCCGGATTGGAAATATTTGAATGTTGCCAGTATTGGGAGGAGCAAAACCAAAAAAATTCGTCGTATGATACGATTCATAAGGAATAGCAGCTCTACGGCAAATGTTTGATGCACAACTTGAAGCACCCAACTCCATTGAGAACGTACGGTCGAGTTATATATGGATGACAAACGAGATACAGTAGCGACAAATGTTCATGATAATCATAACTGTCAACCTAAAACAGGAACTTATTTGAGGCTTTCAAAGGTTTTACTCTTCTTCGCTGTCTCAACACCTTTTGCTGTCCTTGTGTTGCTTTTATAGTAGCAGTAGGGACTGAAGTTGAATAAGGCACCGTCTGGACAACACGAGGAGGCCAAAACACCCGCCGGTCTGACTTAGTTGTCCTCTCTGCACTGGACCATGTTGTAGCAATCTTATCAAACGTCGCTGAACTGCCACTACTGTGCGTCATTGTCGACAGAACAAGCTTCTTTCGATGTGCATTGTCGCTGTTGATATAGGCAACATTTTGGCGACTGATATTTACTTATCCATGCTTTCCGTGGCGATCGATAATAAGCACATTTTCATTCCTTCACAGGACTCTGAATGGTCCTTAATATGGTGAAACCAGGGATCGGCTGTTGAACTGTGCGCTGAGCTTGGTAATTTTGTTGCAAACGTTTCGTCACCAATCGAAGTGACATCATCAATGCGTAGTGGAGTGGTATGCAATAGCGTAGAGTAGCGTAGAGGAGCCTCGGTGAACACTCTCACCGAGGCTCCTCTACGCTCCTCTGCGCTATTGCATGCCACTCCATTACGCATTGATGATGTCACCTCGATTGGTGACGAAACGTTTGCAACAAAATTGTCAAGCTCAGCGCACAGTTCAACAGCCATCTGAACAACCTGAGCTACCAGTTTTCATTGCTATAGCCAAACCAGGGATCATTTGACACAAACTCGTGCAAAACGTGCGTACAAGTTTGGAGCTCTGGCGGTACCAAGGTTTTCTTTCTCTGTGTACAGGTGTTGATGAGCGCGAAGTGACGCATACTTGATGCGAGTTTTTTTACTAAAGAAATGTCATAGCTGATGGCGTCTAATGCGGTTGAAAAGTAGTCTCCTTTTAAACGAAGTGGTTTGCCGGAAAGGAATTCGGCATTAGATATCAGGTAGTTGACATTGAGGCTAGCGCGTGTACCTAACCTGATAGTGGGTAACATCTCTCTCCACTGAAATGTTAACTGCCTTGACGCTGGTATTGAGTTGACGATGAAAACTTTCTAATATCCAGTTCTATTGTGGACGGCAGGATGTAGTGGGAGAATGTTGCCACCTTAAACTTTTAACTTCTCTTGGAACTGTGCGGTCGCGAACGGTGTTCCACTATCTGTCGTCATGGTTTTTGGACAGTCATAGTGAGAGACCCAGGGACTCATAACTGCTCGAACGATCTCTTCCCTACTAACGTTTGACAGCGGGACTGCTTCTGCTTACTTGCTATAGCGGTCGATGATTGTCACCAGGTAGACCATACCGTTAGAGGGTGTTAGGAGGCCAACGATATCCATTTGGATAAGGACAAGTCAAGAGCTAACTACCGGGAAACAACCAGTAGGTTCAGCTATGTGTCGCTGGACTTCCGAACGTTGGCAGTAAAGCCATGCGCGGGCTCTTTGACTGTCTTGGTTGCCGTTGTGCCACATGAAATCATACGTGAAAAGCTTGATCGGTGCATAAACACTGGATGTGATAGGTTGTGGAGTGTGTCAAACACGATACAACGAGAAGTATAGGGTACTAGAGAACGTGGATAACCTTGCGAGGCTTCGCGTAGGATGGTTCCTTCCGAGCTTGGTCAGATCCGGAGGGAACTGAGAGGACGAAGCTGATCGACCTCCGGATCGGTCTGTTGTGCAGCGGTCATTACCGCTAGATCAATGTAATCTCATTGGCTTAGGATAGAGCGTCTGCAACAAGATTGTGTGAACAGTTCATCTGACGTGAATTGCGAGAGCGTCTAGGTGGCATATCCATTTAGGAGTCTACTGGTCGGAGACTGTACCTATGGCGTAGACTAAAGGTTTGTGGTCGGTTATGAGTAAGAAGCCCCTACCCTAAATCGTAGGTTTAAGGTAGCGCATATGTAGATAAACTGCTAGAACTTCTCTACTGTATAGAGTTTCGGTTGGTTGCAATCGTTTCGAAGATAAATCTAATGGTTGCCAAGGCCCACTGACGAACAGTAGAAGAAATACTCCCACCGCTTCGTTCAAAGCGCTGTTCCCAGAGAAAGAGGAACATTTAGCTGTAAATGCATCAAAAGAACAGTGTTTGGAACGGCTATTTTGAGTCCCGCGAAAGA
>OX104064.1:104595531-104768234 GCA_944474145.2 Dicrocoelium dendriticum | reverse complement strand
CTTTGGAAGGTGGCAGAGGACCTACCAGATCGACGTGCATGTGATGAAAACGTGCGTCTGGCGTCGGAAACGTGCCTAATGAGCTTCTCGTGTGCTTGTGCACCTTCGCGCGTTGACACGGAAGACAAGCAGCTGCCCAAATACGGACGTCCTGATTAACCTTGAGCCAAGCTAATCGTGCGGTTACGGGTTTAACCGATGCACGAACGCCTGGCTGAGACAAGCCGTGCAAGGTGTCGAACAAGGTCTGCCGAAACTCGCGTGAGACGACTGGGCGCGGCGTGCCCAGAGATAAATCGCAAAGTATAGTGCCGTCTGATAATGTCAGCGGAACGGGTCTTATGTCCAATGAGGGAGACCTGCGTAGTAGATCAATCTCAGGGTCGTTGTGTTGCGCTGTGGCCATTGCTGCCAAGTCGATAGCAGTGCCTGCGTCAGCGGAGATAGCTCGGATGCGGGAAAGTGCATCGGCGACGGCGTTGTGCACACCTGAGACATGCCGTATATCGGTCGTAAACTGAGCGATATAGTCAAGGTGGTGTGACTCTATGCAGAGTATCGGTCGGTAGTCGAGCCGAGCACGTTACAGGGATTTGTGGTCGGTGAAGACAGCAAAGGAGCGGACCTCTAAGACGTGTCGAAAGTGACGCATCGCTAGATATACGGCTAGTAGTTCTCTACCGAACATGCTGTAGTGAGCTTCGGTAGGTTGTAGGCGTTTGGAGAAAAGCGCTAAGGACTGCCACGTGTCGGCTACTCGTTGCTGCAAAACAGCGCCGACTGCCACGTCCGAGAAGTCAGTACTGAGGGAGAGTGGGGCGGCCGGATCTTGATGCGTTATAGAAGCTATGTTGGCGATAGCTGCTTTCAGCGACTTAAAAGCAACGTGTGCCACGGCTGGAAATTCGAATTTCTTGAGTTTCCCTCGGAGAAGGTCCGTGAGGGATTGCATCAGCGAAGCGCAGTTGGGTATGAACCGTCGGTAAAAGTTGATAAGCCCATCAAAACGCCTGAGCTGTCTGAAAAAATGAGGCACGGGGTGGTTGATGATGGCTTGAATGTTATCCTGCAGTGGCACGACGCCAGCAGAGGAGATACGATGGTCGAGGAAGTTTACTGAGTCGACACCAAACGAACACTTCTGCGTTGATGGTCACGCCATGTTGAGATACACGATCAAAAAGTGTTCGTACGTGGCGAATGTGCTCTTCTCGTGAAAAGCTCGCGACTAAAATGCCATCGAGATAAGCGTAAGCAAAGTCTAAGCCGCGACAAACTTGGTCGATGAGGCGCTGAAAAGTTTGCGCGGTATTCTTTAGACCAAATGGCATGCACAGAAACTCGAACAAACTAAATGGAGTCGTCACGGCAGTTTTAACGATGTCCGCTTCGGCTACCGGAATTTGGTTGTATGCGCATACCAAGTCGATTTTGCTGAAGATATTTTTACCTGCCAGACTGGCGGTGAGATCCACTATGTGTGGGATCGGGTAGCGACCAGGCGTGGTAATCGTATTCAAGGTTCGGTAGTCGCCGCAAGGACGCCAGTCCCCCATGACTTTCTTCGGAACCATGTGCAGAAGCGATGCCCATGGGCTGTTGGATGCTCTGACGATACCGAGCTGTAGCATGTGGTGGAATTCAGCTCGTGATGCACGTAGTTTGTCAGGAGCAAGACGTCTTGGTCGTGTGCTAACTGGCTGACTACGCGTGACTATGTGATGAGCGACCTCTGTCGTGACTGGCGGAAACTTTGTAGCTGGTCGTATCAGTCGCGGGTATTCAGACAGCAGGTTCGCATAATCTGATGGTACATCGGCGATTCGAAAAACGGGACTGATTATCGAGACATCCGTAAGAAGGCCTTCGATCACTCGTTTAGCACGGTCGTCTAGAAGTCTGCGGCGACCAGCATTAACAAGCAACCCAAAATGTCGGAGGAAGTCGATACCGATAACTGCGAAGGGTACAGACGCAACCATGAAGACCCGCTTAAAATCTCGGCGAAGATTGAGGTTCAGATGCATCATGCGCTGACCGGATGAAGCTATCGGAAAACCTTTGGCCGCACGCAGGTTGTACGTAGGCTCTGAGTGCTTGTCGTCCGCGGTCGCTGGGATGACGCTGAATGGGTCTAGTCCAGCCTTATGAGCGCTGGTGTTTCAGCAACTGTGTCACAAAACCTTTCTGAGATATTGGTTGCATAAGTTTTTGATGACCGCTGAGCTTAGCTTTAGTAATGAGGATTTGGATGATATTTAATATATCTCGTATCGTCATGGGAGAATCAGTAAATTTTATGTACAACACTATTTCCCAGCAATTTACGTATAGTGCATCCGAAAAAAGCCTTAAGGGACTGCTCAGCATAGTCCATAACGCATTCAGATTGCATCCTGTTTATGCACACACACATAAATTGTGTACCGTTCGTTCTGACCAATGACGAATCAACCAATAGCATTCGGACAAGTATACACAGCAGTGCCAGCATGTCTTTTGAACTCAGGTAGGTGCAGTGCGATCGCGCTTTGGAAGGTGCTCAGCAAACAGTGATTCCACCAAAGCTATGTCCACGCAATGTAAGAAACATCGGCGTGGTCAAACTTGGATGGGCGGTAGTTGAGGCGTCGCTATTCGGACCTAGGCCACCCGCTCGTCAAAGTGCGCCATGTGTCAGCATGTGCTAGCATTGAACAGTGAGGGGGTGTGCGGCCAAATGTTGGTTTACGAACTGGTACAAATCACGAAACGTAGGCCGTGGAGGTAAGCCGAAGTCGGCACAATCCCAGAATCAGGACGAACGCCGACACCGCAGTGGGCCTTTCCGGAACACGGGGGCGCGATCAATCTCCAGTGATTGAAGTTTAAGCGGCCTCACAAACGGAGCTTGAGCGAGCAAACGAGATGTCCGTTTGAGGCGAGGGAACGGGTAAAACGCATAGTACTGGAGGACCAGAGGACTAATGTTGTTTTCTTAGTCACAAGTGCTCTCTGCTATTGGCCGATTACTGAATTGTCAACTAAGTTCCCGCCGATTTTTAATTTTGACATTCAGCATACCATCACATGTTTTTGGCATAATGTATAATAATGGAAAGAGGATGTTTTGTTCTATTTTGTTTTTTGTTCCGGTTAAAATGGAATGGCGGTGCCTTTAAATTTGGTCTTGCTCTGGAATTGTTATTATTATTATATTTGGAGTCATGCCAACCACCTGTTTCTTCACTTGGTCTTATCTGGCTACAATTCTTATCATGTTGACCTATCAGTGCGATAGTTGAAATCGTTATGTGGTTCCGCGCTCACCAGCTGTGCGCTTTCCAAGAGACCCGTTATAAGCAATATGTAGAAGCGAAGTTACAAGAAGCGCAGTAATTATGCACAAAAATTGAAGTGCTGGGTGAAAGGTTGCTCTTCGGAAGAAGAAGTTGGGAAGCATGAGCATACCTATCCTACTTACCTCAAACATTTATTCGCTTTTAGTGAAAATGGATGAACCAAGATGTACCATCAACTCCCTAGAATCTTTATGGCTAGGCAATATTTTGCAACAAGAGACCTGGCTTCATGAGGAGGTGGATGATGCACTGATATCGGTAGAAGAGTTCAGATAACATCGGGACGACCGCACTTGCACCTCCCGCAACCGTGGCGGGAGGGTCATCATCTACACTAACACTTCTTGGTGCAGGTCCACGAAAGTTGTGTTTTGCATCTCTTCTCAACGTATTAACTGCGTAGTGCTAAGGTGTCATCATCTTAGCTAGAGGTGGGAAGCACACCAGCTACTGTGCCGCAATATATAAAAGAAAAGAGCGGAAAAAAGAAACAGCGGCATGCCATTTGAGCTACCGGTAACGGATGGGTCCCGTTCTGGCGAGCTACTAGCCGGCTAATATGCACAAAAAAGTTACTATGCAAAGTTACATAAGGCGAAATAGTGAGGTTGTGTTTGGTGGGGAAGGCTAAGAAAGATAAGGCGGACAAAGAAACTCACAGCACGAACGCCAGTAAGGTCGGCTCCCAGCCATGTCATAAGTGTGATCAGCCAAACGTGTTCATCATCTCTCGGACCCCAGCCAGAAAGTCGAGAGGCTCCTACCGAGGCCAGCTTCCAAGTGAAGGCCTTGATTCTTCTCAACCAAGCCATCGTTTAGCTACTTCTCTTTTTCCATCCACACCCCGGATCGCAAAGTAGTCACTACGCAGCAGTCGGTGGGCTGGAGTGAGCCACACGTGGCCAAGCCATCGAAGCCTGGTGCGTGAAATAACGGTGATGAGCGGCTCGCTTCTTCTTCCTGCATGATAAATAAGGCGTCGAACACGCTCATTGCTCACTCGGTGTTCCCTGCCGATGTGAGCCAAATTTCGAAAGCAACGGTGCTCGAAGTTAACTATCTTCTTTATGTCTATTGATCTAAGGGACTAAGTTTCACAACCGTAACATAAGGTCGAAAGTACCGTTACATGTTAAACTCTACCCCTGCGGATGAGAACAAAGTCGCGTCGGCGCCATAAGTGACGAAGGTTAGCAAAGCGCCTCGAGCTTTTGCTATACGGTTCATTTTCTCAACTTCAATCCCACAGGCGCTGATACAACTTCCCAGGTAGTTGAATATTGAACGACTTCTAGTTGATCCCAACAAACGTCAGCGCAGGAGGCAGTCTAGGCCAAGCTTGGAGGGAGAATTGAACTTTGAGGGTGCGAAGCTAAGCCCGAAACGGGTGGCAGCCAGTGCTAATCTGTCCAGCGCAGATTGGCGCGTTTGTGAGCTGTCACAGATGATGACAATATCGTCAGCATAGTCCAAGTCGAGCAGTCGTTCTCCCATGAGCAGATCTACAACTTGTAAGTCGTATCCTGTGAACGCGATTTCCATGACTTCGTCAATAGCGAAGTTGAAGAGGAAAGGTGACGGCGGGCATCCTTGTCTCACACCGCCAGAGATATTGAAGGGCGACGACAACTGGCCGTAAGCCCTCACTCTGCCCGAGCTACACGCGTAAAGCGCTCGGATAATATTTGCATAATTCTCAAGCCCACCTTTTCTTAGTAGACAGTCTCAAGGGTCATGTCTATCCACCGAATCGAATGTACCTTTGATATCGAGGAACACGAGCACGACGGGCCGCCAATATAAATGACGGTGCTCCAACAACCGATGCAAACTAAAGATGTGGTCAACACAGACACTACCTCGACGAAATCCCGCCTGCTCCTCAAGAATCTCGCTTTCATGAGTGTCAGTCAGTCTGTGATGGATGGCAGAGGCAAGCACTTTGTAGGCGATGGAGATTAGACTGATTCCCCTATAGTCGACGCATGCTGATCGTGAGCCTCCCTTGAAAATTGGGACTACGACGGATCGGCTCCAGTCGTTTGGGAGAGTTTTACTAATAACTCGTGTAAATCATCCACAAGAGTAAGTGCTCCGAATTTGAAAGGGGCCGGAGGAACATCATCTGGTCCCATAGCCTTATTTAACTTCAACAGTCAGATCTGATGTTCGACTTCTGAGCGAGAGAGCGGATCCAATTGGACAGCATATGGAGCTGGACGATCAGTGGCCGGCGAGAAATCTGACAATTCCGACCGATTGGACGGCCATTCGAAGATCTCTGCCCAACGCTCTAATCGTTTTGACAAGTTTTGGATAGACTGTCCACTCTCGTCACGTATAGTTTCACTAACACCAGATCTCCTGCTGCCCGTTTCCCGTATCAGACGGAATAACTTCGTTGGTTACCAAGGGCAGCGGCCATTGCCATCTCAGACACACGATGAGACCACCAGGCTTCGCTGTCTCTCTTCAGGCCAGCACGTAGTTTTGCTAGGGGGTCTTTGCGAGTCTCGTTGTGTTTGTTTCTAGCCGGAATGTGCCAGCGAGCATCGATAAGTTCCAGAGACTACGAAGATACCCAATATCCATATTTGCTATCAGACTTACGACATGAGGAATTGCCTGCTGCTAGTAGGGTCTGGTGAACATGCGACCAGTGACGTTCTACCGTATCCAGTGAGCGTTTACTTAACTCACACGTCAGTGTACTTTGATAGGCATTCAGAACATCTCGGTTGGTCAGTTGGCTGGTGTCAATGCGCTCAGAGCGTCTTCGTGGACTTCCGCCAAAATGAATCAGCACATACAAGTGCTTTCTCGGTGCCCACACATGTGCTCCAAATCGAGCGACAATTCCGGACGCCGCATCCCCAACGACAACTTATCCGAATGTGATCGACTTGCGTCCATAGCTGGTTCGAGGCTGGTGGACGCCAAGTCACCCTCCGGCGAGTGCTGTGTCGGAAGTTAGTGCTCGCAAGAAATAGGCGGGCATCTTCACACAAATGAAGTAACCACTCGCCGTTATCATTACGGGAGTCTACATGGTGCTGACCACCCAGATGCATTTCATCAGTGGACAACTTTCCAACTTGTACGTTCAGATCTTCAGCCAGCACTACAGTGTCCGTGCTTCTTCCGTGGCTAAGGAGCTCGTTCAGTCGTCGGTAGAAGTCTTCCTTTACCGAATCATCACTACAGTTTGTCGATGCATAGACAGCGACGACGAATAAACACCTGTTAGTCCCGCGCGATTTCGAAGCCTTGAAAGAGTCAGCCCATCGGACCGCACACATCCGGTTACTGATTTGTATCCAATCAACCAAAGCAGCTTCAGCTCGGAGCTCAGGAATGCTGAGGTGTAAGCCGAGATGTATCAGTGGGCATCTCTCAATCATACTGGCTAGCATCCATATTTCCCCAGTTTTCCGAAATCTGAAGCAGAGACAATCTACAATGACGTTACTGCGGCTGTAATGGAATATACGTCGATTATTGACTGATTTTGCTGGTGATTTTAACACATTTGACACCGCTTTTCTTTTGAGTTTTGAACTACAAAAGATCGTACATTGCTCTATCAGATCCGATGCAACTCCTGATCTAGTGTTTGTTAACAACGTCAAGCTGTGCTCCGTGTGTAACAGGGCGCCATTAGGTAGCTCTGATCACTCAGCAATAAAACTGTGTGCTATGATCTACTCTAAGACAATCCATAAGGGGACTACTCATTGCAACGGTTGCAATTCAGGTGGAGACAGTGTTCCGCACAGTATAATGACCGACTGCGAGAAGTCATATCATCCATTGACTTCAGTTTATCTTTTGACACTGATTTATCCACCTATTGCTATCAGTTGATAACTTGCTTGAATTTTGATTTTGACATTTGCTGTCCATGTGAAGTTTTGTCCATCCTCCCACTTAAAGCGGCTGCGCAGACAAGAAGAAAAAGCTTTCAAAGGAAAAGACAACACTGTAGTAAAGTCACTATATGTTCTTATAAAGGAGGACTTGCGCGGTATCAACAACCTGTACGTTCAGGTTATACTTATGGATAGTGGATGCTGTGAACTCTGGAGGATGTTACAACAACTAAGTGGGCCTACTCGACGTACAACGACCTCTGACGTACAGGTAGAACAAACGAACCATGACTTCTTCTACTACTATAACAATCCGCTCTCTGAACCATTCTTTGCGTAACCTAAATCGTCTGCACACTTAGTGCCGCTTGTCAACAGCTGAACTGTATAGAAGTTTCTGTAACATTTTCGCTCAAGGAAACAAATGGTCCAGACTGTGGGATTTCCGTTTTCCTCAAGGAATGTGCTGACTTTCTGGCCGAAACCCTGGCTACTTATACACATTATGGATTTAACAACATCAAACTGTCGACTGTTGGGGGTCCATATCACACCAATACCAAAATGAGCTTAAGCAAATATCGACCTATTGCTTGTGCTTTGGTAGCCTTACAGGTATTCGAGAAATCATTCTCGAAAAGACGCTGACACAACAGAAGTCAAATAATTCGCTTCGATTTGCATACCGCAGTTCGAGGTCAACCCAAGACGCAGTAGTCTGTTTTATGCACTCGATTTTGTCATCCTTAGATAATGGTATCACTTTTACCCGTGTCTGTTTTTTGGACTACAGTAAGGCATTCGGCTGTAGAAACCGCGAATTACTGCTTAACAAACTACTCAGTGCTGGAACACATCTTTCCATCTTCTACCTTATGAGAAATTATTTTACCGGTTGTACTCAGATTACCATAGTTGGGGACAGAGGCTGCTCTTTTCTAATCTCAAACACCGGGGTTCCTCAGGGAGCTATTCTGTCACCATTGTTCCATTCCAGCTATGCATGCTCAATACCAATCCCCGGAAAGTTAACCCTGCTGAAATACGCAGATGCCATTGTCCTGTGCGTCACTCAGTTGGGGATTGCCTCTTCAGTCAGAATGCAAGATATTTTAAAGAGCTTACTTGTTCATCAAAGGCTCGATAGTTACTGTCCAATGCGTTAAAACACAATGCTGTCATTTGTTCATTGCACACGGGAAATCGGTATCTTATCCATCAATGTCGAAACACAACACCGATGGCGAGAGGTTGCACTCTTCCACATCGGTAAAGTATTCGGGCGTTATGCTAAGCTACGATTTGTCTTACTCAGACCATATAAAAGAAACGTTCGCAAAAGTTCGGAGGTTATTATTCTACGCCTTACGCCTGCGAGTTTCCTCTTTCTCTCATAATTCGATACTTTTCTTCACGACACAGGACGTAATCCACACCAGTAAATTTTCCCCGCCTATTGGGTAAGCAGTTTGGACTTATCTTCAGGTTTTTAAAACACTTGTCAAGATGCAGTGGTGTATCGAAGCTGACGTTTGATGATATACGTGTATCCACTCATGGGCAGGAGAGCCAATGGTGCGCTAAGACTTGTAGTGGCTAGATCCTGACAGATGGTCTACCCACTGCTGCTACTGTTGTACCATTGGCTCATGTCCTGGGCGCCTCCTCGTGGCGACCGCTGGGTGGGAGTTGGATTACGCCCTTCTCCCTGATAAGATCCAATCCGCATGAAACAGTGAAGTGACCATGTGCTAGACCCGCTGCCTTTCCGGTATACATTTAGGCGGAGGCTTTGACTGGGGATCCGAGTCGATCTCATGGCAGGTGTGGGCGCCCTGCCAATACCCTAGGCCATCCTCTACGGAGGTTAGGAAGTGGTCTATAGCCCTCTTCCCGTGAAATATAGCCATGGTAGACAACAGGTCTACGGATTATAAGCTCACAGCTCGATTGGCGTAGAGCAGGAGCGCCACGCATAGTCTCTGATGGTGGGAGGGCATCTCCGGGTGCTCGATGGTTTGCTACTGCTCGCCTCAAGCCACGCAGCCCCTGGTCAGATTGGTTCAAATTCGCCAAAACCCAGCTGCGTCTGGCCGTGGTCGCAGGTGCTTATCCTACTACGGTCGCAAAAACTAAATGAATTGTTGCAGTACCTCAAAGCCTGCATGTGACGGCCGTCAAGCAGATCCCAATCTGTCTCTGCACATTCCCGATTTGGATCCGTTCCCCACTGCTTTGTGGGTCAGGCTATTGAGCCAAAGGCTCCGGGCGGAGTCCCTCAAGCAACCCTCCAAATCACCCTCTGACTTGTGTCTCAGGCTATCCAGCCAAAGGACTTGGGTAGAAACCCTCAAGCAAAACTCCGAAGCACAACCGCCACCTCGGGTGCGATTGCCCACCAGTGCAATCGTATGCGTGCGCGTAAAGCACTCATCATCGGGTGCTGGAACGTGCGCACACTACTAGACCGGAACTCGATTGAGCGCCACGAGCAACAAACTGCACTCGTTGCGTTGGAACTGGCTCACAACAAAATCGGTATTGCGGCGCTCAGTGAGACTCGGCTCACTGAACAAGGTAAGTTGTATGGAGCAGATGCTGGCTACACGTTCTACTGGGTCGATATCCGACCACCTCCATGGCCACCTGGTGGGTGAACCAAGGAGGATCAGCGCGCGACTGATGACTGTTCACCTACGATTCGGGAGAGGTAAGTTTGCTACTTTTATAAACACGTACGGTCCGACCATGTGTTATCCTGATGTCACGCGTGATCAATTCTACACTCAGCTATCCTCCGTGATGCGGTCTGTGCCGAGGAGAGACCGACTATTTCTGCTCGGTGATTCCAACACGCGCGTCGGGCGTGATGCATCGGTGTGGACAGATGTTATCAATTTGCATGGCATTGGTTCAGCGACTACGAACGGTGACAAGCTGCTCTCACATTGTGCCACTCACGGACTAGCGATCACGAACACTCGGTTTGCACTGAGTACGAGTGATTTAGCAACTTGGACGCACCCACGAAGTGGTCACGCTCACTTGCTCGACTATGTCCTCGTACCTCAGCGTGAAATGCGTTAAGTGCGCATGACCCGTGTACCGCGTAGAGCTGAGTGTGGCACCGATCACAAATTGGTGTGGACCAAACTATATATATGTTCGTAAATACATTTACTGCACTCCCGCCATAAATCGACGTACATTTACCATTCCCTCCCTCGGTACTGTGGCGAAACTTAATGTACTGGGGAAGGCGATGGCTGGACGCCTGTGTGATGTGGACCGCATAGCCACAGTGGGCAATCTGTGGCAACACATTCGCGACCAGGTGGCAGATGCTGCTGAGGAGACCATCGGACGCGCAAACTGTAAGCGGCCTGATTGGTTTGATGAGAACAATGAGATGATTGGCACATTGGTGTCTGAGAAGAATGCAAACGTTCCTGCAAATGTAGCAGACCCCAGTAAGTTGAGCGAATTCAACGACGACTGACCCGAGACATCCGTCGCATTAGAAATGCATAGTGGACGGAGAAGGCGAAGCAGATGGAATGCTGCGCCGAACGTTGCGAAAACAAGGAATTCCTTGACTCTTTGAAGGCTGTGTAAGGAGCGAGATTAGAGCCGCTGAGGATGCTGATCGTTGGTAGCTCAGGAGCTACCTGCACACAGACTGCAGACATAATGCAAATCTCGCAAAACACTTTGACTGTCACTTGAACAACCTTTCAGAGCTCGACTGGCCTCATTTCAACGACTTGAAAGAGCACGATGGAAGGCGTCTGACGGACACGAAGACGCTGGATGAGACGCAGAGAGCACATGCTCAGCTACGAAACGACAAGTGTGCCGGGACTGACGGGATCCCGCCTGAAGTATTGAAACACGGCGGACCGGCGTTGGTGTATGCGCTGCACCACTTGTTGCCACGCGTGTGGATTGAGGAGGAGGCGCCTCCGGAGCTGTAGGATACCCTAGTGCTACCATTGTACAGGGGCAAAGGAAACAAGCAGTGTGTCACAAATTATCGTGGCATCAACTTGTTGAGTTGTGTGGGCAAGGTGATTGCAGGAATGTTGCTCAACCGTCTCGTCAATCAGGTTGTGGAGCCTCACTTGGCGGAAGAGGAGTTTGGTTTTCCTTTGGGTTGCAGCACCATCGATATGGTGTTTGCGGCTCTTTAGTTGCAGGAGAAGTGCGGTGAACGACACCAGCCATTGTACTCGCTTTTTGTTGATTTCACCAAAGCATTTGATACGGTGAACCGCGAGGCATTGCAGCTGGTGTTGGGTAAGTTTGGTTGTCTGATTAAATTTATAAATTTGGTGGCATGTCTGCAGAGTGGTATGCCAGGGATGGTGCAGCTGAGTGAAGAGACCTCGGATGACTTTGCGGTTGTCCCTGGTATGAAGCAAGGATGTCTGTTATCTCCTGCCCTGTGAAATAGTTAACTTCATCCAACGATGTCTTGTGTTTCTGATGCGGTTTGTGCTTACGGTATTCTTGTTGAGCACCGTATTGCAGGTGTTTTGCTGAACATTCGTCGTTGGTACGAGAACCATTTTCTGTGAGACAACTATCGGTAGGATGCGGTTTGCTGACAATTATGCGTTGTTTGCACACGGTGCGGATGAGTTGCAGCACCTGACTGGTGCTCTGGCTTCGACAGCCGTCAAATTCAGGCTCACCATCAACACAAGCAAAACTGTCTGTCTCTTTCAGCCTTCACCGGAGGTGCAATCTTCAATATTACCGCCAATCAGTGTTGGTGTTGAAGTGTTGGAAACTACCTCCGGCTTCTACAACCTTGGGAATGTGATGATGACTGACAAGCAGCTTCACAGTAAGCTTCGTATTCGCGTCTCGAAGGCAGCGGTGGCATTCGGGAAGCTAGAGTACCGAGTGTATAACAAAAACCCTTCAGCTTACCGCTGGCATGAAGCTGATGGTGTATAAATGCACGGTATTGTCCGTTCTTCTACGCGGCAGAGAAACGTGGACGATGTATCGTCGGGATATGTGATATCTCGAGCGGTTCCCTCAACAGTGTTTGCGACGGATTCTGCGCATCGGTTTGTGCGACAGAGTTGCGGACACGGAGGTGCTGCGCCGAAGTGGAATGTATGCAGCGGACTGCATACTTCTGCTAAGACACCTGAGGTGGCTCGGCCATGTGTGTCGTATGGTTTCGACGATGATACCGAAGCAGCTACTACATGGTCAGTAGAGTTTGAGGAAACCGAAGATTCATTACAAGGACGTGATCAAAGTGAGCTTCTCACGTTCTAATCTTGATTGCAGGTCATGGGAATCGAAGGCGGTTGATCGGCGTGCATGGCACGATCCGATCAGGAAGGCAGTTGCTGAGGTGCAAGAAAAAGACTTCATGCATACAGAGAAGAAGCGGCAAGTGCGGAAGCGATAAGCACCGTTGGGTTGTACTCCATCGACATCGAGCGCATAGTGCTATAGCACATGCGGTCGCGAATGCCTCAGTCAGGCAGGCCTAGTGAGCCATGAGCGAGGAAATTCGGGACCACCACTGAAGCGACGGCTGGTCCTGCAGAGAACGTAGGCGGAACCAGCGCAGCGTTTGTACGTTCGCTACATGTGATTTATTAATCGCTTGCTTGCATCCTGGGTCTCTTTATTTCATGTTGTGGGTTTGTTAAATTGTCCTAATGCTCTTCTAGCCCATATTAATATTTACCTGTACTATCTTCTATTAACTTGCACACGTCGCCTAAGCTAATTGTAGATAAGTTCGTTAACATTTTCCCCATTTTGACATTTCCTTAAAATATATTTTCTGACCTCTTGAACCTATAGCGAATTTGAGTGTAACTAATTTACTTTATACGCTCATTTAGTGAAAAGTTATGTCACCGATCCTGCATACATTATGCGCTTTATTTTATTTGTTATCGTCGTTTCACGTGATTGGCTGTTGCTTGATATCCCCGGTGTGGCTGCGCTTGATGTGACTGTTGACAAGATGCCTACATGTCTATTACCCACTACCTCATCCATACTGGCTCCAGGAGACAGTTGGTCGTTGCTGGAGGAGATGGGGTGCACGGTCCATGTGTCTGTGCTAGGCTCGAAGTGTGGTTTCATGCACTCAGTGTGGAGCGGACTACGGTCCAGCCACCGCCTAGTGTGCGCTTGATTCCCAAATACAGCGTGCTTGTGTTTGTCTGTGAAGGAGTGTGGGCCGGCTCCATTGATGAAACGTGGCTCTTATTCACATGCCCCCCGGTTTTATTCCTTCGGGTTTACACTGGATATGGGGTGTGTGGATGGAGCTGTGGGTGGTACAGTGCAAGTCACCCATGGTCCATCTATAGACGCAGGCCTCCTGGGGCTGTCTCCGTAGAGGCCACAGTGACAGGCAAATCCGCCAACCATCTATTCATGTTAATTCTTGCAAGAGACTAGCATCAACAGTAATTACCGATCAAAGTCACCCATCCATTGTGTACTGTTTGAATGTGTGTCAACCTCTTCAACCAGACAGAAGTACAAACCAATATATGCCCGTACACGAATGTATCGTTCACCAATTATCCTCTACCTAGCGTGAATTTTGCTAAACCAAAACAATGCCGCTCAGGAATTAACAAATCGGCTTATACCATGGTATCATTATACTTTTTCAGTTGTTGATCATCTTTCTGAATTTCATGCTGTATCGCTGAAAGTGTGTGAGTTACGGCTGAATATTCACTCATTCTGGGGGCATAAAGCACTTCCTTGACTTGCCTTGAATGTAAATTTGAGAAAAGTGAGCGTGTTCGACACCACCTTTTCGCATTTAAACAGGGTTTTAGGGCCACAAAAGCTACGCGCAGCATTTATGATGTGTACGGAGAAGGTAACCTTTCGTGCTTGGTATGCCAAGTTCAACAATTGGAATGTTGACCTCAAAGACGCACCTCGTTCTGGTTGTCCAGTGGAGTTCGAGGAGAAGCGATTAAACCAACGTTTCTACGTAAATTCACATCAAACGACAAGGGAACTGACATAGAGAGTGGAATGCTCCAGCACTGCTACAGAGAAGCATCTTCACTTGATGGGAAAGTTTCAGAAATATGCAGCATGGGTTCCCCATGCTTTGTGACAAAAACAAAAATCAACGAGCCGCAATCTCCGCTCATCACTGCTCAACTCAAGGACATTAGCAACGATTTCTTTACTGAATTGTTACGGGCGACAAAAATGGTACTCGCAGATCAGTTCGAAACAGCGCAAGGAATAGGTTAGCCCCGGTACACAAGCGACACCGCACGTGAAACAAGATCTTCATCCGCGCAAAACGATGTCGTGCAGATGGTGGGACGGGGGAGATATTATCCATTAATTAATTGTTTGAACCGCACGAAACTGTCTACGCGGAGCTCTACGCTCGACAGATGGACCGACTCAACACGGTTATTCAAGAGAAAAGACATAATCGACAGCATGGAGTTCTTATGCTGCAAGACAACGCCCGACCTCTTACCGCCAATATGACCAAAGGAGCCATCAAACGCATGGCTAGGAAGTGCTGCCACACCTACCGTACTCTCTCGATTTGGCACCAACGCAGTGCCACCTCTTTTCGTGTTTTTCGAATGCTTTGCGCGGGGTTTCGTTTAGTACCGATACAGAATTAGAAGCTTGGTTGGATGAATTTTCGAGTCTAAACCGGTTGGTTACCAAAAACGAGGTTTAGAAAATGTTGTTGAACTTTGGGAAGAAGTTGTAAACAACAAGGTGAATGCTTTATCGTTCAATTAATTGTTAAGCTTTAAAACGGCGGGAACCTAGTTGCCAAGCTAATACTTACCTCATTTTGATTCCGTCTCAAGCTATGTCGACCAGACGCTCTCTCTCACTTTGGGACGCCGTTTAATCTCAGAATCTAGTTGTCAATAACCAACGTAAAGAACAGTACGATATCGGGCGCAACGGAATGTCTACAATGTGTACAATTCATGATGTACTTGCTTCGATTGAATACCCCATTGGTGATGGTTCCTCAGATACGTCTGTACCTGGCCCCGATAGGAATCACACAGGGCAAAGCGGACTTGCAACTTCTTGTAAATGAGGTGTTACCTCGTCAACTCATTCACTTTTCTGTTCCTTCTGTAGTCATACAAACCTTAACAGCTAACGCACATACACTATTTCTTTGAAAAAGGGATCAAATTACACCCCACTGATCTTGTAGGATTAGGAGTGGTGGTCGCCCAGCGACCACCGTTCGACATAAGAACAGAGTAGTTTAGGTAGATGGCCGATGACTGGGTGCGTCTAGAGTAGCGGACAAAGTTCGACAACAGGCCGGATTAATAGTGAGACAATGAGGCTACTTTTAGATAGACGGATTTTGCAGATATATCGAGTGACGAGGAGCTTTTGAATTGCAGTCATGTGCTACATATTGTTGTATTGTTATTTAAACGGTTCATCGTGTCGGAGGTCCGGCCTATTCCGTTGATTTACATGCGTGTATCTGGGTGATCAAGTTGTAATTCGGGTACTTGAAACCAGCGAATCGTACAGTGCATTTTCAATGTATCTAGGACTTCCAGCTCAGGAATTCCGTCGGAGATCTGGAGAACAACTATTGCTCCGGAAGTAGCTGATGGTTCCGTACTCTTTTACGTGGCTCGGATTTACTTTGGTGTCGGTAAAACTTTATCCGTATTGGGGGCTTTCTAGGTATGTTTCAGGGTGCGACTTTGATGTTTACTAATTCTTGACAAACAAGAGGTTGCTGTGACATCAGCAGATGATGTGGAAATGCTAGTTTGAAGGCAGATGTGCTCATTCCGGAGACCTATGTTCAGTCTTAAAGAAAATGGGTTTATACGTCACCTTGTTTACTGGCACAACATTCATTGCTACACACACAACAAGGTGTTTTTCATTAGCAGCATCATGCACCTAAAGGTCAACCTGGTAACGCAGCTCAGGTGTAAACGTTTTGATTTTCAGTGCACTTGGGTGGAGTTT
Organism: Dicrocoelium dendriticum; assembly: GCA_944474145.2. NCBI lineage: Eukaryota > Metazoa > Platyhelminthes > Trematoda > Plagiorchiida > Dicrocoeliidae > Dicrocoelium > Dicrocoelium dendriticum. The sequence goes on along the minus strand of OX104064.1, from coordinate 104,752,015 downwards.
AGATGAGCGACAATCAATGATCGGAATAGAGTGTCGTTCCTGCACGTTCAAAAAGTGTATTCTCAGGGGCGTATGGTTGCACTTGACGGTGGATCTGGATTCCGCAGACTATGAGATGATTGGTCTGCGTTGATTAAATTTAGTTGCATCGGATGAGTTGTTGGAGGTAAACACTATACCTTTGCGGAAGCAAGCCAGTCCTTAACGGAATCAAGCTCCTCCTTAAGAATATTCAACCCAATTCATAACCACAGCAAGCTGAATCCATCGTCTTGACCAATTGCAAATCAGTACAAGTGTACTCAGAACGTCTGCATCGGTTGGTGCAGCGCTCAGCCAACAAACCACGTGATGCACAGTGGACGCGAAAACAACACGTGAGCTCATTCACTGTAGGATGGGTGCGGACTAGCACGCGGCATCTATGGACGGTTGAGGAAGTACTGTAACTTCCACCCACTCACTTACGCGGCATCAAGACACACAACGCAGAAGTGGGCGGCCATCCGCGTGCTCACTGTTACGCGCAGACGACCAGACATGAAATCTACTCTACAATGAGACAGTATCGATTGCACTGGGTAGGGTGAAACACCGTTTGACTGAAGAGATTAACCTAGGGAGTGACCGAAAATTAAGTTGGTTGAGACAACCGACAGTGACATTGCGCGGTATGTTGTTCTAGCTCGGGTTTCAGTCGGAAGTAGGCACTGGAGAACATGATGTTATCATTAGATCGCCAATGTCCACTATGTTGTACATAGTACTGGCAAACTCCAGTAAATGGCCAAAAGTTGTTGGTATCAAGTGGATGGCACATTTTGAACACAAAAGTGGATAAGAAAAGCTAGTTTGTGAGGAATCGGAAATCGCCCACCATAGAGTAGCACATCGCCATTCCTTGACTGCTCAGTTTGCAAGAATGATTAGCTTCCGAACCGATATATCGTCAACCGACTGACACAGATGGGACACAGCAGTACAATTCCGATCTCTGTGTTTTACATATAAGGCCATGTGCACAGAGTAGGAAGTAGACAGTAAGGTAATTCCTGGATAGTGGACACCCGAAACCGGTAGTGAAAGCCACGTTTCACAATATGCTGAAATCACATTGAAGATATACAGCGGAATGGATTGGGACGATAAGAATATTATAGGTAGAAGGAACTACCTTTTCCTTTCCGACGGCACTAAGCAAGGAATAAAACTCGGGATCTGTTCAACAATGGTGTATCTGAAATACACACTTTTCGTAGATAAGATGACTAACGGTGTTCACAAATGTATTCAAAATAACTGTGAAGATGTGTATATATGAGATACCGCGAGCGAACTGCACACAACGCTGCTGGAACACCTGAGACGCATTTCACGACGTCTAATGCTCTACTGTGAGATTCAGCGGTGGTGACGCACCTGTTAGGTACGGTGCATGTAAGGTGGCCAGATTATTGATGAGCCAAACCGAGATGCTTCCAGATTTCTTGCACGGCAAACCGAGACATTTAACCTACCCCCGTTCGTTTCTGCATATGTTGATCGTACAATATATTGAAAAGATACATATCTACATTTCTTGCTTCAATGCAATTATAAAAAGCACTTGCGTTATTAGTCAGTACAATGGCTACGCTACTGAAGTTTTAAATAAATAAATAAATGGCATATTCCCGCTAGAAGGAGGTATACAAGTGAAGGCACGACTAAATATACCTACAAACATATCTGCTTTGGAACAGTAAAAGGTGTGGTTAGAATAAAGTACAACCAAAATTTTCGTCGTTTACTCACTTAAGAAGTTCGTGGATTAATAGTGGGATCCCAGAACATTATGGCGCTGGTTTGCGAAAAAAGCAAGTTTATTACTATGGTGGCAATAGCCAACGGTCGGCATGATTTCGCCATGTTGTAATCCATGATTTCATGAGCATAGGTCTGGGCGCTGCATTAGCATGTCGTGAAGTTGTTCGCAAGGATACACGACAGTCTTTTCTTCAGAACTGCATTTCACCACAATTATTGCTTTCAGTGTTTAACCGCTAAACTGCGTTGTCCAGAATCTACTTCGATTCAGTTTGGAGAAATGTATAGTGCTGCGTCTGAGGCACAAGTTGGTTCATTCTCACAAAATCGGCAACCAAAGCTGCAAACGTTTTCTGGGAAGAAGGATGTGGGAGTTTTATCCAGGTTGACCTTGGATGTTCGAATCAGACTGAGGCGGCCTAAAGGAGGGGCGTCCAACACGGGGGCCTCCTGAACCATGCACTCGGACGAATCGACCCTTCGATTTTTCCACAATTTCTCGGCTCATACATACCACCACCTGTGGCATACGTAGTACAGTTTCGGCAGCCATGGATGAGGAGAGATATCACCGTGGTGGAGATATCTCAATGCCATGCAACCAGAGACGTCAAGGGTCTGTATAATTTGCCGTATGCACGAAGGATTCGAGTGCTTGAGGTCTTCAGCGGACAATATCAGTAAGACATTTTAATACTTCGGCTGCCGGCAAAGTATCAGGAATATTAAACGCTATGAGTGTACTCTGAGGTGCCGACTTCCATAACTTGGTCAAGTAAATTGAATTGGCTTCGTTTGTGTTGTTAACGCTGTAGCGCGTGCCAACGGAGGTACGGGTTTTCTTGCTATTCATCAACTACCAGGGTGAACCCTCTCTGGCGCTGAGGCTGATCACTTTGTCTAGGCTTGCGCAATCTATGGCAACTATAACTTGAGAACTTGAGCAGCATCTATCTATATCTGTGAATAATGTCGGCGCTAACAATGGTTCTGTTGGGGTAATAATATTTCTGATAGTGAGATTACTACTGAAGATCGGTTGCGTTATTAGGTAATCAACCGTGGCCGCGGAGTCACGTAAGTCAGCTGCGCTGAGAACATTCTTCTGAATATCATTATCATATGCAGTCCGGAAGTTAATTTGCGAGAGATCGGGTGCGTTACTCTGTTTATTTGGAACAGGCCTATGTAACCGCTCACGCAGTGTCTTGTCTGACCTCATAATTGCATGCTTAACTTCAGTTGTCGCACTTATATCTGACCTATTTCATAATACCAGTTATACACTCTAAGTTGTAGGAATTTGTGAAGCACCGGGCACGTATGCTTTAGGCTCCTTTTTGACGTACGGAAAAGTACTCTTCATGCGGAAGCCCGGTGCTAGCTAATAGTACATGCCTGAGCTTCTTCAGAGGTAGCTTATTTGGGACATTTTAACACTATAAATTATTTGCTTGGATAATCCGTTCAGGCGCTTTAGTAGGAATGCCAGAACGATAGTTATCAGGGATATGCAGGTGGTCGGATAACGGATAAAAAACAGGTTGGTTAAGTGAAAACGTGATTCCATACTAAGAACCAGGGGCCTAACATCAGCCAAACTTTCTTACAAATCTCTCAGAGCTCTGTTAAGCACATTTATCTACCCTGTAATACAAAGCATTCAATGTTGTCATGGGTGCTATAGGGCACGTCTGACGCGCGGGTTATTTGCAGCAGCATTCAAAATGCAGCTGCGTGCATTAGGCGAGGTACAGCGTCGTGCTCAGCAAGAAGCGCTGACCACCTGCTCTACGGCGACAAATGGTTTAGTGAGGAACAGCGTCATTTAAGTGACATTCTAACAAAGTGCTGCCGATAGTCTGCAGATGATGTGTGAAGTAACTTCGATGAACCGTCTGGAAATGTGTTCCTCCTATTCTGTCCATGTTTACGCGATTTCATTGCTGTGGTTTGTTCGTTTTCTGTACTCACAGAGGTAGCGGGTCATTGCCCAATGTGGTCACTTAGCACAATTGGAAGAACATCGGGTCGCATTGCAGTCATTGCCGAGTGGAACAGCGCGGTCCACCTCAGTAATGTGGGATAATGAGCATCGAACCCGCGCTTTCGGCCGCCAAAGAAGAAGTAAGCTTCCGATCCATCATCATCATTATCGTCATTACACGTTAGCTGGAGGTGGAAAACTCCTCAGCTATTGTGCCGCAATACAAAAGGCAAGAAAAGAAAAACTAATAGTGGCACGCCCGCTGAGTCCCCAGTAACGGATGGACATCGTTCCGGAGAGCTAACAGCTGGCTGCAGTAAAAGAAAGTCATATTATGCCTAACGATTGAGATCGTGATTGGAGGGGAATGCTAAACAGGAGGGGGATGGACAAAGGAACTCACAACGCAAACGCCACTGGTGCCGGCTCCAAGCCATATCAGCAAGTGTGTTCAACCGAACGTGTTCACCGTCGTTAGGACCAGTACCAGGCAGTCGGGATGCACCAACCGACGCCAACTTCGAAGTGAGGGTTTTCATTTATGTCGACCAAGTCATCACTTGGCCTCCCCTCCTCATCTTCTAACCGCACCCACAACGCGCAAACAATGCACGCCGCGGGAGTCGGTGTGCTGGCATGCGCAACACGTGGCCCAGCCATCGGAGCCTGGTGCGTGATATAATAGTGCTGAGCGGTTCACTCGCTCTTCCTGCACCAAATACGCGACGTCGAACACGCTCATTTCTCAGGCGGTGTTCCCACCAGACATGAGCTAAGCTGCGAAGGCAGCGATGATCGAATGTGACGAGCCCCTTCATGTCTGTCGACTTGATGGGCCAGGTTTCACAGCCATATAGGAGAGTTGAACGGACAGCTGCCTTGTAAACTCTGCCCTTCAGGGCGAGAGTAATGTCGCGTCTGCGCCACAGGTGGCGGAGATTGGCAAAAGCAGCTCGAGCTTTTGCTATACGGTTCGTAACCTCATCTTCAATCCCACGGGTGCTAATATAGCTGCCCAGGTACTTAAATTCCTGAACGACTTCTAGCAGATCACCACCAAGCGTTAGCGCAGGGTTGGGTCCCTGTCAATCTTGGAGAAGTACTTTGCGTTTCGATGGAGCAAAGCATAGCCCAAAACGATTGACAGCCAGTGCTAATCGGTCCAGTGCTGTTTGGCATGTTTAGGAGCTGTCACAGATTAGGGCAATGTCGTCCGCATACTCCAAGTCAAGAAGTCGCTCACCAGGGAGTAGCTCCACACCTTCTAGGTCGTGTCCAGCGAACGCTGTTTCCATGACTTCATCAATAGCGAAGTTGAAGAGGAAAGGTGACAGCGGGCATCATTGTCTCACACCGCTGGTGATTCTGAAGGGTGGCGAGAGTTTGCCATAAAATCCTCACTTTGCCCGAACAATGTGCGTACTGCGCTTTGATAATGTTTACTATTTATCAGGCACACCTTTCCTTAGCAGGCAGTCCAAAAGGGCACATCGATCGACTGAGCCGAAGGCACCTTTTATGTCAAGAAACCCGAAAACGGTGGGTCGCCAATAAACCATGGCGTAGTTGCTGTCCAACACTTTACGCAAATGTGAAGATGTGGTCGATGTCTACCCGTTATAAACAAGTTAACGTTTAGTATCAACATATGGGCTATGGTAAGAGAAGCAGACAAATGCGCCATTCGGCAGAAGTGAAAGCCAGAATACTGAGTACTATGAAGTAGGTGATGATTCGGAAGCAGGTTACATCTGTTTATACAAGTAAACTGAAAAACCTTGCCGGGAAACTTGGTAAGAAGATTGGAATCGCACGAACATAGAGGAAAACATGGCGGACGCACGTCGTAAAGTGTCACTGGAGCTGAGAGTCACCGTAGATTGTCTAGTGGAATGGGGTAGGAATCGGAACCAGACCGGTTACATAGCAAACTCTTCGTTTCCGAGTTGAAGGTCGGAATATCGGAAATGGAGGCTGTGCATCAGTAACGTGGTCGATACTTATGACTGGTCGGTTCAATAACCATGCAAAAAGCCGCATTCAATACCGGGAGTCCAATGATTACGCAAGAGAACAAGAAGCGAGGAAAATCGTACGATCCTGCGACTGATGAATCTGGAAGCCGAAGGTTACCAAAGCAGTTTGGTTTGATGAAACGAACTTCAACCTATTTTGTGCTCGCACAAGGGGCCGTTCAGCACGTGGCTGCCGTGCGCAGTGTACGGTCGCGAGTGCTCGTGGCCAAAATCTACATCTTGTCAGTGCGATGACTGCAGACGGACTTCTGGGGTACTCTGTACTAAGAGGCAGTTACAACAAAGAGAGATGCAGTCGGTGGTTGTGTCAAATGCTTGATGCCAACGGCGCAGCTGTTACTAACAAGTGCCTGCTTATATGTGACAACGCACCGTGCCACACTGATCTGGAACGCGTTTTCCAGGAAGCGCCTTACTCATCCGGAAAACTCCTGCGACTTGCACCGTATTCGCCTGCACTGAACCCAATTGAAGGTATATGGAGTGTCATCAAGTCCCATGTGAAGAAAGCCATGAAGCAGCGATACTCCGAAATGCTTCGAGGGGATCCATCTGGTGTGCTGAGCAAAACGGAATGGAGGATCCAGTTCCTGGAACATATTGTATCTGAAGCACGAGCCTGCGTGTCCCAACACCATTGTAAACAGATGGTAGAACATGTAAGAGCGAAGTATGCTCGTGCTATACACCTCATGGATTTATAAACTTTTGTGCTTTCACTGATATATATGTCTATACCCTTTACTGGCGTTCTTGTTCACAAAGCATCAGGTTAAGTTGGGCTGTGATAATGGGTAACTATTATATTACTTACGGGGCTGGCAACTGACGAAAAAAGATAAACTCTACAGTCGAGAAACTGTGGTTAGTTTACAACGATAATCAATTGGATTACAGTAGAGCATGAAAACAGTGTGGTTGACACGATATCGTGATTGACGCGAAACCTTTATCCGGGGAGTGGTCAAAGAGAAGGACGGGGCGTTTGGCATCATGTGTCAAGTGTTAGACGCATGGTTACCAGATAGATCTGGTGAAGGCTAGGCGAGTGATTTGCTGAAGTTATGCTTCAGTATCGTTTATACTAACGTAACAAGCCAACTTTCCGGGGCGCGTTATCGGTCTTAATGATAATTAGATTAAAGTCGGCATTGTCTACTGATATTGCATTAAACGTTACACCTTCAGCAGTGCTTATCGTCAGCATCGTCGTGCGCATCGATATCAACCGTGATCCAGGTCAGGTGTAAGCCGTTTGTTTTGGAGTGCGCTGGTGTCTGGTTTATGGGAGCGACTATTCATAACAGAGCTAGGATTTCTCTCACGGTCGCGCGAGACTGTCTTCTCAGGGGCTGTTCAATTCTGTAACAATGTTAGCCGCTTCGTAACTATGTTGCTTCACACAATTAAGTGGTTGCATCCGAAGATATACCAGGCTCGTTTTGCGGTTAGTCTACGTAAACCAAAATGGTCTGGTCAATATCTATGTTTTACCAGTTCCATACTGATGGGCCACAAGCGTATCCTGGTGAAAACCTAATCCACGCTTATTACGGTTCGCGTAAGCCGTGACGACAAGCCAGCTAAGACCTGCCCTGTGAGTGCAGAAACAGTCAGTTTTTGACCTACGGATACCCCGGTCCTAGGACGATTGCCGCCGTTCATCTCACGGTGTTTCACTGATTGGGAACACCCTTGGGACTGTATAAGATAATTACTAGTTATTGTATTGGTACTGATGAGACAATATAAAATGCGTGCATTTATCAGTGACCGTCTTCTCATTATGTTATTCAAACTATTGGAGGGAACTAACTGTTACAAAAAAAAACAGTTTATTTCTCGGCGGTGCGAGAGACTGTGACGGCATAGGGACAAATCAATGCTGACATGAATTCCCTGAGATAATGTCTCTCCCGCAACATTGAGTTACTTAGAGAAACTACCGTCTGTATAGACTACAATATGTGTTACAACTCTGATGAATCAAAGTCCTGTGTTCATTTACTCAGTTATTCGAACTTTGCTTCGATATTTATTGTTCTTTGTAAACCATTTTCATCTGCGCAGAGAGCTTTTCATCTTAGTGCCTTAAAATGCTGCGCAAACTCAAAGAAAAGCTCTCAAGTGCAATGACGCCACTTCAGTAAACTCGTTATCGGTCGATATGAAAAATGAAATGTGCCGCTTCAACTAGATGGATGTCCAAACTATACTTGAAAAGAATAGTTGCCGAGAAACATGGAAGATAATAAAGAACCTGAGTGGAATCATCAGAAGTGTCAGAAAAACAGCTCTGGAGGTAGAGAAATTAAACCGCAACATCTTTAGTCATATAAATGATGCAACATTACACCTACCATCTTTACCGTAGCAATCTCCCCGAAAAGTTCACCACCTATAGATAGCGTAACAGTTCACAAGGAATTTACACGGATACCGTCGTGTAAAGTGCCCGGTTCGGACGGACTATCTCTTATAGCCATTATGGAATGGGCTAGCATCTTAGCACAGCCTTTTTCTGAACTGTACACCAGATGCATACATCAACAGAAGATAGTCGACTGCTGGCGAAGCGACCATATTGTGTTTGTACCAAAAAAGGAACCGGTAGGCACCGGCCCACTGTTTGTACTTCGGTGGCTTTGAAGACGTGTGAACGAACAATACTTTAAAGAAGGCTTACTCAAACCCACTCAGGTGATCCTTATCAGTTCACCTATCGCAGTTCAAGATCAACTTTGGATGCATTAGCCTGTCTTGTAAACTCCTTAATTTCATCACTCGATGGTAAAAACAAACTCACGCTGATTTGTTTCCTAGATTACAAGCCATGACTTCGGTTTGGTAAAGCGCGAGCTGCTGTTACACGGTCTGCGTGTTTCCGGAGTTCAGTCTTTATTAGAAAGGTAGCTCAATTTCGAGCACGTGTGTGGACACTAACCTTGCACTTGTATGTGCTGATCTGCGGATGCGTTTGGCGGTCGCCCACGAAGATGCTGTGAGCCCATTGACCAAGCAACTGATGAAGTTAGAGGCTCTGATTGCGTATCGATGCACGCTGGCATTCGGGTTGAGCAAGCGCCCAGTGGATACGATAGAAGGTCACTGGTCGCATGTTCACCAGTCCTTACTAGCAACAGGTAAACCAACGTGGGTAAATCCACCAACCAAAATAGACATTTGGTCTCCGGAACTTATCGATGCTGGTTGGCACATTTCGGCTAGAAACACATAACGGGACTCGCAAAGACCTCATAGTAAACGTACCTGCTAGCCTGAGAAGACCACGAATCCTGACAGCCTAATCGTGCGTCAGGGATGAAAGTGGCCGCTACCCTTGGTAACCGTCGTAAGTTATTTCGTCTGATACGGGAAACTGGCATAGACCTAGTGTTAGTAAAACTATACGTGACGAAAGTGGACAGCCTATCCACAACTTGTCAAAACGTTTGGAGCGTTGGGCTGAGATTTTTGAATGGCAATCTAATCGGTCGGAATTGTCAGATTTCTCGCCGGCCACTGATCGTCCAGCTCCATATGCTGTCCAATTGGATCCGCCCTCCCGCTCAGAAGTCGAACATCAGATCGGATTGTTGAAGTTAAATAAAGCCACGGGACCAGTTGATCTCCTTCCGACACTTCAAATTCGGAGGATTTACACTTGTGGATGATTTACACGAGTTATTAGTAAAACTCTCCCAAACGACTGGAGCCGATCCGTCGTAGTCCCAATTTTCAAGAGAGGCTCACGATCAGAATGCGTCAACTACAGAGAGCAGTAGTCATGTGTTAAAATTTGCGCACCTAATCGTCAGCCCTCGGTAGCTCAGTGGTAGAGCAGCGGGCCGGAAATTCGTGGACCGGAGTTCGATTCCCCGTCGAGGCATATTATGGTGCGTGAATGTTAATCGTGACTTCTACTTTCTACAGACTATAGAGGAATCAGACTAATCTCCATCGCCTACAAATTGCTTGCCTCTGCCATCGAACGTAGAAGGACTGACACTCATGAAAGCGAGATTCGTGAGTAGCAGGCGGGATTTCGTCGAGGTCGTGTCTGTGTTGACCACATCTTTAGTTTGCATCGGTTGTTGGAGCACCGTCACATATATTGGCGGCCCATCGTGCTCGTGTTCCTCGATATCAAGGGTGCATTCGATTTGGTGGATAGACGGGCTCTTTGAGACTGTCTACTAAGAAAAGGTGGGCCCGAGAATTATGTAAATATTATCCGAGCGTTTTCCGCCTGTTGCTCAGGCAGAATGAGAGCTAACGTCCAGGTGTCGTCGCCCTTCAATATCTCCAGCGGTGTGAGAGAAGGATGCCGGCTGTCACCTTTCCTCTTCAACTTCGCCATTGACGAAGTCATGGAAATCGCCCTCACAGGATATGAATTAAAAGTTGTAGATCTGCTCTTGGGAGAACGACTGCTCGACTTGGACTATGCTGACGATATTGTCGTCATCTGTGACAGCTCCCAAACGTGCCAATCTGCACTGGACAGATTAGCACTGACTGCCATTTGTTTCGGACTATGATTTGCACCCGTAAGTGCAATACTTTCCTCCGGCGCGGAATGACTCTCGCCCTGAAGGGTAGAGTGTACAATGCCGCGGTACGTTCGACTCAGTTGTACGGTTGTGAAACCTGACCCATTATACAACCAGATATAAGGGGGCTAGTTACGTTTGACTATCGCTGCCTACTCAGTTTGGCTCACTTCTGATGCGAATACCGAGTAAGCCTTGAGCGTGTTCAACGCCTTGTTTATGGTGCAGGAAGAAGAAGCGAGCCGCTCAGCACCGTTGTTTCACGCACCAGGCTCCGATGGCTGGGCCACATATTGCGTATGTGAGCCCACTGACTCCCGCGTCGCGCGCAGTTTGCGCCCCGGGGTTGTGGCTCGAAGAAGGAGGAGGAGACATAGCGATGACTTGGTCTACAGAAAGGAAGGCACTAACTTCGAGTTTGGTCTCGGTTGGAGCGTCTCGGCTCCCTGATTGCGGACCGAGAAGCGATGAACACGTATGGCTGAATACACTTGTTGACATGGCTGGGAGCCGACCACAGTGGCGTTTGTGTTGTGAGTTTCTTTGTCCCTCCCCCTCCAGCTTAACCACCCTCTCCAACCGCGATCACAATTGTTAGGGATAATACGACTACTTTGCGGTATAATAGCCGGTGGTTAGCTCTCCAGAACGATGTCCATCCGTTATTGGTGACTCAGCCGGCGTGCCTCTGTTTCATGATTCTTTGTCGTTTGTATTGAGACACAATAGCTGAGGTGTTTTCCATCTGAAGCTGACGTGTACAATGATGTTGATGACGTCATAGGTGTTGTTAAAACATATGCGCATTCTTTCAGGATCACTTTTGAGAGTAACTGGCCCACTAGCCCTGTTTGGCTTCAGCATTTTGAGCTCCTTTTAAATGCTTGCGGAAGCAAATAAAGTAGGATTCTTAGTAGTGATTAAAGAAGGCAGTTGATGTGTGTTAGGGGGTGAGGAGCTGAAGTCAACATTTTCATCCACACCTTCGTTGATGAGTGTTCCGAAAGAATTCTTTCCGGAGAGTTGTCTTAGAAGCCTCCACAGGTCACGACAACTGTGATTGTCTAAAACGGTCTAAATGTAAAGAGCGTTTAAGCTTCTTATTTCTGCTTTTATGGAGCAACGGAACAATGGTTTATTACGGGTAAAAAAGCATCGCGTAACAAGTCCCGTGGGATGGAAATTATTGCGAAAATCAATTGCACAATAAAGTGAAAAGCGTTGTGGTGGACTCACCATAGACTTATGTGGAATAGCGGAGATATTCCCGTATTAAACGTATAAATCCATAAATCCATTGGTTAGGCGTTTGGCAGGACACCTTTTGATTGCGTTTTGTAGCCCCTGGCTAACAAGTCATAAAATGAAATGTAAGTGGGAAAATGCATCGTCAACACGTTCTTTAAACATCGCCAGATTGGGAGCAGAGACGACATAATTAGGGTGGGCGTTCCAAGGCTGGCACACACCGAGGGAAAAGAAATTTCTACGGCATTCAAGCCGACTATACTGAATTGTCAGTTTCAGAGGATGACCTCTTAGTTTAGTGTTGTGATTCAATGCCAGCGGCGGACGGCAGATGTGGTTTGGATTCTTCAGAGTTTGGTAAACCATTATGAGATCCCCCCGCCAAAGCCGATATCGACTGCTGTACATTCTTGGAGATTTCAGTCTAAGCTGATAGGGCAGATGAAAGAGGCCCCTGACGTTCTTGGTTGCCTTTCGTTGAGGAGTCTCGAGAGCAAAAAGATCCTGTTTCTGCCATGGCTGCCACGCCTGAATAGCATATTCTACTTACGGTCGCACGTAGGTGTTAAGCACTTGGGGAAAGATTGAGGGTTCAAACCGACCGAAGGCTCTGCGAAGAAGGCTGAAGTGTTGATTGCCGGTTCTCGTCGCCTTCTCTGCTTGTTTTGAACACCCGAGATCTTCTTGTACCAATACAACCAGGTCACGCTCCTGAGAAACCTTCGCCAAGGTGTGGTCTCCAATCTTGTAGGCGCTCACCAGCTGATGACGCAGATGTATCACCTTGCACTTGGCTATGTTCAACTGAAGCATGTTCCTCTTTGACCATTCGTAAATGTAATCTAGGTCATGTTGGAGCAGATCGTGATCTGGCTTGTTACTAATCGCCCGCCGTATCTTGACGTCATCAGCGAAAAACAGGAGGTTTGAGGAGATGACTCTCGCCAGGTCGTTGATAAACACCAGGAATAAACGCGGTCCCAGCACTGAGCCTTGTGGGACACCACATTTCACCTCATTTGGGTTAGAAAGTGATCCCCTAACACGTACTTGGAGCTTTCGTTGGTAAAGGAAGTTGCCAATCCAACCAAGTACAGGGTCTCTGATTCGTAACTTTGTAGTCTTTGAAGTAGAATGCGGTGATCAAGGCGGTTGAAGGCTTTGGATAAGTCCAGATAGATGACGTCGACTCAGACCCCATCATCGGCCACTTCCGTCCAACTACCTCGAGCAATGAGTAGGTTGGTGGTGCATGACCGGTGTTGACGGAAGCCATGCTGTTCCGGTACCAAGATGTTGCATTTTTCCAGGTAGTCCATTAAACCCTCAGCGACGACTGCTCCCATCACCTTCGCGAGCACAGGGAGGAGAGTCACTGGACGATAGTTAGCAGGATCGGAATGGCTACCGCCTTTAAAAATAGGGGTTATAATGCCACACTTCCACATAGTGGGGACTTGTTGTTCATCAAAGCACCTCTGAAAGAACTGTGACAGTGGTTCAGCTAGCTTGGTGGCCATAGCCTTCAGTGCCTTCGGGCGGATGTTGTCTGCCCCTGGAGAACTATGTTCACGCAGTGAGAGTAACTTCCTTAGCACAATTGATGGGTTGAAAATAACATTTGTAAACAAAGGTGTCGGTAATGTGCTTGATATTATGGAACAGGTAGATGTTGCGAGTTCAAAAATTGGGGCGTATTGCAGCCGCATGACATTAGCTGCTTCTTCGGCGCTTTGTACTCTACCGCAATGGACACATGTCTAAAACGAGCACTTAGCTTGTGTTTATAATCTTGTTCTTTCTTCCTCCTCAGTTGTTTGTGCAATGGAGATAAACATCTGTCATTTCGCAAATAAACTGTCTCGATGTTACAAAAGAGCAAAACAGAAGTTTATGCAGTCTGTGAAGTGCTCGCATTGTTCTGACAATTCATCATTTTCGAAAATGGAAAAATCAGTTAAAGGCAGCGTTAATTTGAATTTTTGAAAGTTGCTGCTGATCAGTTGCATCGTTTAGCAGTTCTGGATGGTCTTATGGTAGGGCAACGTAGTAGCCTTGATTGTGAAGCTTGGTATATAGCTTTAATATGCAATGGTCGGAAGGTCCAAGAGACGCACGCTTTTGTGTAGAAAATAGTTCCAATTTGTTAGCAAAAAAGTAAGTCTAAATGCGTCTCGAGTCTGGTGGGGAATTGCACGAAATTGCCTAAACCTGTGGTGCGAATGAAAGTTGCGTCAGTTCTATTGAAATTTCGGGCGAGAACAAAGATGGAACACACTAGCTTTTGTTGCAACTCCCCCGACAGCACCACCGGGCGCCCAGGCACCCGAGAAACATACATTTTAAAGTTAGTAAATGTAAAGAATTGCGGTCATACATCGCTTTGTCAACAATTGCTACATTTCTTTCCTTCATTTACCGTAAATATGCGCTACGTCAGTTGGCTTGAAAGCATTGTTATATCCGCTGCCATTGGTCCGTAGATACTCCATTGGATCACAATTTTTACCATAGTGTTTCCCATAGATGACAAACGGCTCAAGTCGTGTGACGGCTGCTTTAGATCCAGTGTTCAGCGCATGATAAGCGGAAATGATGAAGAGCTTTAAAGCCCGCTATCATCCTTATGTACAACACCAGGTATACACACAATATTCTGTCATATGCGATAATATTTAGCTTCACCACCGAGAGCGCGCATGCAGGATCAGGTGCATGATGGGGAACATGTTGATGTTAGCACTTCCTCGGAAGTTGTGCCGGAACTGACCGTCGCAGCGGTTACAATAACTGCTTCTGCAGTAAGCGCTGAGTACCGTATAGAGGTCCGTGAAATAAGGAGGACCCAGAGTAAGTGTTGCACTAATGTCACACAATACTTTGTTATAAGTACCTCTTGGTTGGGCCACGCGCTGACGATCCGGTATCAACTCTCCTAGTCGGCCGAACGAATGTGACTTGGAACTATTTAACGCATAACAAAGTAACCGACAAATTCGAAGTTGTACAACCCGTGAGACTTAGTAGCAACACGGTTACTAGGCGAGTTGAACGGGCTCCTAGACCGAAGGCAATTTCACACGCAGCTACCCAGACCCCCAGAGAATAAGACAAAGACAGGCACTTTTATCGGCAGGCTCAAGGCGATTACAGCGCAGTCCGGCGTTTCTTTTATACTTCGATGGTGCCAATGAGTTGCGTAAGCAAAGCGTGGAAGCAACTGAATCGGTACTATGGAAATATGCCAACGGAACATGTTGAAAAGTGAATATTGGTAGATACGGAAGCTGGACTGGGAAACTGTATGTTTTTTAGGTAAAAAAGGCCGAAGGTTTTAAGATTGCGGAGGATGGCCGGAAACAGGAACAGTTTCTGAGGTACAAAGGCCAATCGAAACGTGAATATCTCACGAGTTGGAAGGCTACTTCAGACATGTACATTTGTCTGAATCGCGTCTCATTGCCTTCCGTGGTTTAGGCTTGTGATCAGTGTGGGGACGTTGGGTCCCCATAACATACTTTTTGTAGGTATCCTATTAGGGACTTCGGATGAGGTAGCTTTCGAGAAACTTCTCTGCGATGGTTATCTGGAGGTAAACATTACAGTTTCACGGATTAACATCTTAATGTGTCATTTCTGGCGTTAACATCCCGAGTTGACTGCATTTTCCCGTACGCTCATGCACACACCACGTTAGTGCTCCGAACGCTTTATCCGCGGTGGACGGTAGGTGCACCTTAGACTAGAAGCAGGATTGCGACGCATTTTCCTGTGAACTATTGTTCCACTACCGCAAAGGCTACCGCTGTAATTTCCTTTCAGTGAGATGTCTCTTTTCTGCAATTCCGTACAACAGTTATGGCCCATACTCTGTAGGGTGATGCAACCGCAATCGGACATCTTTGTCGTTGGCATTTACAGTGGCCGCAGCAAGCCAATAGACGTTCATGAGTTGCTGCAGTCGACCATACAGGATTTGAAGATCGGTGTGTGTATTCACGCTGGAGGTCCACACGTCCAACTACATCTGAAGTGTGTTGTCACTGATGCGCCAGAAAGAGCTATCTAAAGCAGATTAAATAACATTCAGGATACTTCTCATGCGAAGTGTTCGGCCATCGGTAAGTTGATATTTCCTCTCAAATTCCCAAATTGTAGGCCTATATCAAGATCGGCGGATGACTTTCCCGGTATCTGGAGACAAATGAATATTTTCGTTCCCGGCGCCAATGTCAACACTACATCGGTGATTCACCTTTCGAAGTCATCGATATGGGCATGATATCATGCTTCCCCCTCGATTACATGCACATGATGTGCCTGGGAGTAATGATACGGACTCTAACGTTAGAGGCTTAATAAAGAAAAAATTTGTTTACCATCCAACTCCATCCATCGAATCAACAAGCACTGAGGCCATCCTCTGCATGTTTAACTGCGGAATTTCCTAGAAAAATGCCGCAAGTTTGAGGATGTTGAAAAATGGAAGGACACTGAGTTCCGTCTGTTCTTGTTATACCTTGGGCCGGTAGTGCTACAATGCATCGTGTCGAAACATATGTACCAAAACCTCCTCAACCTGTCCCTTACAGTTTATGTGCCTTGCAGCAAAAAGTGGTGCTCTCACTAACGAAAGCTGGAGGACAAAATGCTGGGTAGAATTAACAACCAATATGCGGCAATCTACGGTGAGAAGTAGTTGGTATTTAACGTGCATTGCCTCCAGCCCATTTGCGACGATGTGCGCCATTTCGGATCACTGGACACATTCTCGGCTTTCCCCTTCGATTCCCATCTCCAGCATTTGTGACGCATGCCATGTGGGCCGAATGTGCTAACTTCTCAGATTTTCCGCCGCATTGCAGCTCATTATGCATTATCTCTTAAGAATGCGGCGTTGTCTTTATTTGGTACTGGTCCAGTGATGATCGGGGGGGATGCAAGCAGTGCTACCGGGTTTATGCTTAATGGGGCGTTGTTTATACTACTCGGCCCAACAATTCAATAATTACACAAGGTGCCTCGTCAATCGTTGTGGACATCAGAACCACGGAGTTATGTGTCCAGTCGTACATGCACCATGAGGCACTGTTCGACGAGTTCGTACCCTCCGAAGATCAACTTAATTGCAAGTGCTGCGGCACTCTCAAGAAATCGAAGTAGATTCCTCAAAGCCATATACCTTGCAAGTGTCTTGCTTTGCCATTACATTGGAGCCCCGTTTTCTACCCCAAGTGGCATAGCTGGCGTTGAAGTAGTTGTTGCAGTCACTTTACATGGTAAATAGTCGTATGTTTCGCATCATAATACTTTCGCTTTCAGGTGTTACTATCTGTTTGTACATGCACTACACTTAGGACTACCGTTTACGGAAGCCGTACACATCCTAATGGTCCTGAGTATCGTTCATGCGCAGATGCACGACGGAGAAAATACAATTCGGTTAGTAGTACCTGGCATGTTGAACTATTACTGCCATCAATTTATTGTTATCAGATAATCCGTTATTCACGATCCCCGGTCAATGGATGATTGGTGAATGTATACTCAAATGGAGATTGTTACATCCCACACTATCTTTTAGGACATAAGCGTAGTTTAACGTCTCATCTCTGGAAACGCCAACATCCGATATCCGAATGGAATGCGCATGCAGTAGCCACAGAAAAACCCGGTCAATACTTGGACCACGTATAAATAAATAAATAAATGGTATATTCCTCGGTGATTCGAGGTGAAGTCCAACTATGTGGTCTGATCAATGTGTACAACAGGAACGCAAAAAGTAATCGATTTGTTCACGCTTTTTCAATGGATTCAAAACAGGTACTAAAGTAATTGGCAGGATTAAGGCATTAAAGAACTTAAAAAAACTAGGAACAGTAACATGTGCAGATTTAAACAGATGTCCAGTTAAAGTAATACGGCTACTCCTGGAACCATCCCCAGGGGACCTGCTTTCATGCAAGGTATTCCCTCGAAAGGTTTCGCCCGTACTTCTATGCAATACTTGGCCGCGTGCTGGGGTGGCATAGTAGCATATGAGCCATCACCTATTTATCATCTGTTCATTATAGGGCTGCTTTTATACATGTATTATGAGCCTCAGCCCAACCCATCATGCGGATCATTTAATTACGGCACTTTTTTATACGTAAGGTACTGAGTGTCAGCATAAAGGAAGCAGTTTAGGACGAAAGTGGCTGAACGAAAACAGCAGTTAGCCACGGAGTGATGTGAACAGGCCGTTTGGTCTGTTAAAAGCTGATCATATGGGACATGGTAGTCCAAAGAAAGGAGACCATTAAGACAAGAATAGAGTGTCAGCGCATAGCAAGAAAACCGTATAATTTAAAGCTAAATACTGAAAGAGAGCATCGGCGCAAACAAAATGTTAAGGATGAAAGGGGGATATAATAGTAATGATGAATCATGACCAACAATGCTTTTGAAGTGAAGGTTACAAGGCGGTACGTCCGTAGAGCCTAAGTTACTTAGATCTCAGAAGTCCGAGGTGGGTCAGAAAGTAGTAGACCGTTCAGACGAGTCCGGATAAGCCAGCAAGATGAAGCTAGGCCGCCAACTTAAGGTATGAGTAATAGTAAGGAGTGTCATAAGCAAAAAGCTTTCGGGAAGCAAGTGACCATATGAAAAGCCGGTATATGGCACTACGATTGCATGTTTTTATAATCCTGATTGTAGGACAACTGTTTGGCGGTTTTGGAATGAACATTTTTATGCGGCGTTCAGTTGTTCTTTGCGCCAGGCGTTCGGTACCAATACTCAGGTGGCTGTTCGGTGACCATGTGGCTTCTCCATGTTGTTCGTCCGTCGTACTTAGTTTTTCGTCGCGTTTTGCTACATTGATTTGCTTTCCGCATTCACTTCACTAGCCCACACCCGTACGCCGATCAAAGAATTAGGTTACACCATACTGAATCGATTGCTAGGCCAAACTAACATGTCAAACAGTGCTTGAATAAACACTGGAACAGCATTTCACTGAGACGATATATAAAAACAAGAAGAAACTTTTCTGTACGACTCTATGGAATTATGAAATGTCAAAAACATTTATTTGCGATCCGTCAACATTAGGGTTTGTGCAGTTATTCGTTTATCCTTGTTAGGTTAGGAATTCCTATTGGTGTCCTTATTTAAGGGTACTAGATGTCTGTTTTGGCATTGTATGAGCATCGTTTCACAAAAGCATAGGTTTCCGAAATACTCGTCCATACTTGTTTTAAAACACTCCACAGAAGCGGCCTCCATTAATCCTTATGTTAGTGTATTCCAAATTTTACGATTCTTCGTTCTATACAAAGCCCAAATGATAACTTGTTCATGCATGGGACCCTGCGTTCGTGACCGTGTCCTAGGGTGTTACAAGGATCGCGCAGGTGACATATTCGCCGCAGTATGGGGAAGTCATTCAAGTGTAGTACTTGGTGGGTTATTATAAGGCCAATTCTATGTCGATTCACAGCTGCCGTAACCGGGAAGTCCTGACGCCGGAAGGCCAACCGCTGTCATCCGCATGGCAGGTGCCTGCATGGCAGCGGAGGATGTATCGGGCTGAATCGCAGATAGCTAACAATTCGTGATGGTCGGCTACCGTCCTCCGTGGTGCAGTTGGATAAGCTGCGGACTAGTTGGCACAAGCCACTAGCAGTCATGGGTTCGATCCTCCGTAGAGGACCGAAGGATGCGCACAACTGACGAGCCCCAATAGTGCGAACCGGCCGTCTGGTGCTTTTCCGGATAAGTAGTTGACTTATATGAATTGTCGACTGATTTCGACGAACCAAAATACTCACCAAAATCCTTCTACTCATAAGTAGGCCAATACTTATTTGGCGGTAGGCCAGTGTGCAGAGTCCGAGTCTTTCACAATCTTTTTCATACGGAAGCTTTGGTAGACGCGGTATAACTGTATTTGCGAAATGCTGTATTACACAACCTTTTAAGTTTCCCACTGGATTTGCGGCTGGTTGGCTGGGGCACCGTAGTCAAGGATTCGTCTAACGAGCGAGGTAATTAGTGGAGGGATGGTTGCTTCGGACCACGTGGACCAACTGCATCTCGAGGCTCAGGGCATACGAAGTCACACACGGTGCAATTTCTCTGAATTTTATGATGATCTCATATCATGTCGTGACCGCACTCCTAATTCTCTGACATATATGTTAGAATACAGCAAATGGCCGTCCAAGGTGTATGGTCGAGTGGCCGGACGTCTGATGGTACTAAGGAACATCCACATTCCTGACTTAAGGGGAAGTCGCATTTTCGTGCGGCACGTTGACAGCCGCTGCAAGTTATGCTGAAGGCAAGTGCAGTCTTCCGCGTTCTCATGGGTCCTCCAGTTTTGCAACGCATCTGCCAACGGAGCACAATGTAACTGGAGCCGCTGCGGAAGACCATATATACAAATAAGAAATAATACTATCCCATGTACAGTTCCTTGAGACACGTCACTAATTGATGGGAACCAGTCTGCCAGGTAGTCAATGTCCGATACTCTATACTTTTCCCAGCATAAACTCGTGTAACCACTGAAGTAGCATACGACCGATTCCGTATTCCTCAGTTTACGAAGGAGTACCTCGTGGTTCACTCTGGCAAACATCTTACTGAAATCGAGATACACCACGTCAACATCCTTCTGTTCATTAAGTGCTCGTACCCCCTGATGGTTTGCGTACATCGAGTGAGTGATGCAAGTTTGCCTTATCGTAAAGCCGAGCCGCGCTATTGTCTACACCTCCATCAATTCGAAGAACGACAGCAGACACTTTTCTCATCCTTCTAGATAACTTTGGCTAATATCGATGTCGCACAGATCGTTCTGTTTCTCATTTTCTAGGAGCACCACCGTTGCGAAGCCGTCTCACTATCGAGCATTTCCTGCCGTTGGGGACAGCTCCTCCAGAGAGTGAGTACTTAAATAGTTTTGGTGCGACTGTTGAGATGATAATCCATAGGGACTTCCGTAGTTGTGGGTGCAGCCTGTCTGGTCCTGGAGCTTTGCGCTATACAGGTTGACCTGCAGCTGATACCATTCGACTACAGCACATTGGAGGCTGTCCAGCAAGACTGGCACAATCTGCGCCGGTACTGGAACAGCCGCCGATTTACTGGAGCATAAGGTGAGAAAGTGCGGGACGAAGGCGTCCGCGGGCTCCGCGCACGAAATGAGCGTCTCTAAGTCCAAGCTCTGTAAGCCCGGTAAGCCGCCATTAGTTTTCAGTTGACGCTTCAGGTAAGAAACTATTGTTCGGGTGAAGTTGTGGCCCAGGAGTCTAGCTTCTCTTCGAACTTCTGGCGGCTCTTGATCTTTGCGGCGTTACATAAGGTTTTCTGATTCTTGTACATCGTGTACTCTTCATCACAACCAGAGCTGATGTATTTAGCCCAAAGTATGCGATGCCCTCACGCCAACTTTTTATATTCCGTATCGAACCAATGCGGTTTGACAGGTCCAAATTTTGGATACTTAAGGGGAACGAACCGAGTAAACAGCGCGTTAAGCTTACCATTCAATTAGGACCAGCAAGCCACAAGTGACGCATCCTGTGGTGGCGTCCAATCATTCTGACTTGCGGCTATGGCGGGATCGTTGTAGTCCGTCATCCAATAGTTGGATGCTGGCTTCCTTTGTTGTGGTATGGTAGCGAAAGTTTTACGCTTGCCACAGTGGAGCAGCGGCCAATGTTCTCCAGAGGTTCGAGGACTCCGATCGCGTTCAGCTCCTTCTCGCAGCTCGTAAACATAAGGTCCAGACAAGATGCCGAGTGCAGCTTTATGCTTGTCCGATGTTTGACAAGTTTCGTGGTCACGGTTTCGATAGCCATTTTAACGAAGTGAGCCTTAACGTTGCCAATACCGGGAAGGAGTAGAAGACGTGACCAAAATATCTTAGGTAAACATAGACCTCCCATGAGTAAGAACTGAGAGCAGCTCACGTGCTTCTGTGCATGTGGTTGCACATCGAAACCTCAGTTTACTTGGCTACGGTAGATAGCGCCCTCTATTAGTTCTGTGCGCCTGAGGTGGATTGTGCACTATATTCGTTCGCATAAATTATCCTGGCTCCGATAGCTGCTGGTAAGTTTGGCAGCTTGTGACGATTTTATGTATAACAGAGCACAACTGTGAGCCATTGCTTTTCGATCACATTGGATACAAGCTTAGCCTGACAGTACGGTTTCTTGGGTTATGACGTCGGTGTTCATCCAAGTGTCTGCATGTCCTAAAGCATCCAGCAGCTCCGAGATAGCTAAGCGACACGTTTTGTCACGTTGGTTCATCAGGCTGCACATGTTGGCGGATGCCACTCGGAAGTCCTGTGAAGTCCTGCGGGACGTGCCTGGAAGTTGAGCAACCGGGTGTTGCAGCCTCGTACACCCTACATGATTACCCAAAAATTTACAATCTGTAAGTCAGTTTCACCTTCCTCTGTGCGGCGTTGGAGCTCAATGACCGCAACCTTCCAACTACCTCTGTCTTCTGGTTTTAAATTCGGCGGATGTGAACTTCAATGCCTTTCAACCTTGACCGAGGAGACAGAATGAGCTGCGGCATTTGAGGTTTTTAATAGTGGTGTTCAGAGGTCGACTTGGCTGCTTAGTTTTCTGGCCAAATCGTATTGTGTGTTTAATCGTCACCTTCTCTTCGCTCACACCCAAAATCTAAGGACGAACCGTTGGAGCGACTCAAGATGGTGATCATAACGTATCCGAGAGGTCTCATCTTTTGAATCTTGGTACTCAGCAGACCGTGTGGTTGTGACGCCACAGCGAAATCGATGATGAAACGGTTGTAACAGAACTGGAGGCGCTTATCTGATTGGGTGGTTGTTCATCAGCAGAAGTTACCTGAGCTCGGTTACGTGGACCCTTGCGCACTTGAGTGGTCCATGGATCCACGGTGCTCAGAAATTCACACACAGCCGCTGAGAAATTCACGGAACGATCATTGAAGCGGCAGCACCTAAGTTCCGAGTCTCAGGCTTCCATCGGTGGGGACCATTGAACCTGGGGCTCGGCCACAGCGAAATGTTTTAATATTCCAAAGAAGCTATGCTTTTATGCATATTTGATCATGCCTTTAGAGGTGTGTCTCGTTTTACAGAGAATATACCATTTATTTATTTATCTTGCGGAAGATGTTCTTATCTGTGAGGCATGCGGCAAGGTCCTGCATGTGTAAGATAAGATATCTGTCTGGAACGGTTAGCCGATTAAGTGCGCGGTACTCACTGCAAGGGCGCCAGTCACCAAACTTATTGGGCACCACCTGCAGGGGAGAGGACCGAGGGCTGTCGGAAGCGCGGATTATTCAAAGTTCAAGCATGTGTCAAACTCCTCCCTAGCTACCATTTGTTTCTCGGGCGATAGTCGGCGTCGACGGCATGAGGCGGGTGGGTCATTCACACGTATGTGGAACGTGACTTGGGATGCCACGGACAAAGTTCCGTTCATTGGTTGAACCGGCTTGGAATACGGAGAAAAGCGTTTGGGGTACCCTGGCGAGGTCAGAAGAAATGCATAGACCGGTGTTCTAGATGCGATATCGGCGGTGATGCCACGTACACTGACTTTCGTTGCAGCCTCAACTAGCATCGGACATTTCGCATCGACCAAGAAATGGAAGTGCCAGATAAAGTCAGTGCCGATGCTGGCAAAGGGGACTGCAGCGATAGTGAATACCCAGCGGAACGTGCGCCGAATACCTAGGTCCAGGGTAAGTGACCGATGACAATAGGTGGCTATTGGCTTGCCACTGGCAGCCCTGTGGCTTGTCGACAGGGTAGCTGTAGGCTCACCTGGCATAAGGGTAATGCGGCTGCCTTCAGCCCCGGTACCAACAACGTTTGTAGCTACTGAGCCAAACCACGAGGGTAGAGCGTTCGCGGCACCCACAGCAGTAGTTGTTAGTCCACTGGCCGTTCTGAGTGGTGGTATTCCGGGCTTAACCTATCTTTTGCCATTCACAAGTCTGTATAGTAATTTGGTGTTACTCGTAAATTTCAACACCATATGCTCCTGCCGTTCGTACTTATGGACTCTAAGGTGTGACGTGCAGTAGTTTCTGATGACTTTGTAATCCTGCTATGTGATATCACATGAGCTTAGCAAAGTGTGCCTCCAGATTTCATCTCTTCTGTTGATCCATTTACGTGTTCTGCTCCGGATCCACGTATTGGTCCGGCGCGATGCTCGTAATGGTACAACCTTCGATGCTGATTGTATGACCCAGGTAATTTTGTATTTCAGTTAATTCCACGCGTCATTCGCTGAGCTGTGCGTCTGTAGGTCCCAGTCAACGTTTGCTGCTAAGCTGTGCGGCTTAAAATCGTCAGTAATAGTTGCAAACACGGTTTGCGACCTCGTTGCCCGTGAATCCGGACCGGTTAACTATAACTTCTGATAAAACAGGTCATGTGGAAAAGGTTATCTGAGTTACCTTGAAGCGCACTATAAGTATGCGTCTTCTTGAAAGGTAATGCGTTTTTGGCACCAACGAAGTTTATCTGACGCAACGCATCGTGATTCAGCACCCTGTCCAACACGTACCTAACAGCCTCGGATACCGCGCCGGCGCGCGTTGATTGCAGGTGGGTAGTCTAAGTCATGAATGCACAATCACCTAACGTGACTTACCAGTTCTCGACGGAGTTCCGGATCCACTAATTTGCCCTCCAACTAGAGGAACTCATCAACGTTAGAGGTTGGTAACGTTAAATCGGTGGCTTGTATCGGCCTTGCATGCCATCTGACCTGGCTCATGGAAGTTTGGCTTTCCTTCAAAACGTGCAGTGTTTCCTGCACGCGCCTAAGGGATTCTGATAAGTGTTTGCGTCGTGCACCTGACAGGGGCACGTACCAAGTACACTGCGTAGCATATTGCGGTCTTGTTCGCGCATGCGAAGTTCAGCTGCATCAAAGTTGTTGCAATTACTAAGCTCAACCATACCTGCTAAAGCGTTTAAAGTCTCTATAACCGTGCTATACGTGTGATGACAGCTGCCTGCCAGGGCTTGTAGCTAAAGTGACCAAAGTTAAGACTTACAACATGTGAATGGCATACAAGAAAAATTGCCGAAATTCAGTCGCATTCCACCAATGAAACTTATCGACGCTTCTACAGCGGTGTGGAAAACTACGTGGCCAATGTCAGCGATTGCTGTACAGTACACCGTTAAGACGTGCCACAGTCTTCGTATCCAAGCAAAAGTCATTGCTAGATGCTGCAGTTGTCCACAATGATATCAAGCGTCTCATGGCACCCAAACAAAAAGCATGCATATTGTCTATTGGAAACAGGGCCAACATATCTATGGGCAAGTATTCAAATGGTGACCAGTTGCTGCGGCAGTGCGAACGGAACTACTTATCTGTACACAGGCGGCAAGCGGTGCATGGAAAAGTTACATTCCGCGCAATATAAACACCTCGTTGAACACATTTATCGCAACTACCATACCCAGAATGAGCTTTACTGCGCTTTACATATGACCGCGCTGGTGCGTCACAAATGATACCCATGATACGAACGGCGTTTGGCGTCGTTCGACCGCGCAATAGCACGCCTGTGCAAGTAACCTTTACAATTCAGTTATAAGTGGAGCGAAGAAATGATGCACATTCCAGGGTCTACGTGGCCTCGAGTACACAACAACCACATAAGGGATCGGATAACCAGGGCGCCACCGACCTGCACAAAATGCACCACGCACGCCGGAGAAATTAAATGGTGAAAACCCATCCACGTGCCACTGCAGGTGAATGCTCTCAGACCCAGTCACACTTTCGCGCCGGTAAGCCATCTTAAGCTCGTAACTTATTCCCATGTGCCCATACGTACCGGGATGTGCATCCTTCTCGTTCGTGGGTCTTGGGGTTCTCAGTACCTGGCGGTAATCTTTCGGTAAAAAGAGTATAAACTTACGCAGGCCATCAAGAAGCTTGTTTACAGGAAAAGCAAAAGTGCTCATATTATGCACACATGATGCCAGAAAATTTCGTGCCTCAATACACAGATTTGGTGACGTGGTCATCTCAAAGATGTGCATGCATGTTCCTCTGACTGGCACGTCATTTTTCACCTCCTCACGTTGCTTTTCCGTCCGTGAGGACTGAAGTGAAAGCACATCGGTTGATGGGGGTACACAGCCATTGTCGACAGCATACAAACGGTCACCCAGTTGCGTCATGTAGTGGTCTACCATCACCATAAAAATACGCTTGAAAACCTCCTAAAAATACATCCATTTTACTTGTATCGCTATATTCGCACACGGACTACTTCACCCTCGGCAAGTCTACGCAAAAGAAGCAGTCGCATTCTCAATGTGCGTGCCGAAGATATCGCAAAAAAGCAACGACGTAGGGATAAACAATTACGCATCTTTAAAATATCAAACACAATTAAGACAATTGCTTACGTAATGCTTGTTGAACACAAAGATCTTGATGAGGAGAAAAACGGACGTATTCACGCGGTAAGCACCAAGGGAATTTGGGAGCAATCAATTGATCGAGCATTTCGACTTCCGTTAAAAAATGTATGCAAAAAAACACGCGGGCTTACCTTATATGCCAACATTTGCGCAAATACTATCCTTTATAATCCCTTAAGGCAATTGTACATGAGTTTTGATTGTTCAACAAATCATTTGATCAACTTGTGGGTGACGTTTTGCCAATACGTGTCCACTTACTCGTCATCTTTTGCTATGCCTGCGGACTCGTCCGCTATGTACGGCGCATGTTGACCAGGGTGCCTACCTGTCTAGCATCCGCGACGTGACCGTCGAGTCCGCCACTGGAGCGATTTAAAATATGAGCTGTTGTTTATTAGGACAACCAGTTTCTGAGTTCTCTAAATGTATAGGATTTACTGGGGTAGTCTGTTGCAAAAGTTGTTTATAATGAGGTCAGAAGCGCTAGAAAGCTAAAAAATGTAATGCACCATGCTTAATTGCAAAGTTGTATAAAAATAGATGTTAATATATAACGGTACGCGCGGTTCAAACAGGAACAGTATGTAAAAAATTGCTTAGGGCTGGCCGAGCTATGTCTCCATAAAATGAAGGAAGTGGCAGCGTGTTTGGTCATTTTCCAAAATATGCGAGTGTCGATGTAAAGCATATGGTTTGTAAGTAGGGATTGGTTTGCAGTGGAGGTGTAGCGCCCTAAAAGATAATTGCTACCTTTCATGTACAATTTTATTGCTAACCGATTGTACATTACTCCTTCTTGTTTTAATCTTCCTTACAACCGGCTCGTCACTCGATAGCCTTGTAAGTTCCCGCGCTCACGTGTTCGCTTTCTTCTCGCTTCATCCGTCCGCTTCTTATTTTAGCCCATCGAATACAGTCCGCTGTATCCGACTCCCATCGCCTTCTGATATCCGCGCTTTATTTCGCGCACCGTCTCAAACTGGTATTAATTAGTCCTACAGAGGTTACCTGTGGCAGTCATAACCGTGTAATCGAAATGGTGACCAAAATCATTATTACTTGTAACATAATTGACTGCGTGAGTGCAAACATATCTCCTGCCCTAAAATGACATATATATATATAATCTAAACGATTGTAAATGTTTAAAGAACCCCTGTTCCTCCTAACAGCTCTTAAGCTCCGAAATGATTACTCATGTACTTCGATGGCACGTACCATTACTTCATGCAAAATGACTTAGCGTGGATCAAAATCAGGTCATTTAACACACCTAGCAGGAAAAGCATGATGATCAGAATAACAAACAGCTGCAGTCCCTACTATTAAATATCACATTCCTCGGCGTCCACAATTTTACACCACAAAACCCTTCGTAAGTAAACACAATATTTCTTTCAGGCTAAGCAACATTTAGGAAATCTATTCCATGACCCATTCTACATGTATTACGCATCAAACTTGCAGGAGTACATAGATTTGCAAAGAGCAATAATTCTCGTAGGCATTTCTGAACTATGAACATACTACTGTTCTTTATTACCTTCATAAACCTCTATGGTTGGCGGCATCCGGTTTCGGATATTCCTGTCACCGTGGCCAGCCACAGGGCGCCTGCGCCTACAGAGGGACCGTGGGTGGCTTGCACTGCACCATCCAAAGCTCCAATCACACACCCCATATCCAGTGTAAACCCGAAGGAATAAGACCGGGAGACATGTGGATGGGTGCCACGTTTCTTCAACGGAGCCGGACCACACTCCTTCACAGGCAAAAACAAGCACGCTGTACTTGGGTAATCAATCGCACGCAAGGCGGTGGCCGGACCGTAGTCCGCTACACACTGATTGCAGGGAACCACTCTTTGATCCTAACATGGCTACAAGGACCTGCACCCTGTCCCCTCCAGCAACGACCAACTGTCTCCTGGAGCCAGTATGGACGAGGTAGTGGGTACGAGACAGGTAGGCACCTTGTCAACATGCACATCAAGCGCAGCCGCACCGGGGACATCAAGCAACAGCCAATCACTTGAGAGAAACATAACAAAGAAAATAACTCGAGTAATGCATAAAGGAAGGGTGACATATAGCTTAAAGTAGTGAGCGTGTGAAGTAGGTTGTTTGCCGAAGAATGCGATATAAGTTTATGAGGTAAGAAAGTATACTTTACGGAAATGCCACGAACACAAAATTGTTTCCGAAAAGGACTAATATTGGCTTAAGTGACGTGTGCAAATTTGTAGAAGTGAGTACATGTAGACATTTAGATGAGAAAGCAAAGCATTGGGACAAAATTGAAAACCCACCACCTGAAATAAACAGACACAGGACGCAGACAAACGGTGATTTAAACCTTAAATTAGTGAGCATACGAAATAAGTTGTTTAAAAAGAATACGTTTACAAAAGAATACGAGGTTAGTTCATGTGGTCAGGAGGTTTATTTTACGGAAATGCTACAAACACGAAAATGTTATCGAAATAATTACAAGTAGCTTAAGCGACGTATGCAAGTGTGTAGATGGGAGTATAACTAGGCATTTATATGGGAAAGAAAAGCATTAGGGCAAAATTGAAAACCCACCACCTGAAATAAATAGGCTTAGCATGCAAGCACGCGATTAGTACATCGAATGCAGCGTACCTACAAACGCTGCGCCGGTGCTGCCTACGTTCTCTACAGAACCCGTCGTCGCTTCGGTAGTAGTCCCGAGTGGCCTCGCTCATGGCTCGCTAGGCCTGCCTGACTCAGGCACTCGCGATTGCATATGTTACAGCACCATGCACTGGATGTCGATGGAATACAATCCATCGGTGTTTGCCACTTCCGCACTTGCCCCTTCTTCTCTGCATGCATGAGGTCTTTCTCCCGCACTTTAGCAACTGCCTTCGTGATCCGATCGCGCCATATGCGCCTATCAACCACTTTCGATTCCCATGACCTGCAATCAAGATTGGAACGTGAGGCTCACTTTGATCATGTCCTGGTAACGGAACATTGGTTTCCCCACGTCCCGCCTCCCAAAACTTAGCTGACCGTATAGGAGTTGTTTCGGTATCCAAGTCGAATCCATACGCCACACATGACCGAGCCATCTCAGGTGTCTCAGCAAAAGTATGCAGTCCACTGTATACAT
Organism: Dicrocoelium dendriticum; assembly: GCA_944474145.2. Classification (NCBI taxonomy): domain Eukaryota; kingdom Metazoa; phylum Platyhelminthes; class Trematoda; order Plagiorchiida; family Dicrocoeliidae; genus Dicrocoelium; species Dicrocoelium dendriticum. The sequence goes on along the minus strand of OX104064.1, from coordinate 104,722,780 downwards.
CCCACTTTGTCGCAACACTTCCGTGTCTGCGACACTGGCGCTCCAACCGATGCGCAAAATTCGCCGCAGACACGGCTGGTGGAACCGCTGGAGATATCGCACATCCCGATGGTACATCGTCCACGTTTCACTGCCGTATAGAATAACGGACAGTACCATGAATTTGTACACCATCAGCTTCGTGCCAATGGTAAGCTGATGGTTGTTCCACACTCTGTACTCAAGCTTCCCGTGTGCCGCCGCTGCCTTCGACACGCGAATACGCAACTCAATGTGTAGCTGCTGGTCAGTCGACATCACACTCCCAAGGTAGCTGAGGCGGGAGGTGGTTTCCAATGCTTCAGCACCAATGCTGATTTGCGGCAATAGTGAAGATTGCACCTCCGGTGAAGGCTGAAAGAGACAGACAACTTTGCTTGTGTTGATGTTGTGCCCGACTTTTGCCGCTGTCGAAGCCAGAGCACTTGTCATGTGCTGCAACTCATCCACGCTGTGTGAAAACAACGCACAGTCGTCAGCAAACAGTAACAAACGGATAGTTGTCTCACAGGATAGAGTTCTCGCACCGAAACGACGGATGTTCAGCAACCCACCATCAATACGGTGCTCCACACGAACACGGTAAACAAAAGCCGCATCAAAAGCTCCAAAAAACAATGCATGAAAATATATATTAAACAGGGCAGCAGCTAAGACACAGTCTTGCTTCACACCAGAGACAACTGCAAAGTCATCCGAGGTCTCTCCACTCAGCTGCACCCTCGCTCGCATACCACTGTGCAGACATTCAATTGAACTTACAAACTTACGCGGGCAACCAAACTTACCCAACACCAGCCCCAGTGCCTCGCGGTTCACCGTATCAAATACTTTGGTGAAATCAACCAAAGGCGAGTACAATAGCTGGTGTCGTTCTCTGCACTTCTCTTGCAACTGACGAGCCGCAAACACCATATCTATAGTGCTGCGACCCGAACGCAATCCACATTGCTCTTCCGCCACGTTTGGTTCCACAATCTGTCTCACGAGGCGATTGAGCAGGATTCGGGCAACCACCTTGCCCACACAACTAGGTAAGTTGATGCCACGCTAATTCGTGCAACATTGCTTGCTCCATTTACCCTTGTACAGTGGTAGCACAAGGGCATCCTTCAGCTCAGAAGGCACCTTCTCCTGGATCCATACACGTTGCACCAAGTGGTGCAGCGCAGTCAACAACGCGGGTCCGCCGTGTTTCAATACTTCAGGCAAAATCCCGTTGGCTCCGGCACATTTGCCGTTTAGCAGCTGAGCAAGTACTCTCTGCGTCGTATCCAGTGTCGGCGTATCCGCCAGATTTGCCTTCACGTCGTACTGCTTCAAACCGTTCGATGTAGGCCAGTCGATCTCTGAACGGTTGTTCAAGAGACAGTCAAAGTGCTTCCGCCAGATCTGTATTATGTTTGCAGTCTGTGTGCAGGTAGCGCCTGAACTACCATCGATCAGTGTCCTCAGATGCTCCAATCTCCGTCCATACACCGCTTTCAAGGAGTCAAAAAATTCCTTATGTTGGCGGCGTTGGGCGTAGCATTCTATCTGCTTCGCCTTCTCCGTCCACCATGCATTTTTTAAGCGACAGAGCTCTCGGGTCAGTCGCCGTCGAAGTTTGCGAAACTGATTACTCTTTCCCAAGTCACTGGGATCTACAACATGCGCAGCAAATGCTGCATTATTCTCCGACACCAATGCGCTGATCGTCGCATTGTTCTCATCAAACCAATCAGGTCGCTTACGGTTTGCGAGCCCGATGGTCTCCTCGGCAGCAGCTGTCACCTGGTCGCGAATGTGGTGCCACAGGTCGCCCACTGCGGCTTTGCATTCCACATCACACAGGCGTGCGGCCAACGTCTTCTCCAGCTCAGGACGTTTCGCCACAGTACGGAGGGAGAGAATGTTAACTTTACGCCGATTCACGGCGGGAGTGCAGTACATCGATTTATGAAAATATATGTACAGTTTGGTCCGCACCAACTTGTGATCGGTGCCCCACTCAGCCCCATGCAGTACACGTGTCATGCGCACTTCACGCATATCACGCTGACGTACGATAACATAGTCGAGCAGGTGAGAGTGACCACTCCGTGGGTGAGTCCAGGTTGTTATATCACTCGCAATCAGTACAAACCGAGTGTTTGTGATCGTCAGGCCGTGAGTGGCACACAGTGTGGTCAGCCTGTCACCGTTCGCATTTGCTGGACCAATGCCACGCGAACCGATAACATCTGTCCTCACCGATGCACCACGCCCAACGCGCGCGTTGAAATCACCCAGCAGAAATAGTCTGTCGCTCCTCGGCACAGACCGTATCACGGAGGATAGCTCAGTGTAGAATTGATTACGCGTGTCATCAGGATAACACATGGTCGGACCGCACGTGCTTATAAAAGTAGCAAACTTACCTTTTCCGAGTCGTAGGCGAACGGTCATCAGTCGCGCTGATGCCTGTTGGTTCACACACCAGCTGGCCATGGAGGCGATCGGATATTGCAAACCCGACCCTTGTTCACGTGGACCTGAGGCGGCGTTTCCCACCCAGCAGAATGTATAGCCAGCACCTGCTTCATGCAACTTACCTTGCTCAGTGAGTCGGGTTTCACTGAGCGCCGCAACATCGAAGTTGTAGCGCGCCAGCTCCATCGCGACGAGTGCAGTGAGTCGCTGGAGTTCCGGTCTGGTAGTGTGCGCACGTACCAGCACCAGATGCTGAGCACTTTTTGCGCAAGCATACGATTACAGTTGTGGGCGATCGCACCCGAGGTGGTTGTTGTGCTTCAGAGGTTTGCTTGAGGGACTCCGCCCGGAGCAGTTTGCTCAATTGCCTGACTCACAAGGTAGTGGGTTGTTTGGAGGTTTGCTTTAGGGACTCAACCCGGAGCCTTTGGCTAAATAGCCTGACCCACAAGGCAGTGGGGAGCAGATCCAGCTCGGGTATGTGATTGCAGAGACCGATGGGGATCTGCTTGACGGTCGTCACACGCAGCCTTTTAGGTTCTGGAACAATTGTTGTATGTTTTGCGACCGTAGTAGGGTACGCTCCTGCGACCACGGCCAGACGCAGGTGGGGTTTGGCTGGTTTGCACCAATTTGACCAGGAGCTGCCTGGCTTGAGGCGGGCAGTAGCAAACCATTGAACATCCGGAGGTGTCCTCCCACCGTCAGAGACAATGCGTGGCGCTCTTGCTCTACGCCAAACGGGCTGTGGGCATATAACCCTTAGACCTGTTGTCTCCCATGGCTAGGTCTTACGGGCAGTGGGCCATCGACCACTTCCTAACCTCCGAAGAGGATGGACTAGGATACTGCCAGGGCGCCCACTCCTGACAGGAGAACGGCTCGGGTCCTCAGCCAAAGTCTTAGATTAAAAATACACCCGAAAGTCAGCGGGTCTAGCACATGGTCAGTTAGCCGACTCATGCGGATTGGTGTCCTGGATTTTAGGAGGGAGAAGGGCGAAACCCAACTCTTACCCAGCGGTCGCCACGTGGAGGCGCCCAGGACATGAGGCTATGGCGCGACAGTAGCAGCAGCGGGTGGACCATCTGTCAGGATCTAGCCAACACCAGCTTCAGCGCACCATAGGCTCTCCCGCCCATAAATCTATATATGCATACACATATACGCATATACGCACTATATATATATATATTTATTTATTTATTTATTCTCGACTATGCGTGGCACGCCAGTTGAGGCATGATCAGGTATGTACAGCTGTACAGACATTTTATGGGAACTGTAGTGACAGTAGAAAATTGTTCATATGTCCATGCTTGGAACTGTGCGATGGTGAACATGCGAATGAACGATTTGTTTGGACATAATCGCTCTGCCATATATCGCAGTCATACCTCGAGTAATAATAGATAAAGAATCCTTAGTGATCCATTGGAAGATAATTGAAGAGCAAGCTATCCAGTATGATGCTTCTAATTGAGCTGCCAGTGGGTAGTTATGGGCTGTGACTTTATTCGGTGGCGAGTCACATTCGCCACGTTGCAGTGTTGTTAAACGGACATTTGTGGCTTTTTATAGGGAGAACGCTTGCCAGGCGAAAACCCACCACGTCCTGAAACACTGCCGCCAATCCATTGAATGGCAAATTGTAACTGGCTATGTTTCTTGTTGAAGGTTCTTTTGCTCCGTTATTCGCAGTCAAGTTGCGTCCCATTTTCTGCTGTCTGATGCGCTATGCGAGCGGCCATTGCGTGCCTGGGTCCTCTCCTGTTCCAGATCGGTAGGTCATGAACTAAGCATTCTTTCTGGATATGATGTGTTGATCATCCGCAGAACCACGTGCAGCCTCGAAGAATATACGTTGAAATATGTTGAAGTCTTGGAGGACAGGATAGGTTCCGAAGAAAGAATCGCAGAGCCCCCGGGGTATGTAGTGAAATTGATTAGAGATTGTGGTAACCACGGCCATTTGAGCGGTCAAAGCGGATTGAAGAGCTTAGAATGACCGATGGTTCAAGCTTTGTCTTGGCAGGAGAATGTGCCTTCCGTAGTCGAAAGTCCTCCAGCCAAGAGATATGTGGAAGAGGTATTGTTGGGTAAATTGGACTCAGTGGTTCATGCCGCGGAAGAATTGATTGATTTGTCCAGTTAGTAAGTTGTAAAATAGTTGATAATTTTCCGCTCATGTCCAGGTATACGCGTATATATGTATGCATATATAGGTTAATGAAAGTAGTGAGGAACAGTAGTGTGTTCGTAAGTAAGGAATTTTTACGTGAAATAATATTTGTGTGCAAATCCATGTACTGCGGCATGTTTGATGCATAATACATGCGAAATGAAAGATTGGAGACATATCGGCAAGGTTACGTTGCCTAAAAAAGTCGTTTAATTACAAATGGTTTTGTGGTATACAATCGTGGACCCGGATGAATGTTATATTTACTAGTGAGGACTGCAGCTGTTTGTTATTGTAATCATCATACTTTTTCTACTAGGTGTGCTAAATGGAATGATTTTGATTCACGCAAGATGATTTCGCATGAAGTAATGGTACGTAAGCAACGAAGTCCGGGATTACTCATTTCGGAGTTTATGGGGTTTTTGTGGGAACTGGGGTTCTATAAACATTTAAAATCGTTTAATGAATTTTGCCTCGGGATTGTTAACGGAGTTAATCCGTTATATGCGGTGAAGTAGGGAAGATGGACTCCACCAAAGGTTTCCGTGCTTGACAAATAAGGCATAGTGTTCTGGGTTCAACAACCTTAACTGAAGATGCAGCTGGTTTTAAGTTACTTATTATTGCCGCATTTTATTTGTAAATTAACCCGCTGCTGGGTAGACTAACAAGACGTACTGAGTAGGAAGTGAATGTTTGGAGCAACGGATTGGCAGTAGAAAGGAAACCGGTGCACATGACGACGTTGTAATGATATACGCTATGCGTGTAAGATGGGGTATGATTGTAGCAAATGGGCAGCGGGACACTCAAACCCTATGCAAATATTCTTATCTTTGTGGGGAGCGTGGCGAACGCTCATCACCAAGCAAGCGAGAATACTGAAAAATGGTTCATCAAGCATTATTACAAGGCGACTTGAGGGCGCTACGAAGTAAACCTTCCCAAGGCTCAGTGAAATAGGGAAACAAGGTTTACAAAGAATGTAGGGCTACAGCGGCATGTTCATCATCAAAAATGACCGCATAAGAAGCACTTACCACGTTCTTAAGGGATGAGCATGTTGTTCGCATTTCTTGCAGTATTTCATCACACTTCAAGATGTAGGAATTGGCCCACATATTGTCTGAAGATTACGGAACCACCCACTGAACCATGTGAGCTTGTAGTCCGCCGCTAGGAAGGTGCAGACTTTGCACGTTACCTATGCGAATTGGGACGACAAGGCACAGTGACAGAGGGTGGACTTGAAGAAAGCCGTTGCTCCTTTCTCTAAGGAACGTGTAATGTAGACGAAAGTGGAAAGCGAAGGAAGACCGGAGCTGGTGATATGACAGCAGACGACTAATGCACGCAAGTCACAGGTTGACCAAGAGCAGTAATGAGGACGGCGGATTGCGGTGCATATGTACTATGTCTCTGAAAAGGAAGTCACCATTAAAATTTGATGTTACCTTTAGCTCGCATTCACTAACGCCTGATATAAAGGTAGCAGCCGGCGGGAGGAGGGCCAGAGCAACGATAACCTAGAAGTTGTGTGCGGCGCATTTGTACTTTGGCTATGAAAGTGACGTCATCACTGAAGCGTAACCTTGCCTTTGTACATGTATCACTGGTGAAGGCTCAAGTGGGGCGAAAACGTAGGAAAATAGACAGTGGCAGGGTTCACTTTGACGGCTGCGCATGTTATTTTGGCTGTGTAAAAGCTGTCATTCATGAAGTAAAAGGATACCTGTAACTAGATTTCACAGCTGCGACGTATCACGGTGGCCGTACGTCTGAGGAGACGCAGCGGCAGCGGTTAGTAGGAGGACGATGGGCGGCGCATACCACTGTGCCTATGAAAGAGAAGTGACCATGGGAACCCAATGGTACCTGTGTCTATGAATCAACGATGCATCACATGCGGGTGGCAGTACGTGGGAGTAGGCGTAGTGGCTGAGGTAAGTACTAGGGCAAACGGAGGCGCATATCGCTTGGGCTCTGAAAGAAAAGTTATCATTGTAATCTAATGGTACCTGTGACTATGAAGCAATGATGCGTCACTTGTCGGTGGCAGTATGTGTGAAGAGGCGCAGTGCCGCTGATACATGATAAGGTGCTAGCGGATAAGCAACGATGAATGTAATTTGTTCTGGACATTGGGAAACCAGATGCAATAAAGGTGACAGCAGTTTGAACCCTTCGCAAATATTCACCACTAGTTGAGCGAGCGTGTATACAGCTCGGAACCCAGCAAGAGTAAAACCATTGGAACCGGCTTCGACAGCCTCTTAACAGGCCACCGTGACAGGTCGAAATCAATGTAAACCGGACATGGAAAATGAAGTCCTTAGGCAATACAAACGTGCAATATTGTTTAAAAGATGTTATGTGTAAAATATGCGGTGGTGTTTAGGCGCACGGCATTCCGCATCAGTCTGCAAGCGACATGACGGTCAGAGCCATCATGCATTCGAAGGGAATATGCACGCGTTCTAAAAGTCACGTGTGCATGCATAATACACAAACCGTAGGCGCGACGAAGTAGGTATGCTGCGTCCCATGTTAGTTGGAGACGGACCAGTAGTGGCGGATCACTGAACTAGGCACCACAAATTGACAGGGGTTCTGAAAGAAAGGTTTCGGGGAGGCCGATCAATAGCTTTGCAACAGCCATATAGGTGGCACGCATACTCAGCAGTTCAAAGAGCTACGTGTGAACAGCCGATAAACTTACCGGAGGTGCTACGGAGTATATATACGGCGGCAAAGATTTCGTGGAGGCTGAAGAGTAGTGGCGGATAACCCATATCGGCAGAACAGATAGACCCCAGTTGTAAAAGCCACTTGTTAAGAGGCAATATACTTACCGGTGGCGCAACGGAGTATCTTGTCGGGGCAAAGGTTTCGTTGACGCTGAGAAATAGTGTCGTATAACATATATAGGTGGCACACATACACAGCAGTTCAAAAAGCCACATGTCAACAGCCGATACACTTACCGGAGGTGCCACGGAGTATATATGCGGCGGCAAATGCTTCGCGGAGGCTAAAGAGTAGTGGCGGATAACCAATGTGGGCAACACAGATAGACATCAGCTTTAACAGCCACTTGTTAAGAGGCAATATATTTACCGGAGGAGCAACGGATTATATTGGTGGGGCAAAGGTTTCGTGGAGGCTGAGCAATGGTGTGGTAACATCCATGTAGGCGGCACGCATACATAGCAGTTCTAAAAGCCCCAGGTGAACGGCCCATATACTTACCGAAGGTGCAAGGGAGTAGATTGCGGCGGCGAAGGTTACGTGGAGACTGACCAGTATTAGTGGATCAATATTATACACAGCCCGGATGAAGAGCAATTCTCAAAGCCACATGTGGACAGACAATACATGTACCGGAGGTACAGAGGATTAGATAGCGGGGCGAAGATTACGCCGAGGCGGACAACTAGTCCTGGAACACCAGTAGGCACAATGTTTTCAAACGAAATGCATACACCGATGGAGTGGAACAAAAAAGGCTGTTAACAGGAACACAGGGAACCGACCCCCATAGCCTTGAACGATTCCCACTGCAGAATCACCAGTTATATCCGCAGCGGAGTCCCCGGAGGTGCGCACCAGCTAACGAGGACAAACCTGGCACCATGAAATCTACAACACCGTGAGTCATTGATCCTACTTTCCTACTTTTGAACAGAGCCGTGTTATCCTCCGTGTCACAGAACGGAAGGGGCTAACAACGCTGCTGCATGTCCCGCACGTGTACCCGGCAGAGTACGATGTTGCCAGTGGGATACGCATTGCGAAACGCATTCACATGCGCAGCGCACTTGTCCATCACCAAAGTTCGAGAACCGGCAACTCCGGGGGACAACTCCAACCTACCTCTCACTGCCTCTTGGTAAGTGGCATCCATCTCCTTTGGCAGAAGCGCATAAAAGGAATTCATACCAAGGCCGCTAACATCCACAAACATGCGCTGCCATAAGATGTAACCCCCGTAATTCATCTGATATGTGGAGTCCGCGAAAATGACCTCACCTTATTGGCCCACCAACTCCAGCATACGCGTGGGTACGAAAAACAGGTACCAACGCTCATTTCACTAATGCATAATTTTAAGATGACCATTTCTTCGCAACAGCTGCGTAACCCCTTCCACTTCCGTGACACAAGCGTTACGATGACGCTGCCGTATCTCATACAAACCGCGCCTTGTTAAACGAATGGTATATTGCTGGCGCACAAATGCAAGCGTCTCCTGCGTCCGACGAAACGTTTTCGATAAGTTAAGCACCATGCGTTCGTGATCCCTTGGTGGCCTCCGATTTTTCGTAAACAGCCAAGGCTTCTTCACTTGAAACCTATGCGCATGAAGACGCTGACAGGTTTCAGCTGACGCTCGGTCTGCTACACGATTGGTCAGGCAAGTGGCAAATGCCTATCATTCGTGATAAGTGCTGTGTTTTCCAATCGGTGATCAGGCACCTTTCGGTGCTTACCACATCGGTAGTTTTCTGTTGAAGAATGTGGTTGGCGAGAAAGATTTGGGTGTACTTACTTCTCCAAACCTAAGAACAACCCAGGACACGTTGGGGAAGGTAGCAGCTGCCATAAGAAGGTTGTTCTATAAATTGTCTCCGCAGAACTTCAGGCTCCTGTTTTCCTCCCACGTTCGTCCAATACTGGAGTACTGCCTACCTGTCATAAACCCACTCACGAAACTTGAAGGTGAGTTGCTTGAGACGGTTCAGAGGCGCGGATCCAAGTCTGTATCTATGCCACATGTTTTACCTTATCCCCTTCGTCTCCAAGTTAGGAACTTATTTACCCTGGACTACCGCCGTCGCCGTGATGATCTGATTAATACTAGACGCATTTTAAGGGGCGATTTGGGGAAGGAGGTGCTGCAGTTCTTCCAGCTCAACACAGATTGTTCAACACGGGGCCACAGCTTATAACTTTTTAACCCTCGGCGGAACCATATCCGGTCCGATATCTCGTTATTCACACGGGTTATGAATAAGTGGAACAATCTTCCTGAATGTGTGGTAAGTGCCCAGACAGTGAATGTTTTAAAGAACGATTGGACAAGTACATGCTGAGCATGCCTGGATTTCGCTGTTTCTGCTGCAGCTGCAACAATCCCTAGGGGAACACAGTTTAACATCGACAGGTCATCCAGACAATGAACGGGAGGTGATGGAGCTGACGCGGGTCTTCCCTTCTGCTCTCTATAACTCCATGAACTCTATGAACTGTGGACAATGCATGCCACAGACACGCGTTTCCAAGCTCGTAACGTGCGCTCTTAGACGTCGTTGAAAAGCGAGCTGGACAATTGTAACAGCGGTACCTGTAATACTCTTTTCATCAAGCAGTCGCAATGCACTTACCGCTTTCCAGCTATATTGCTGCGGTTGCTATGCACGCATACAAACAGAATATACCGGTACGGGCATCCTTCTGGTAGCACCTGTCCAGCCTCCCTCTGCCCACTAAGCACCAGTGTCCGATGAAAGCCAGTTGGATGTCTGCTGGGTGCCCGTTGGGTGAGTGCTTGAGCGCCCGATGGGCACCCGAATGGCAAAAATTGTGTCACTCATGGGACCCTCGCGGAGAAAAATAACGTAGCGCCCCTCTTCGCACGCTCAGCTTTCTACGATTTCCAGCCGTAACGAGTACAGCCTAGCCACATTATCCTCCCTTCTCATATTACTGCAAGCACGTTAATGCGATCGCACACTTTGCATGCCATGGACACCACACAGTTCGCGGAAACATAATGTAATATGGATCTTATAATTTACAAAGCGGAATCTTGCAGTGATAACCGTTCTGTTTCCTTCTGTATCCAGGATTCACGCTCTTTTGTTCCTTGTACCCAGCGTCGCAACTTGTCAACGATACCAAGCACTGTTCACCCTGGTATGTTGTTTCTCATAATGGAATCTGTTGAGTGCATTAAGGTTGTTTAAAAGGTAACATACCAAGGACCGCTGGAGCGAATGGTGTGTTCGCTATCTTATACTTATCCTCCACACCATACCAGTTCACCTGTAGGACCAAGTGGTTAGTCATGCAAGTAAGCATGACGTTTAGCACATTTTCTGAGATTGTCCAGCCACATACGTTAGATAAATAGTGCACTTACGAATAAGTAAAATTCCATGTGACTTACCATGCTGTTCATGAACTCAGCGTTCTCCGGTGCATTATTTACAAAAGGCAGTTGCGCTATTGTGTCCATTGGTAATGGAAATGGACACGCGTTGCTGGAACTTGGCACCTGAATTGCGTGCAGCGCGTTCAAGGACAACGCTACAGCTGTCATTCGTTCGCGCAGTTTCATCACTTCGCGATTTACGTTTCGCAATGTGGCTGCAAGTAAATGTTACGGAGACGCTGTGACCCAACCATTCATTTCCAACAGCAGTGCGCTGTCACAGGATGTTCCGCTAACAGCTAAACGCTGAGAAAAGCCTTGGTGAATCGGACTAAGCATGTAAAAACAAATGCATTGTTTACCTGGCTGTATGAGGATAGGCTAATAGGCGTTCATTTTCTTTATCCCAGCCGTCGCTTAATTCCTCCTCCAAATACAGCTTTGGAGGTGGAGATGATAAATCCAAGTTCACGATTTCAACAGTACCAAGCGTTGCGCAGGCGGTGACTGGCAGTCAGGAAAGGTTTTTACAATGCTGAGATAATATGCTATCTAGCTACAACATACGTTTTTCGCTTCCCCTATCGCAGCATTAAAATCGTTGCGTCGCTAGATGGCAATTTCGCTCATGTTAGCAAGCTCTGTTCCAAATTTTATCTTCAAGATAATCATCTAAAAATGCCTACAAATAAATCGTTCTGTAGCGTAACATGTACACCTGTGTATTCGTACTTTGTACGTCACGGCAGACGCAGGTGGTGGCAGGCGGTGCATCAGGAAATCCTGTAACTTTTTTGATGATAACTGTCCCCACAGAACTTCTTCATTATTAACTATCTAGGATAACAGAAACACTGCAACCGATGAATCATGAAATTCGACCATGCAATACATCAAAAATATATGTAATCAGAGCAGAGCATTTCCACAAGCTTATTAGAAGAGGTGAATGTGTTCGGTAGAGAAATTTTATTTGCGATATCAGATGCAGCAGCATATGCAGTGTGTTCCATGGTGTTGAAAACGTAACTGTAACGGCGCAACGCCGTTACTGTTGTACAACGATTTTGCGCACCCAGACTTTAAGTAGAAAACGGACTGTTAACTGAAGCAAATAAATAATAAATTAAGATAGCTTACATACGTCACTTGTTTCTTGATATCCTTGTGCCGCCAGATGTGAACGATGGGGTTAAATACAAGGTACTTAGCGCACGACACTCTAAGACATTTGCAGCCGATTACACTCAACAGAATCCATATCAGCGGAGCTAAGGAACCCCAACATTTAAAAATACGTAGGTCCGTGGATGGCAAACATTTTACGAACAGCGACGTAGTCTCTGTGAAGTGCTACACACACAATTTATTAGAACGTTGGCCCAGCACTAGCGAAGATCTTCCATGTGCGATGCCAGTATTATCTGGATGTGCATTCGTAACCTGCGCACCGAAATGTAAGAAACCGGTTTGTCGCCGACCACGAAGCACAACTACGGTCGATCCAGTGTCCTCCAAACAACAGCCATCATCTGTGACATTTGTTAACCTTCTCTTCGTTACGCGACAAAAAATTTGCGACGTCGCCGACGTCAGGCCATTTATGAGCTTTCGAAGCCGTCGTAGAAACGATTCGAATAGAAATGCGGAAAAGTTATCCATAGGTCCGAAGCGCCCGACATCCTGGCACATATGCACTAAACAATGCACGTTAAAGACCACCTCCTCACAGTAAAGCTTCGCGAAGTCACGCACCACCCTATTCAATACTGATTTCCCTTGCGAAAGGTAATGGGAACACCAACTACGGCAGAACAGAATGTATGCGGCGACGGATAACATAACAAATTATTGTACAAGTCTTCGGCAAACACGGCGCGAAAAACTACTGGACCTAGATGTAAAAGAAACTGTCTGAATTCCGTTGCCTTCCATCGTTCCACGTCCTCAAACGTGCTACACTTGCGCGAAACTCGAGGGTCAGGTTAACCGAACACATGCGAAATCGTTCATTGCTGATGTCGATGGATGTTGCTGGCAATCGTACATTTCCACTTGTTGGGCCGCAGCGCCACAGCATTATTAACTTCCGAGTTACTCCCAGACATAAGTTGTGCATGTAAGCAAGTGGCAGACAACTTATCATATCAATCCGTGGGGCCTCAAAAGGCGATCCTCCGATGTGATGTTCCGGTTGTTTGCGTATTCTAAACTCCATGCCATTACGTAATGAGCTTTTGGGATCAGTAGCGAAGGTAATTCTACCATCAACGTGCGAACCTGCAAATGTTTATTAAACTTTACGCTTTGCTTACCAGTTGTTGTGCATTTCCGCAGGCGAAATATCCGGAATGTTGTTTCACCTACCGAACGTATGCTGATGCAGGTGCATCGGCTATCACGCAGTCCAGAACGATGTTTATAACATCGTCATAAACATCCAAGCCGACACCGTTGCGTCCAGAGCCACGTTACGCAGACTTTCCTCTAAGGTGACCGATTCCCCTGGACGCAAAATCTTGGTCGGACGGGCTAAAATATATCATGTTACATGCAAAATTTGCATACTTAGAGTTAATAAAGTGGAAGCATAAGGCACGTCCGGTTCATACGTGTGATGCATGACTCCAACATCAGCCGATACTGCGTCCGTAAAACGCTCCTGCACAGCATGGCACGAAGAATGCACAGCTTGTACGGTAGGTACAGTACTTATCATCTCGCGTGTAGTTGAAAAGACATCCCGCTAAAAAACCCATACCTTGTACTGACATAACTCCTTGCACTTCTCTCTGTGTGTCATCTGCGACCCGTCGTATTCTACGATAAATACTTGTGGTAGAGCAACTTGAAAAGACGTTCACAGGCTTCTTATCCATAGTCGAAAATGGACCAGTAAACTCGGCGAGACACAGAAGCGAAATGCTAATTACGCGCCAGTAGCAAAGTAATAACTTGGTGCATTTAAACAAAGTGTTGTAGCTGGAGTATCAATCGTTATGGAGCAAAGAAATAAAAACAAGGTGCTGACCGCCAACTGTATTATACTACGCCACCGCGCATTTCCATAAATAAACATATATAATGATCGCCCGATGAGTGTCCCAATCCGTGCGCCCTAGTGACCGATGGTGCTGACAGGGTGGTACGCCTTCGCAGCTATAACGTTCCGACGAATAAACGATGTCGCCGTTTCCATCTGAAACACTTTCAGGTCATCATTCATTGATGCGAAGTCCAGATAAGGACCCTTGAGTATACGTCGGAATACAAACGAGTCATCCACCATGGCTATGGAGTAAACACCGTAACGCCTTTAAACCGCTCAGTATATTGATTCCAAATCCAACACTTAGCATTCAACAAACACCAGGTCCGGACATTCCAGTCCTTCTCCTCAATGTCTTCACCCTCTCAATGAAGAGTGGTCACTACCCGTCCAGCTGGAGGCACGCAACCGTCATACCACGACACAAACGAGGCTGTCGCCTAAATATTGACAATTATCGTCCCATTAGTCACACAGCTATTGCGTCTCGACTCATGGAAAGGATAATAAAGGACGCGATGCTTCGCTTTCTGTTGCCACGCAACCTTATCAATGGGTCCCAACACGGGTTCTTGCCGACTAAATTCTGTCAAACCTGCCAGTTTGAATTCTTAAACCACGTGACACACTCCATCGACCTCGGTCAGGCACTGGTTATTATCTTCCTGGACAGGAAAAAAGCGTTTGATCGGGTCCCACACAATGGTTTAATGACTAAACTAGCCGCATACGGTGTCTCCAGCCACCTCCTTTCATGGTTTTCTTCCTACCTTTCCAACCGAACGCAGTCAGTGCAACTGGGCGACATCTCATCCAAAAAGGCATCCGTAACCAGCGGAGTATTCCAAGGCAGCGTCCTGGGTCCTCTGCTGTTTTTGTTGTACATTAATGATGTATTCCAGATCTTCAAACACGGCACGCCGTACCTTTTTGCCGATGACATAAAAGTTATTTTCTCATTTGACCCTAGCTGTCTACGTAATAGTCTCTCTAGCATTCAAAGCGATCTCAGTGCTCTTGAAACATGGTGCGATCTATGGAAACTAGAGTTTTCACCAACGAAATGCAACGTCCTTTCCTACCGATGCTGCATACCCCCCAAACTATTAACTCTTAACGGTACACGACTTGATAACAGCTTCACTGTGCGCGATCTCGGTGTACACTATTCCTGTTCATTGAATTTTGCGGAACAAGCGAGCTATAGCTCTGCCAAAGCCAGGTCTATCATTGGTTATATACTGAAGTCGATGTGCTTGTTAGAGTCTCGACTCATGCTCTATAAGTTGTGTGCCAGGCCTATAGTAGAGTACTGCTCAATGGTTGTTACTAACTCACGTAAAAGTGACAGGATGGTTATTGAGAAAGTCCAGCGTTCGTTCACTAAACGTCTATTAGGAGCGTCTGCGCTCAACTATCAAGGCCGCTGCAAGCAGCTTGGGCTGGAACCGCTTTGGCTGTGACGTCTCAAAACCAACCTTGTTTTCCTATATAAGCTAATCAAAATATCACACTCAAGTGCCGCTAGTTTTTTTCAGCCGCCTGGCGATACACGTTATCCTCTACGCCATAAGGCACACTCATTTTCCCTACCCAACACACGTTGCTCCATACGTTCTAACTTCTTCCTCTATAGATATGCGCATGTCTGGAATAAGCTACCGGAAGCCGTCAGAGCATTTGATATTATCACGCAATTCTCCACGGCCATCTATAGACTATTAAGCGTCCCCAATGTAGCCGAGATCCTGGGCATCTGCATCCCCGAGGACGAGCTCTGGGAGAACGGCCCCGATCACATATAGACACAAATTCTTCAATCAGCACTAATAAAGCTCCCTTCCTTCCCAAACTGTCCGCTCCTTATCGCGCTCTTTCCTTTCATTTCTCTTGCAATCGGATGGCAACTCAGTGCCCTGCATGACCTAGTCTCATTTGACCAGTCTGACTGCATCCATGACTACAGAGTCGCAAATGGTCTGGGACCTGCAGTCAATGTTAAGCCTAATACACCTTGACAGTCTGCTGGAATCGCTTACATTTATGCAGTTTATTCCTGTCCATTTCTGCTGCCCCTCCCTATTTGTCTTCTAAAATAAGCTGCTGGACTCAATCTCGTTTCGCCGACTAATCCTGTCTCGTCTGGTCCGTCTCCTGCTTTCCAACATCTCTCAGACTTCTGCCTGACTTGCATACCTTATACTCATGTAGCCTCCTGCATCCCAAACCTATCCGTCTCTGCTGACTCTTTATATATCTTCCTTCCTTAACTGTTCGACTTACTCTCAATTTGCCGACTTAACCAGTCTCGTCTGATCGGTCCCCAGCTCTCCGAATTCATTCAGACTGCTGTGACGTTACCGGCATTGGATGAGAAGTGCGAACGCTCTGTCCCCATTACCTCCCGAGCCCCATGGACTTTTTCACACCTTATAAGTAAACCTCCCAATATCCAGACCGTTTCCTCTCCTTATGGCACTTTTTATCCGTAAACGTAAAATCTCGACTCAGTCCTCTACTTATCGCGCTCTGCCTTTATTTCTTCTTAAACCGGAGAGCGTGCTCTCAGTGCCCTGCTCTATTATCCTCTTCGACTACAGAAATTCAGTTCTAGGCTCTGCTTCACCAACACACCTTTCTCTCACACTGCGAGCCTGCCTGAGTTGCATGACTTATATACATAAAACCTCTTCCATCCCAACCCATCAGTCTCCGCTGACTCTTTATTTACCTTCCCACCTCAACTGTACTACTTACTCTAAGTGTGCCGACTAATCCAGTCTCGTCTGATCGGTCCCCTGCTCTCCGAATTCATTCAGACTGCTGTGACGTTACCGGCATTGAATGAGAAGTGCGAACGCTCTGTCCCCATTACCTCTCGAGCCCCATGGACTTTTCCACACCTTATAAGTAAACCTCTCCCTATCCGGACGGTCTCCGTATGACGTTCTCTACCTTCAAACCTTCTCTAATCGGACTGCCAACTCTGTGCCCTGTAATAACCTAGTCTCATCTGACCGGTCTGCTTCTTTGACCCTTTCCAGACCAGCAACATTTAAACGGTCTAGACTATGTAGACTCAAGCTATATCGCACTTACGTTGACAGCCTGCTAGACTTGTTCACCCTCTATTTATATAGTCACCTCCATCTCTCGACCCACTCCATTTGCCCTCCTAAATTAGCTGTTGGACTCAATGTCGTTTCGCCGACTAATCCTGTCTCGTCTGTTTGGTCTCCTGCTTTCCAACTTCTCTCAGACTCCTGTGACATTACTAGCCATCGTTCAGATGACAGCGCCGTTCGTATCCAATCATTCTTCAATCGGACGATTGAGTCTCTGTCATCCGTCACTCAGCCTCAGCTGATCAGCCAAATTCTATGGGACTGCTACCAGGCTACCGGGATGTTAGCGGTCTAGGCTCCGTCGATCCAAAGCACTTCCTCCCTCACCTTGATATCCTGCTGAACTTGTTCGCCCTATGTTGATTTAACCACTTCTATCTCTGACCAGTCCGATCCTACTGACTCCACTTACCTTCCCAAATGAACCATAGGACTCAATCACAATGCGCCGACCAAGTCCAACCTTGGCAGATCGGTCCTCTTCTCTCCTACTTCTGCGACGCTGCCTGCTATGCTCGGAAGACTGAATGCTCTGTCACCATTACCTCTAGAGCCTCGTTAACTGTCGCATTTCATATCCGTAAACGTAAACTCTCAACTCTGTCCTCTCCTTATCGCGGTCTGTCTTTATTTCTTCTTCATCCGCATAGCGAGCTTTCAGAGCCCTGCTCTATTATCCTCTTTGACGGCTTCCTAACTAACGAAATGTAGTTTTAGGCTCTGCATCACCATCACACAACTTCTCTCCCATTGCGAGCCTGCCTGACTTGCATACCTTATATTCATTTAGCCTATTGCATCTCAACCCATCCGTCTCCGCTGACTCTTTATTTACCTTCCCACCTCAACTGTACTACTTACTCTAAGTGTGCCGACTAATCCAGTCTCGTCTGATCGGCCCCCTGCTCTCCGAATTCATTCAGACTGCTATGACGTTACCGGCATTGAATGAGAAGTGCGAACGCTCTGTCCCCATTAAATCTCGAGCCCCACGGACTTTTCCACACCTTATAAGTAAACCTCTCCCTATCCGGACGGTCCCCGTATGACGTTCTCTACCTTCAAACCTTCTCTAATCGGACTGCCAACTCTGTGCCCTGTAATAACCTAGTCTCATCTGACCGGTCTGCTTCTTTGACCCTTTCCAGACCAGCAACATTTAAACGGTCTAGACTATGTAGACTCAAGCTATATCGCACTTACGTTGACAGCCTGCTAGACTTGTTCACCCTCTATTTATATAGTCACCTCCATCTCTCGACCCACTCCATTTGCCCTCCTAAATTAGCTGTTGGACTCAATGTCGTTTCGCCGACTAATCCTGTCTCGTCTGTTTGGTCTCCTGCTTTCCAACTTCTCTCAGACTCCTGTGACATTACTAGCCATCGTTCAGATGACAGCGCCGTTCGTATCCAATCATTCTTCAATCGGACGATTGAGTCTCTGTCATCCGTCACTCAGCCTCAGCTGATCAGCCAAATTCTATGGGACTGCTACCAGGCTACCGGGATGTTAGCGGTCTAGGCTCCGTCGATCCAAAGCACTTCCTCCCTCACCTTGATATCCTGCTGAACTTGTTCGCCCTATGTTGATTTAACCACTTCTATCTCTGACCAGTCCGATCCTACTGACTCCACTTACCTTCCCAAATGAACCATAGGACTCAATCACAATGCGCCGACCAAGTCCAACCTTGGCAGCTCGGTCTTCTTCTCTCCTACTTCTGCGACGCTGCCTGCTATGCTCGGAAGACTGAACGCTCCGTGCCCATTACCTCTCGAGCCCCGTGGACTTTTCCACACCAAATAAGTAAACCTCTCTCTATCCGGACCGTCTCCTCTCCTTATGGCCCCTCTACTATCATTTCTTCTCTAATCGGACTGCCAACTCTTAGTGCCTTGTAATAACCTAGTCTCATCTGACCGGTATGCTCCTTTGACCTTTTCCAGACTAGGAAGATTTACCGATCTAATCTCTTTAGACTCACAACTATGTCTTGCTTACATTGGCAGCCCGCTAGACTTGTTTACCCTTTATTAATATAGGCACTTCCATCAATAACCTGTACTCTCACATCTTCAATCGGATGACCGACGCTTAGTGCCATGCCCTTCTTTGTCATCATCTGATCAGTGTAATTCTCTGGGACTACTACGTGGCCTCCGGATGTGTCGACTTCTCGAGTCTCGTCTGTTTGGTCTCCGGCTTTTAGAGTTCTCTCAGATTACCGGGATATTACCGGTGCTATTTCATCACTGAACGTTTCATACTTCGCACGAGAGCGTCCTTGGCTCACCACACTTTAGTAGTAAACCTTTTTCATCCTGCCTATCGTCTCTTAATTGCTCTCATGAGTTACTCTTCGCACTGCCGTCCGCATTGTTCCGCTCATAGCTGATTCCTTAAATTTCCTTTTCTTCTTGGAATGTCGCTTTACCTATGTTGCTCCCGCATTCGGTCTCAACCTTGTTGTCCTTAGTTTCACCTATGATGCCGCTCGCATTCGGTCTGCTGTCATCATCATCGGTTTACCTGTTACTCTCCAATAATCATATTAATCGCTTAATGTTGTCTACACGCTTTGTTATCCCCTTCTTTCTACCTAGTAGTTGTAGTCTGAGGCACACCAGCGACGTGATGTAAAGAACGCGCTTGCAAATCATGTATACTAAACAAAATTACATAAATTTTAATGTATCATAGGCACCGTTACACGCCACCAGTCTGTGTTTGTGCTTCTTGCTTCGTTGCTGTCTTTCTTTTTGGCTGCCTCTTGTCCGTTGCCCGTTTTCTCTCGAGATTACCACAGATACATCCGCCAAAACAAGAAGGTTTATCCACTGGGAATAGTCGACCCACTTTCAATAGCCAGCTGGTTTACATGCTTGTTCTTTTCTCCGGGAGATGAAGAACCCACACATCGTTCCAAATGGAGCTCTTTCCGCCATTCTGGAGAAGCTACCACCACGGGGTCTAAACAAATGGGTTTAGCTCGCCTCGTACTCACAGTAGAACAATTTACTCACCAGGAATAATGTATTTACATGGATCCACTGTTCCACAACCGGAGACTGACAATTCTGGCGTGATTACATTCACTGTCTCAAACATTCCGATTCTCCAGTCACCTGGAGCTTTTCTGATGTCATTTCACGGACAGCACTGCGCGCGCATAAGCGGCTTTTCCGATGATTTTTCCTGGAGCTCTCACTTGGTTATGGAGACAATTACACTTACATTTGAAGGAAATACTTGTCCACTTCGCGGAGAATAGCATTTATTCCTGTTTTGGACATATTCTGGCACAAGAAACAACTGCACTCACCGTCCCTATGACAAGTCCAGCATGGATAGCTGGACACGGGTTGCGAGCCGGACAATATAATAGAAAAGCCGGCCTCTATTAACAATATGTTTACTCACCCGCATCATTATCATTCGACTCTGCGACTCTTTTACATCATTGACTGGCTTCAACGACTATTGCCGGTTCAGTACTAAGCCATTTGGCCAACCAACGAAAAATTTTGGCAGTCAATCGACTGCGAATAATAGAGTGCAAAATCGGTCTATACGATGTATAGCCGACTAGCACTACAGTTCAACGGAAGCTACGACAGTGTTCCAGGACGTGGTGGGTTTTCGCCTGGCAAGCGTTCTCCCTATAAAAAGCCACAAATATCCGCTTAACAACACTGCAACGTGGCGGATGTGACTCACCACAAAATAAAGTCACTGCTATACATTTCACACTGACGCAGTCCTCAGCCTCCAACATCGAACCTGTGCAACTGATTTTACTCTGAAGAATGCTTTAGTGGAGTACCGATCATCCCGGCTTCGTAAGGGTCATTGATTGCACTAAACCTTGTTCGGGCTCCTATGCTCATGGATCACTACATGTCAAATTTACCCCCCACTTGTATCTTGACGCAACAGTTTTTGCGCGCCACGGCGCCATTATGATCCTTGGTCTGACTATTACCTGACAATATGCTCGCTCTTAAGGACTACATCTTTTCGTTTATTCCTTTCATTGTAACGAAATGTTTTAATATTCCAAAGAAGCTGTGCTTGTATGCATATTTGATCATGCCTTTTAGAGGTGTGTCTCGTTTTACAGAGAATATACTATTTATTTATTTATTTATTTATTTATTAAATTAATAATAAACATTCACATGCGTCCAATGGTTCCAGATTTACATCCAACCACATCCAACCGTGTGTACCGAAATCGACCTGACGAGAGATCATTGATAGCTAGTGGCGGATCCGGCGCTCCGACCCGCGACATGCATGCGGCCTATGGCTGCCTGCCCCTGTTATGGGGAAGTGGTTTGCTGCAAACACAACCGTATTAGGCACAATGAGTGGTGAATATCAACGGCTACGGCCCGGCCACCGCCCCGCTCTTATTTTTATTTCACGTGACCGGTGCGCCAGGGACTGCCAGTGCAGGTTGCGTGTACATTAATTGGTTTACCGTGTCGTGATTCGCGCGCACTGATCTGGCTCTCCTGGATTACAGTTATCGGGGACGAATAATACCCTGGATCAACGATGCGCCACGGAAAAAACAATCAACGGGATTTATCCTCCTGTCCCCGTCCCACTTGAACTTGAAATCAATGACTTCGGACCAATCAGATATGTACATAGGAAATAGAAGGACTACCTTTGTATGTGTTCGTAAATGACGAAGCTAAACTGAGGCTAACCTTCGGTCTACTTCGTCAGTGACGAAGCTAAATGAAGACTAGCCTTCGTTCAGGATCCTCAGTGACAAAGAGAGAAGAAGACTAACCTTTGTAAATGTTCGTCAGCGATGAAGCAAAACGAAGCCTGACCTTGGTAAATGTTCTTCAGTGACGAAGCAAAACGAAGATTAGCCTCCGTTGCGCTTAGCAACTGACGAAGCAAAACGAAGTTTTGCTCAGTGTACGGAGACTGTTCTTCGTCGCGTGCAAGCAAAGGATTCTGATCGCCAAAATTGTTACAAGATGCCATGTAAAGAGTTAGTTTCAAGAGTCTCTGAGGACTGTTGTCTGGATGAAATTCCTGTAACTGAGTCCCAAGTTCTCCGGTTGCTAAGAGAGGTAAATCCAAATAAGGCTTCCGGGCCAGATTCCGTTCATCCAAAATTGTTGCATGAATTGGCAGTGGAACTCAGTAGACCTCTGACTTATGTGTTTCAGAAGTCACTCAACAGCTGTATCTTACCTACCGAATGGAAGGAGGCTGTTGTCTGACCGATTTTCAAGTGTGGTGACAAAGACCTACCGGCTAGTTACAGGCCTGTCAGCTTCACTAGCGTGGTCGTTAAGTTACTTGAAAAATTAACGCGAGATACAGTGGAGAACCATTTACATACGTTTAACCTTTTTGCGTCGAGCAACGTGGTTTTCGCAAAGGATTTTCGTGTCAAACGAGCTTGCTGATAGCACGCGAGTGTTGGGCTGAAGCCGTAGACAGTGGACATGCGGTGGATGTGGTGTACATTGACTTCGCCAAGGTCTTTGACACTGTCCCCCATTCGCGACCCTCACTGATGTTGAGGTCGTATGGAATAGCTGGTCGCGCTCTCCAGTGGGTGTCAGCTTTTCTGGATGGACGGGAACAGTGTATACGTGTGGGAAGCTGTCTTTCGTTACGACAAGCTCTACTTAGCGGCGTTCCGCAAGGCTCTGTCCCAGGTCCGCTGCTATTCTCAGTCTACGTGAATGACTTTCCGGAGGAGCTGGAGGTGCCATCGCTCTTATTTGCTAATGCCCTAAAGCTCTGGAATATTGTTCATATCCCAGGAGGTCCTGTGGCTCTTCAACTGGCTCTGGATAGACTCTGGGAATGGTCTGCCTTGTACTTGCTGCCCATTAAACCGGGCAAAGTGTTCAGTGCTGCATGTCGGAGCGTCTGCTTCCTCCACAAGTTATGTGCTCGATGGGAGTGAACTTCCTTATGTGACTCAGCAGGTTGATCTAGGTGTCGTTCACTGTTCCACACTACACTCTGGCGACAACTGGAAGAAGGCGGCTAGTAAAGGGGTCCGGATGTTGTGGTTTATCCATCGTTCTTTTAGAACCCTAACCTCTGATGTGTTTGTGAAGCTCCTCTCAGCGTTTGTTCGACCCCACCTAGGATATTGCGTCCAGGCCTGTCCACCATGCATTGTCCGGGACAAAATGACAGTATAAAGGGTGTTGAGTGTCGGTACTAGGTTGGTCAAGGGATTACGAGGACAAACGTACCCCGAATGCCTACTTAGTTTGGGGATGCAGTCACTGCACTATCGAAGGATTAGAGGGGACCTAATCTTAATCTACTGTATTTTGACTGGGAAGCTTGGCCCCGATTTGTCCTGGCTATTTAGTACCGCTAGGTTATCTGGTCTTCGCAGGCAATGTATGAAGCTGGACAAACCGCGGTACGATCGAGTTAGAGCGGAGACACGGTCATCGCGTCGAGTCATCGAGAGCTGGAACCTGCTTCCAGAAAAGGTTGTCAAGGAATCTACGGTTAAGGGGGTTGAGCACCAACTAGACGCCCTTGGGTGGCAACACGAAAGCTTTCCTTTTTCCTGACTAATACCCATCATCATACTTCGATTCTATTTTTTTACTTTTCCTCGCCGTTGGTATTATTCTCTTCTGTTAACTGATTTCCCCTACTCTCTTAACTTCGACTTTTCTTCCTCTCTTACTTTACTAACTGGCATAGCTGATACAGCCAATGTAAGCAACGTTGGCATTATATTGTAATGCCAGGTGTTTTTTTGAGGTTTTCCTTTCAGACCCATCCAGTTCATGCAGGACTGGAACGATAGGATGATCCCGTGAACGTTCCTTCTTTGGCGGGTCTTTTAATCAGGAGTTAGCGAAGTTTGAACTACTTATGGACCTAAAACAAGACCGCATCACACCCTATGCAACAAATTAATGCCCACATATACTGCCCTAGCAGTCCCTGCTGGGTCGGTTACGTGAAGTAAGAAAGAGAAAAAATAAACTAAGTAGGCAACAGCGAAAGTGGAAAGAGCTAAGCAAGTAGAATACCAAGATATTTGAGCCATTAAAAAAGAACTGAAAAGTGAAGGTGAATCAACTAGGAGAAAGGAAAGGTTTGCTGTTGCCACCCAAGAGCATCAAGAACTCAGAGCACCCTTATCAACTCTTGGATCGACAACCCGCTCAAGGAGTAACCCTTACGGGATTCATCCTATCGTTCCAGTCCCACTTGAAATTAAATTGTACTTAAACTACACGCGCATGTTTACCCTGACTGTACCAGGCATCCGTCACGGGCAACAGTTGTATCGCTCATCGTTAGAAGGTCGATCCGGCTATGAGGCGCGAAGTAAAGCAGAGCAAACGTTCTGACCAGGAAGCCTGATGTACCGGTAGGGCTCCAGAAACGGAGGAGGCGGGAGCAGTAGGCAGTTACCACAAGCTGTTCCAGCTGATCTACTATAGTTGCCCCAGCCCTGGTAGCACATGTTCAGGTCCTGTCCAGCTTAGCCTCCTTAAAGTTCCTATGAGAGCATTACGCTAAACTGGACAGGATCTTATACCGTGAGACGGCTAAAAAGGGATTATGTCCAGTTTACGGCGGACCAATGAAAATGATGCCAGCGTTTACCAATAGAAATCCACCACTATGTGTGGAAATCTGGTAGCTCCGGAAACCTCGATTGCCTACCATGGATATCCGAATCCTGACATCACACTTCTAGGCACCTAGTACCTAAGGAATACATTGACGGTTCGGACCCAATGTTCAAGCAGTACGTGTTGCCGTAGTTGCTGGACGTGCGAACACACCTAGGCGGCGCTTCAAGCTGTTGGTCAGGAAGCGAAATGGAGCTTACCGCGCACCTGAGAACATCACAAGGCGAAAGAAAATGACCACCGTGGTATAAGAATGTTTTATGTACATGGTGTAGTACAAAAATCGTTAGTAGCAGAAAGCGGCATTGCCAAGATGGTTAATACGCCTCGGCCATGGACAATGTAGGAGGCTAAAGATGTTCATAATGAAGCAGTGGACTGGCCTCGTTCGCGCTGCATACTTCACTTTGCTCAACAGGCTGTCTCTTGTGACGTGCAGAATGCAACCACGTTTTGATGTGCCGTGTAATGTCAGCATCCGAGGCTGCATTACTTATGCTTTGCCGCAGGATGCCTTTGTAGTTTTTATGCATTACAGTATGTCAACCTACCTTGGAAAATGCCGTTCCTATTGGTTCACCTCAATGCAAACAAGCCACCTGCGTCTGAGTAGTAGATCTCCGCGGCAACTGATCTTATCATTAGTCGCTCCATGGTACCCCTGACGACGAGTTGCACGTCAGCACCGTGCACAAAACACAAATGGTTGACCTGAAAGTCTTTCAATAATGAGACGAACTTACGACTCTGCTTTTGAAAACTGGGTCCTTCAGCCGTTCAGCATATCCCTTAAGCTCACAGAGAGTGATACATGGCAGACAAAGTTCCGGTGCAAGACGTTGCGACTGTCGTTGAAGCATCTGCAACCTGATTTCGGACATGCGGCGGACCGACCATTTCTGATCGGATAAGGCATAATTCATCTAAAAATAAAGCTGAGTGCAAGGCAACACGTCGGTGACGTCTTACCTTTAATCACCTTCAGATCCTGTAGTACTTCCAGATTGGATGGTGCAACATCAGCAATAATAGTCGGTGCGATTACTGTTTAATATGGGCAGTAGGAATGCGCTACTTACGGTTGCTTGTTGATGGCTCTGGACGTGGTGGACTAATGCCACTGGAGAGCGAACTGGGAGCACTTGCGTAACTTGCTGCAGCATGCCTTTTGGGTTTGGTGGGACGCGCGGCATCTTCGTCATCGGAGCTTGAGCGTACTGGCCGTCGTCTATGGGGAAATATAAAAACATACTCACATAGGACGTTTAGCTGGAGGACCCATCGGAATGGTGTCGTCTGTCAAGTAGATTGACAACTCTGTATCCTTGCAAAGCCATCTGTGCTGAAAAAGAAACAGGTCAATAGTTCGTGTATAGCGGTGTGGCATTGGGTAAATTACAAGATAGTCGTTACAATGCTGAACTCCGTCAATTTGCCATTTGTAGTATACAGTGTCATCAGCCGCGAGCGAAAGAGCAGAGCATGCAAGTTGTAAATCTCTCAGCAGACTAACGTGACCGTAAGTGCCCGGTGCAACCAATCATATACAGGCGTTCCGTGGAGTTTGCATCAGCGTCCGGTAATCCTTTGGCAAAATGGCATCCACGGTTGCACAAGCCCCAACAGTAGACGAACAAATGACGCTGGTACCTGAGATTTTGTAATAAGCTTTCTCAAGTCATGGATTACTGCATCGGGGTCCCTGTCATCGGCACAGCAGTTGGTAACCTTATCAGATGGCTGCACGGTTGGAGAAAGCATAAGTAACATATGTTACAAATCCTCTTACGTTTTTGTCGCTTAGCTGCTGACAACAGAAGGACTTCTTCGTAGCTAAACCCTGATGTAAATGGTGCTATGGGACGGAAAGAGTGCAGTTAATTGATAACTTTTTCGACGCGGCATGCTGAAAAGGAATACATTTTTATCAAACAATCTATAACTGGAAAACCTGATAGGTGTGCCTGAGGTGGCGAGGTATCAAAGGAGCCAAGCAGTAGCGTATACCCAAGCGCAAGCAGCGACCAAGGTTACAAAACCGAAACTGTGCATATAAAATGACCTGCCGATGCATGTAAACCACACGTCTTAGGGTCAAATAATATTACTTATACTGCTTACCAATCATTTATTCATTAACAAATGTTAAACTAGATGCATTTAGCCTCAAGTAATGCAATTATACCTAAACTGGACCGTTGTGCCAGCTGGGTGGTTCGGGTTTAACCCGTTCCAGCAAATAGTTCGGCGGCAGTGTTCCAGGACGTGGTGGGTTTTCGCCCGGCAAGCGTTCTCCTTATAAAAACCCACAAATGTCTGCTTATCAACACTGTGACGTGGCGGATGTGACTCGCCACAAAATAAAGTCACTAGGCCGTGGACATCCGGGAAATGGTATCCAACTCACGGACATCGATCGCTTATTCTCACATTCCTACCGATAACAAACAGTCAAGAATTCTGCGGCACCTTCAAAAATACAAGCTACATTCATAGACAATTACATACATATATACACCCATACACTTACATTCACTGTTATGCCAAACATGTACTCTGTACATTTTGATCACAATATGTTAGCTAAGCATGATCATGCCTGTACTGGTGTGTCTCGCGTTGTCGAGAATAAACGTTTATTTATTTATTTATTTATTTATTTATTTATTGTGCTACCAGGGAGGAAACCGGGGGCAAACGTATCCCAGAATTTTGGGAGACTAGATCATCACTTGCCGTATTTTAACGGGTAACATCAGTCCAGACTTATCCTGGCTGTTTAGTCCCGCCAAGCTGCCTAGTCTCCATGAGTGCTACGTGGTAACTCGATCTTTTGGCGTGCCATACTGATCGAGATTTTTAGTTGAAATAACGTGGAAAACAGGGTTTGAATAAACACTTGAAACGAAATTTGACGATTGTCAAACTTCCTCTGATCCAAGATATCTTGGATCGACTAAAGTGGTACTGGCCAAAGCGTCTTCCTGACGTCTACTGGTAATTTTGCGGTTGTTTCCAATTTTAATACCGTTTTACACCCTGTTTTGCCTTTTTATTGTGGTCGTTTTACGCGTTATACACATGTTTTTAAATCTTGCGCTGTTTTCCACTTCAACACGGTCGTCTCGCGAAAAACCGAGGTGGATGCACCCCTTGCGTATTCGTTTGATGAGGCAAATGCAACTTGCAGCAATTCTGCCTGTTCAAGGACAGTTACGGATTCATCTGGTGGTATGAATCGTGATGTTTGCTCTCCTTGGTGTTACACAAGTTGTACCGGCCTCCGAGCTAATCAGTACAAGATACTATCATCCAGTGAAAGCCTCCTGTTTAGATGTGCTGATTGTTGCGCTCAGAAAGCAAAGCTCCCGGCTCTCACCTGTGCTGAATTCCAAGCAGTAGCGTCCAGATTCACAGTTGTCGAGAAGGCGTTAGCCGAGCTTGCCTCACTCGCCTCGCTCAACTCTAAAGTGGATTTGATTATGAAAGCCCTGAATATTGCGAATGTGGACGCTGTGACGGATTGTCCTTCTGCTGTCAGTTCAACCGTTGACGAGGCGTTCATCCTACCGGGCGCTCCAGTTCACGTGGGCATAACTGGCACAGATGCCTCAGACGGCATTGTTTACCCACCCCAAATGGAAGGCTAGTCTCGGGCTCCTGGGCCATTGAAGAATAAGCGTACGAGGGCAAGGAAAGCGCGCAAACCGTCCGCCCCCAAACCGGAAGGTGACAAAATGCTCAAGAAACAAGCGCCTGTTTTGGAAACACCACCTTGTGTCGCACTTCCCTCAGTGAGACAAGAGGTGCCGTCGCCTTTGATCCCACCGGTTCCTGTCAAGCAGCCAGATGGCATGGATGGTAGAGCATGTGGTGTAAATACACCACGTTGAGGCGATACTTACACAGATAGCAGTGTGAGTTTCAGAAACGTCACTGAATCTACTGCCGCTCTTCCCACCGAGCGCATGCTTGATGAGCTTGGTTGGTTTAAATTTTGCGTGACCAGGCTTTTACCACCAGGTTTCCCTGGCGTTACTGTCACGAAGCTCATCAGATTGGGAAACGTTCCGGTTGGGCAACCAAATCCTCGACCCCGTCTGCTGAGGGTGGTCCTCTCCACCCCAGAAGAGCGCAGGGACTTACTGAGATGTGCCTTCAAGCTCAAAGGTACCAACGTTATTGTGCAACCAGACCTTCCGTTAGCGGATAGGCTAAAGCTAAAGGAAGCCACCAGAGACCTAAAAGCCCGGCGTGCAGCTGGCGAGTAAGGTCTCCGATTAGTGGGTTTTCAGTTGGTGAGCCGGCCGTCCATTTCCCCCCTGCCAGAACCTATACTAGTTCCGCACGACCCAGTGCTGGTCCTGCCGAAGCCCTCCAAGTAGTACTCAGTAACGTGCGTAGCCTGAGGAATAAGATGTGCGAGGTGGGTCTGCTGGTAGACAAATCTCGTCCAGATATACTTGCTTTCACTGAATCGTGGCTGTCTGAGGAAATCACAGATGGCGAAGTATATCTGCCTGGCTACGCACTGTTCCGCGCTGACCACTCCACTGCCCGGCAAGGGGTGGTGTAGCTATTTATGTGAGTTATCACATCGACGTATTGAGGACCATCGTTTTTCAGTCGCTCGACAAATCTGTTGAGGCTCTCGCAGTCTTGATTTGCGCTTCCTCGGTTCGGGTTACGGTAGTGTTAGTGCATAGAAGCCCTATGAGCACCTCAAATGGAATCATTGTGTTTATACTCACGCACTCTGCGAATAAGTGTCTGGTGCTGGGAGACTTCAACCTCCCAGAGGTTTGTTGGGATGATTTATCTTGCGGATCGGCTTTGGGATCGTTCGGTACAGAACTGATGGACTTAATGCTGCAGGTACCACTACACCAGTTCGTGGACCTACACACCAAGTATATGAGCTATCAGCAGCCGTCTATTTAAGATCTTGTTTTTGCTAAGTCACTTGACTTTGTAAATGAAATTAAACACGACTCGCCTCTCGGCGCCAGCGATCAAGTTTGCTTGTCTTTCCAGTGTGCTCTTATCAGGTCTTGCCAAGCTACTACCAGTTGGTATCCAAACATTTGGGTCGCGGACTTCCAAGCGATGCGGGATAAAGCTAGGTCATCGCCTTGTGTGATATCTGGGACCGATACTGTTCACATAGCCTGAGGAAAACTTAAGGCTCACGTCGTAGACGTTTCGGCACCTCACATCCCACTGGTAGAAAGCAGTGAATCGAGAGCGCAGCCTCTGTGGATAGATTCCACGGGGAAGAGCCTGCTAAAGAAGCGGTCTAGATGCTGGCGAGCATACCGAACAGCTCCGTCGTATAGCACGTTTGATAAGTACCAATTGGTTCGAAATGAGTGCAAGCTACATCTTAGTTTGGCCCGGCTTCAGTATGAAAAGGGCTTAGTTGATACTGCCTCGAAAATGCCCAAGAAATACTTCGCTTACGTTAAAAGACGCTGTGGAGCAAACTCGCCCATACCACCATTGCTTCGAGGAGAAGGGAACCATGCCTATAGCGACTTTGACAAGGCATGCGTGCCTGGGAAATAGTACTCAAGCTTCTTTGACCGAGAGACAAATACGCCATGAAAAGAGTTAGTTTCAAGAGTCTCTGAGGACTGTTGTCTGGATGAAATTCCTGTAACTGAGTCCCAAGTTCTCCGGTTGCTAAGAGAGGTAAATCCAAATAAGGCTTCCGGGCCAGATTCCGTTCATCCAAAATTGTTGCATGAATTGGCAGTGGAACTCAGTAGACCTCTGACTTATGTGTTTCAGAAGTCACTCAACAGCTGTATCTTACCTACCGAATGGAAGGAGGCTGTTGTCTGACCGATTTTCAAGTGTGGTGACAAAGACCTACCGGCTAGTTACAGGCCTGTCAGCTTCACTAGCGTGGTCGTTAAGTTACTTGAAAAATTAACGCGAGATACAGTGGAGAACCATTTACATACGTTTAACCTTTTTGCGTCGAGCAACGTGGTTTTCGCAAAGGATTTTCGTGTCAAACGAGCTTGCTGATAGCACGCGAGTGTCCGGCTGAAGCCGTAGACAGTGGACATGCGGTGGATATGGTGTACATTGACTTCGCCAAGGTCTTTGACACTGTCCCCCATTCGCGACCCTCACTGATGTTGAGGTCGTATGGAATAGCTGGTCGCGCTCTCCAGTGGGTGTCAGCTTTTCTGGATGGACGGGAACAGTGTATACGTGTGGGAAGCTGTCTTTCGTTACGACAAGCTCTACTTAGCGGCGTTCCGCAAGGCTCTGTCCCAGGTCCGCTGCTATTTTCAGTCTACGTGAATGACTTTCCGGAGGAGCTGGAGGTGCCATCGCTCTTATTTGCCAATGCCCTAAAGCTCTGGAATATTGTTCATATCCCAGGAGGTCCTGTGGCTCTTCAACTGGCTCTGGATAGACTCTGGAAGTGGTCTGCCTTGTACTTGCTGCCCATTAAACCGGGCAAAGTGTTCGGTGCTACATGTCGGAGCGTCTGCTTCCTCCACAAGTTATGTGCTCGATGGGAGTAAACTTCCTTATGTGACTCAGCAGGTTGATCTAGGTGTCGTTCACTGTTCCACACTACACTCTGGCGACAACTGGAAGAAGGCGGCTAGTAAAGGAGTCCGGATGTTGTGGTTTATCCATCGTTCTTTTAGAACCCTAACCTCTGATGTGTTTGTGAAGCCCCTCTCAGCGTTTGTTCGATCCCACCTAGGATATTGCGTCCAGGCCTGTCCACCATGCATTGTCCGGGACAAAATGGCAGTATAAAGGGCGTTGAGTGTCGGTACTAGGTTGGTCAAGGGCTTACGAGGACAAACGTACCCCGAATGCCTACTTAGTTTGGGGATGCAGTCACTGCACTATCGAAGGATTAGAGGGGACCTAATCTTAATCTACCGTATTTTGACTGGGAAGCTTGGCCCCGATTTGTCCTGGCTATTTAGTACCGCTAGATTATCTGGTCTTCGCAGGCAATGTATGAAGCTGGACAAACCGCGGTACGATCGAGTTAGAGCGGAGACACGGTCATCGCGTCGAGTCATCGAGAGCTGGAACCTGCTTCCAAAAAAGGTTGTCAAGGAATCTACGGTTAAGGGGGTTGAGCACCAACTAGACGCCCTTGGGTGGCAACACGAAAGCTTTCCTTTTTCCTGACTAATACCCATCTTCATACTTCGATTCTATTTTTTTACTTTTCCTCGCCGTTGGTATTATTCTCTTCTGTTAACTGATTTCCCCCACTCTCTTAACTTCGACTTTTCTTACTCTCTTACTTACTTCACGTAACTGACAGCTGGGACAGTGTTGGGTGGAGCTTGGGATACTAGTCGTTATACAACGACACGTACTACTTGTCAAATCCGACAGTATAGAACTCGGCGGCGACTGATCCCAACGTATATTGTACAGGCTACAAGAATAGGCAGCGAATCTGACAGAGCGAGAGAAGTGCAGCGTGGTACTCACCAAAACGGTTTTGCTCAACTGACGGGCATTCAGTAAAACAATTAACCGTTTCAATGTTTAAAACAACAGTAAAATCCAATGGTACGAAATACTGAAAGAGCTTGTTTTCCGGTACACTACAAGGGCCTCCCCCTAGAAGGCTGAAGAATGGAAGCCTTCGATGGAGCTGTTATTGGGGGAGCGGAAGGTGAGGGTGGATGCGAATGTTTGCAGGGGCTTGAGAAAGTCTTGCAAAGTGGGGTGTGTAGCAAAGATTGCTGGGTCCAGGCTTTTGCTAGTTATTATTTACGACGATCGCGTGGACCAGAGGGCATCATCGGTGTGCCGTCGGGGCTGGCTGGTCGGACTGCAAAAAAACTGGCCAGTCCGGAAATAAGCCGACAGGACCTTCCGTTTGCTGCAGACCCGACGGTGCGCTTGGGAGTTGTCACTCCCCCCACCGCACTTTAGTCCACGGTCCTCGTCCAACAAAGAAATCCTTCGTCCTCTTCGGCAAAGCCTAGGCAGCGTTTGGGGACCAATCCGTTCGTGGGTGTCTGCGGTCGAGGGCGACTGTCTGTTCCTTGGGTGAGGAAGGGGCTTTGGGACGACTGGCGAGTCACTCCAGTGTTGCTTTCAGCCGGTTGTCGAGTCACTCGAGGGTGGCCTGGGCAGTTACGGCTGTTGAGTTTCTAGAAAGTTGAACTCAGAGGGGGTGGGCAAGGGTCGGGGAAGTGGCTTGACGCCGGAGAGGGAAAATGGCATGCATGGTAAAAGCAAATAAGCTTATTAGGTTTTCAAATGTTTTGGGTATTTTGTCGATTTTGCAAAACGTTTGTGTGTGAGACGGAGGATAACCATTAAAGACGAAAAATGCGTGTTAATGGAAATAGCAAACGTTTACAAAATCGGTAAAACGGACCGGAGGTTTGACTTGTCTACCGCGTCGGTCGGTTGCCTGGGTTTGCGGCGGGATAGGTTGCGGGTCAAGGGGTACGGAGGGTTCCGGGCTATTCAGTGCTCGGGATGTCACTACAGGTGCGGGTACTTGTGCGAGAGCGTCAGGATGGGCTGCAGGTGGCTCGTCAAAGAAAGCCGCTTTGAGGCGGTCGATTGACACCGTTGTTCGGTGACCATTCTGGTCTATAGTAAAATGTTTCGGAGTCCTTTGCAGAACTCTGAAAGGGCCTGTGTAGGGAGGCTGGAGAGGGCGCCGCACTGCGTCGGTGCGGAGGAAGACGTGAGTGCAGGTAGAGTCCGTTGTGCATTTGCACATCTCTAGTATGTTCACGGGGCGGGGTCGGGTGTAGTGAAAGCATGCTTTGAGCTGGGGAGGACGCAAAGTTAGACGGAGGCATACCCGACGATGCGGGAGGTGAAACAAATTCTCCTGGTAATTTGAGAGTCGTGCCGTAAACCAGCTCTGCTGGCGCACATAGAAAGTCAGGTTTGACGCTGCTGGCACTGCCTAAGAGTACGAGCGGAATGTTTTCGCTCCAGCTAGGGTCGGAGGAGGCGCAGAGCGAGGCTTTAAGCTGTCTATGGAAAAGTTCAACTAACCCGTTGACTGCTGGGTAATACGCTGTGGTATGAATGTGGCGACAATCTAAAAAGTTGCAGAACGTATCGAATTGTGAAGATTCGAAAGGCGTTCTTCGGTCGGTTGTGATTGTGGATGGGCATCCGTAGTGCGAGACCCACCGGTCCAAGAAAGTCCGGATAACAGACTCAGCTGTGCAATCTGTTGCCGGAATGGCTTCTGGCCATCTTTTGAAGCGGTCGACACATGTAAGAATGTATACACGAATCTGCGTAGAGGAGGCAATGGACCTACAAGGTCTAAATGTACATGCGAGAACCGAAAGTCCGGGGCAGGAAATGAACCAAGGGGACTGCGGAAGTGACGATGTACTTTGGAGCGCTGGCATTGAAGGCAGGCGCGAGCCCAGGTACCAACGTCTTTGTTTGCGCGTGGCCAAACGAAACGTTCGGTGACCGGTTTCAACGATGCACGGATACCAGGATGCGATAGCGAGGGTAGTGCTGCAGAAACTGTGCGTCTGAAGGAGACGGGCACGAGGGGTCTAGTACAACCTGTGGAAGTGTCACAGAAGATGGTTCCTTCCGTGGTTTGGAGAGGAACAGGTTGCACATGCAGCGAAGTGGACTGCAGAGTGCGTTGTCTTCGTCTTAAGCCTGAGCCGATGCCACGGCGGCAAGATCGACGATAGGCAAAGGCTGCAGAGTGAGGTTGATGCGTGAGAGAGAGTCGGCGATGGGATTGTCGACACCTGAGACATGACGTATGTCAACAGTGAACTGCGTGACAAAGTCTAGGTGCCTTGTTTCTCGTGGTGAGTATTGGTCGCTAGCAGAGTGGAAGGCAAAGATAAGGGGCTTGTGGTCAGGGTAGACCATGAAGGCGCGGCCTTCAAGTGTGTGCCGGAAGTGACGTATCGCTAGGTAAATGGCGAGCAGTTCTCTGCCAAACGTGCTGTAGCGGGATTCCGCTGGCTGCAGGCGCTTGGAGAAGAAACCCAAGGGGTTGCCATTGCCCCCCAACGTGTTGTTGGAGGACGGCTCCTACAACACGTCTAAGGCATCAGTCGTAATAGAAAGAAATGCAGTCGATTCGGAATGAGTGAGGAGGGATATGTTGGAGGTAGCATTCTTGAGCTCGGCGAAGGCTGCCTGTGCTGTGTCAGGGAAAGCGAACTTACGTTCATTCCCTCTGAGTAAGTCAGTCAGTGGCTGCATGAGCTGAGCGCAGCGCGGAATGAAGCGTCGGTAGTAGTTGATCAAACCACAAAATAGACGGAGGTGCTTGAACGAAGTCGGAGTTGGGTAGTCCTTGATTGCCTGGATCTTATCAGGAAGGACTTCGATACCAGACGATGAAACAAGGTGGCCTAGGAATTCTAACGTTGATTTGCCGAGTTCGCACTTAGTCGGGTTAACTGTGACACCGTGTTGGGTCAAGCGCTGGAAGAGTGTTCGGAGATGCTCGAGGTGCTCTTGTTTCGTTGAACTGGCTACTAAAATATCATCGAGGTAGGAATAGGCGAAGTCTAGGCCAAGGGTGACATCATGGATGAAGCACTGGAAGGTTTGTGCGGCGTTGCACAGTCCAAATGGCATACTTGAAAATTCAAACAAACCGAAAGGAGTGATGACGGCTGTTTTAGGAATGTCATCATCTTCCACAGATATCTGGTGAGAGGCGCGAACCAGATCGATCTTGCTGAAGATCGTCTTACCTGTGAGGCATGCGGTAAGGTCCTGCATGTGTGGGATGGGATACCTATCTGAGACGGTTATGCGATTGAGTGCGCTGTAAGCACCGCAAGGGCGCCAGTCACCAGATTCCTTAGGGACCATCTGAAGGGGCGAGGACCAAGGGCTGTCGGAAGGGCGGATTATTACAAGTTCAAGCATGTGCTCAAACTCC
This sequence comes from Dicrocoelium dendriticum, assembly GCA_944474145.2. NCBI lineage: Eukaryota > Metazoa > Platyhelminthes > Trematoda > Plagiorchiida > Dicrocoeliidae > Dicrocoelium > Dicrocoelium dendriticum. The sequence goes on along the minus strand of OX104064.1, from coordinate 104,687,201 downwards.
GCCCTAGCTATCTTTAATTTCTCGGGCGATAGTCGGCGCGGACGGCATGACACAGGCGGGCCGTTCGTCCGTATGTGGTGCGTGACTTGAGCTGCCACGGGCAAAGCTGCGTTCATTGGCTGAACGAGCTTGGAATACTGAGAAAAGAGATTAGCGTAGTCTGGCGTGGTCTGAGGAGAAGCATAGACAGGGAACATAGATGTGACATCTGCGGTGATGCCACGTACACTGAGTTTTGTTGCAGCGTCGACTATCATCTGGCGTTTCGCATCGACCAAGAAGTCGAAATGCCTGATAAAGTCAATGCCGCTGATGGCAAAGGGGACTGCAGCGACAGTGAATACCCAGCGGAACGTGCGCCGCAGACCTAGGTCCAGGGAAATTGACCGATGACCAAAGGTGGCTATTGGCGTGCCATTGGCGGCACTGAGGCTTGTCCACGGAGAAGTGGTAGGCTCCCTTGGCATAGGGGGAATGACGCTGACTTCCGCCCCGGTATCAACTAAGGACCGGGTTTTGGAGTCATAATCCCTGATGTAGATGAGACGACCTTGGGCTTTGCCGACTTTCGTAGCCGTTACAGCCCAGCGTGGCGGATCATCTAAGCGGAGTAGCAACATGGCTGTACGCATTGCGGGCTTTAGTACCGACACGCGAGTGGTAATGGCAGTAACCTGTGGCATCAGGTTTTGTGCGACGGGGCGATGATCCGGTGCGGTTGCGGTGCTTACGGTTTAAAGTGAGTTCCTCGACCTGGCGCTGAAGCGACGCTATCTGCGATGCTAATGTGTCTATTGCCGACGGCGGGCTAGTCGCGCCTGTCGTTGTGGTTGCGCCAGCGCAAAGCTGCTTAGGTGCTTTGGTTTCAGGCTCTGGCTGGTGTCGTTCGATGACGCGATCTGCTAGCTCTGCAATTGCTGTGATTAGGAAGGCACTTGCTACTGCAAGGAAAACATGTGTGCTTTCAGGAAGGCGTTGCATCCACAGCTCGCGGAGAACTCCTACGTCCATGTTGGACGTGCCGATGTGCTGTTGCATTTCGCGCAACAAGGCTGAGGGCATCCTATCTCCTAGCTGCAGATCACTAAATAGTTGCTGCAGACGGACCTTGTCAGAAGGAGTGATTCGCTGAATAATAGCCTGTTTAAGTGTCTCGTATTTCATTACTAGAGGGGGGCAAAATATGATGTCTATCACCTGCGAGGATATAGCCTAAGGAAGGCAAGATATTAGCTGATTATACATGGCGAAATCAGAAGAAATCTTACCAATATAAAATACGGATTCTATGTGAAAAAAACATAATGAAAGATCATTGTCCCAAAAAGGGGGAGGGGCTAAGGCGATAGGATTGACTATGACAGGCTGAACGGCGTTAACCGCGCATGGTGGCGGCTTATCCACTAGATTATCTATTGCAAAAAGCAGATAAAAAATGTGGTAGATGAGAAAACAATATGATCACAAGTAATGAATTACAAAAAAGAGCTCAACGGAATGAAAATGCAAAATAGCCAGCGGCGCGTTCCTGACAGGGGGTCACCAATTGTTGGATGGACCCTGGGATACTAGTCGGTAAACGACACGTACTACTTGTCAAATCCGACAGTATAGAAGTCGGTGGCGACTGAACCCAATGTATATTGTACAGGCTACAAGAATAAGGAGCGAATCTGACAGATCGAGAAACGTGCAGCGAGGTACTCACCAAAACGGTTTTGCTCAACGGACGTGCAGTCAGTAAAACCAATAGACGTTTCGAAGATTAAAACAACCGTAAAATCCAATGTTAAAAAATACTGAAAGAGCTTGTTTTCCGGTACACTACAACAGCTAATGTAAGGGACGTGGGCATTAACTTGGTGACACAGTGTGTTTCGGGGTGTTTCTCTTTTAGACCTTTCAAGAAGTCGGAGCACCCCTATCAACTCCTGGATCGACGACCCGCGCAAAAAGGAATAATTACGGGATTCATCCTATTGATCCAGTAACAAATGAACTTAAACTTGTGTGTTTTGTGAGTACCACGCGTTAACCCGATATTTTGGCGTGTCACACTGATCGAGCTTTTCAGATGAAATAACGTGGAAAACAGTGTTTGAATAAACACTTGAAACTAAATTTGACTATTGTCAAATTTTCTCTGATTCAAGATATCTTGGATCTATTAAAGTGGTACTGGCCAAAGCGTCTTTGGCGCTTACTGGTAATTTTTCCGGTTGTTCCCAGTTTTAATCCCGTTATTCACCCAGTTTTTGCCCTTTTATTGCGGTCGTTTTCTTATTGTATACGTGTTGTAATTCTACTGTTTTCCACATGAACACGGCTGTCTCGCTAAGCACCGAGACGGATGGACCTATGGAGTCCTCGTTTGATGAGTCTACTGCAGCTTGCGGACAGTTTAACTGTTCAGAGCCGGTAACAAATGTATCTCTCGGTATGCAGTATGTCGTCTGCTGCCGCTGGTATCACGAAAGCTGTACCGGCCTACAACGTGATCATTACAAAATGCTATCATCAAGCGTTCACTTTCTTTTCAGCTCTGCTGGATGCTGCGCTCAAAGATCCGCGCGCCCGGCTGTCACTGGTGCTAAACTTTCAGCGCTGACTTCAAGGTTGGTAGATGTTGAGGAGGCGATAGCTAAACTCGCCTCTATTGCGTCGCTCGCTACGAAAATGGATTTGATCTTAAAATCCCTGAATATTTCGTTTGAAGACACTGCAATAGACAGCAGCATTGCTGACGATTCATCCACTGGAGTCTGTCACTCGGTCATAAAGTCGCACATCCTACCAGCCAATCCAGGTAGCATTGCTGGCTCTCCTCATGAGCCGATCAAAGTGAAGAAAAATAGGGTGCGGAAATACCAAAAGGCCCTCTGCTAAACCCAGAGAATTAGTTGCCACGGCATCGAAAGTGATGCCGTCCTTGACAGTCGTAAAGTTGTCTGACGATTGTACACAGAACTTTCCGAAGATGCTGATCGTCTTGGCCACCAGTGAACCAGCCCGTTCTGACGAAATGCTGGTAACTGCTCAATGCGATACAAAGTCAACGGCCCCTGCTACAGTGAACCAAAAGAAGAAGCGGACTAGATCTGCTCGTAAAACTTTGAAGGGGCTTGAAGACCCAGGAACTAGTAAGACGCCGGCAATAGAGCGGAAAACCTACGCTACCGTTGCTTCGGCGTTGTTTGTGAAGACAGGGACAGTCCCACCGCCAGTGGTGAAAACAGCTGGTATAGGTGTCGACTCCAAGGCACGGGGGGTAAACACTCCCCGTCGTGCCGACCCTTTCACGGATAGTAGCGTAATATTACTGAATCTGCGGCCGCTCTCCCAAGGGAACGCATCCTGGATGACATCAAGTGGCTGAAACTGTGTGTCAGCAAGCTGCTTCCACCTGGTGTCACTGTCAGAAAGCTGACCAGATTGGGGAACGTCCCTATCGCTACGCCAAATCCACGACCCCGACTACTTCGCGTAGTCCTTTCTACCCCGGAGGAACACAAATCATTACTGCGGTTTGCGTTCAAACTTAAGGGTAATGGTGTCAGCGTTCAGCCGGACCTACCACTGGCAGATAGATTGAAGTTAAAGGAGGCTATCAAAGACCTCAAAACTAGACGGGCGGCTGGTGAGCAAGGCCTCCGTCTGGTGGGTTTTCAGGTGGTCAGTCGGAAGTTACTTTCTGCCCTATCAGAGCCCATCCTGATGGCGCACGACCCAGGGATGGTCGTGCCGACTTCCTTGAGGTAGTACTTAGCAACGTGCGTAGCCTAAGGAACAAGGTGCACGAGTTGGGTCTACTTGTAGACAAATCCCGTCCCGACATACTTGCTTTCACTGAAACGTGGTTGTCTCCGGATATCACGGACGGTGAGGTATATTTACCTGGCTACGCGCTGCTTAGAACTGATCGCTCCGTTGGTCGCCAAGGCGGAGGCGTTGCATTGTATGTGAGCTGTAACTTCGATGTGTTGAGGACCTGCACATTCCAGTCGTCGGATCAGACTGTTGAAGCCCTATCGGCTGTTTTGTGCACTTCCTCTACCCAGTTTACAGTTATAGTGATATACAGAAGTCCTGGAAGTTCTTCCAGGGGGATACTTGACTTTATTCGCACTCAGTCTGCCAATAAGTGTTTAGTTCTAGGGGATTTCAACCTCCCGGAAGTCTGTTGGGCCGATCTTTCCTGCAATTCGGCATTAGGAACATTCGGTGCAGACTTCCTTGAACTGACTCTCCAAGTGCCTTTGCACCAGTTCGTGATGCGGTGTGATGCGGTCTTTGTTTTAGGTCCATCAGTATTTCAAAGTTCGCCTACTCCTGGTTTAACGACCCGCCGAAGAAGGAACACTCACGGGATAATCCTATCGTTCCAGTCCCGCTTGAACTTGAACTTAAACTTGAAGCTGCAAAAACTGTGTTCTGACCGGCTAAGGACGGAAACATCATCATCATCAACAGCAGTACATCAGCCATTTGAACTGATGCTTCGCTGCCATACAACCATGAAGACCTATGAAATAAAGAATAAGAAGTGGGAGAGAAGGGGGACTTACCTGGAAACCTTAATGCCCTAAGCAAACATTCAGGGTCAAGGCGCCTACACCTTGTGTAGACAACGTTCCGTCACAAACAGCTGGCTATCGTGCAAAGATAAGGCGGCATCGGCGAGACAGCTTTCTTGTGGCTTTCACTGCCACGCGTCATAATCAGCCATTACCCCGCAGATAACTCAGCACCAAACACACTTTAAACAGACAATCCGATTAGGAGACGGCAGCATACGCGCGCCTGGTGTCGGTAGCGAGCCATGTCCTGTAAAGTCTCGATCCAAGCACAAGGCGAGTCACGTGGACTCCAACCCGGAAGGCGATACGGACCAACGGCACTTAGTTTGGTCCTCAGTGACTTCATTTCCCGCTGCCAAGTCAACTTCTGTCCACCTCGAGCCTTGCGCCATCCTACACCTGGTAGACTGAACAAGGCCCTCCTGGGTAAGCGGTGACCAGGCATGCGTAGCACGTGCCCGAGCCAACGCAACTTATTCAGTGCTATCTGTTGTTCTAGGGAGCTAGCATGATTATCTCCACCTAGTACTCGCCTACGCACATCATCGTTGCGGACACGCTGGACATTGTTGTGTTGTGTTTTCTTTTACTATTTCTGTACCTTGTTTTGAGTTCCATGGTTTCCGATGGTGCAGATGTCTATTCATAGACTGTTGCAAAAATATATATAATATATATACACGCTGGTGCCATCCGACACCAGCAATGCTTCGCAAACAACGATGATCAAAGACTTGAAGGCGTCTCAGATCTTCAGACCGAAGGGGCCAATTTTCACTACCATAGAGCAGAACGGCCCTCACTGTGGCCTTGTATACACGGCCTTTCAGACGGAGGGAAACTCCCTTCTGTCGCCAGAGGCCGCAGGTTCAATAAGGTAGCACTGGCTTTTGCAATGCGTGAGCTCACATCAGTTTCTATGCGCCCATCGTTGCTGATGCAGCTACCAAGATAATTGAATTGATCAACCCCCTCGAGTTCCTCGTTAGCAAGCGTGAAGGGGTCATCGATTGGCTGGTGGTCCTGCAGCAACACTTTGCACTTTGAAGGTGCGAAGTGCATACCGAATAATGGGACCACTCTGGATAGGCTATTCAGGGTTGATTGTGCTGCCTCAACATTGTCGAAAAGCAAGACGATATCGTCCGCATAATCTAGATCAACTAACCGTTCACCAACCAGCACTTCAAGGCCTACATCGTGAGATTCCGCAAGGGGACACTCCATGATAGAATCCACGACGAAATTGAACAAAAACGGGGAAATCGGGCAACCGTGACGAACGCCACTTGTAGTCGAAAAGCTATCCGATAGGACACCATAGACCCTGACGCGGCCTCTAGTGTTCGGGTATAGAGCACGAAGGATGTTCACATATTTCGTGGAAAAACCTTTCCGCGCAAGTATTTCGACCAGAATCGATCGATCTACTGAATCGAACGCACTCTTAAATCGAGGAACACAGCTATTGTCGGTCTGCGGTATGCGTGGCGCTGCTCTAGCACCTGCCGCAAAGTAAATATATGGTCTATACAGCCACGTCCTGGGCGAAAACCCGCCTGATCTTCCCTAATCCGAGATTCCCGTTCTGCAGTGAGGCGACGAACGATAATCGAGGCCAGTAATTTTGTCACAACTGGCGTTAGGCTAATACCCCTGTGGTTCGCACAGTCTGTGCGACTGCCCTTTTTGTATATTGCCACTATAATCGATTCACTCCAATTAGCCGGCACACTCTTTGTTCCAGATACGTTCGAATAGGGAGGTCAGTGCTTTGCAGAGGACCTCACTTCCATCCTTAAATAGTGCAGGTGGTAGGGAATCCGGGCCAGCGGCACGAAAACGATTGAGGGCTGTAATCGCGTTTCGGACCTCGGCCTCCGACGAAGGCTCTAAGCTAACCGTCCATGGCTCGTCCTGCATCACCTGAGTAGGAAGAGGTCCGGGAGCAGGGGACCAGCTGAACTGATCTTCAAAGTGTTCAGCCCAACGAGCCATACCGCGTTCCTTATTGTGTATCAGCGCACGCGCGCTGTCCCTGATTGTCTCACTGACGCCTGGTTTTCTGGGACCAGTGGTGCGGATTAGCTGGAAGAGCTTGTGGTAATTGCCTACTGCTCCTGCCTCCTCCATTTCTTAAGCCCGACTGGTCCACCAGGCTTCCTTGTCAGCACGTAGGCTGCGCTTTAGTTCGCGCCTAATAGCCCGTCTGGTCACATTGTGTTCAGAACCAGTCGGGAGGTGTCTTCTAGATTCCAACAGGTTCGCCGACCTCTCGGATATCCAGTGACTGGTGCGGTGACGATTGATAGTGTCACAAGCAGATGCTCCTGCGTCGTGCATGGCGGCCGAGATCCTATTCCACTGAAGTTCAGTGTCATTAGGACAAGACAGCGAGAGTTCGGTATGCAGTGCTTCTTGATAGGCTTGCCTGACAGAGGGGTGGGACAATTTTTCCGTTGCCAATCGGGGGAGACGCTTTGTGCGCCTTCCGGTAAAGTTCATGGAGAAACGACAGCGCACCAAGGCATGATCAGAGTCGACACAGGTACTCCAGTACGAGCGGCAATCCAGAATGGAACCGCGCCACCTGTAACTTATGGCTATGTGGTCAATTTGGGTCCTTCGCTGGCCAGCTACAGGTGGACGCCAAGTGGCACTTCGGCGCCCACTGTGTCTAAAAGCAGTGCTAGTAAGAAACAACTGGTGCTCCGCACACAGTTGCAGCAGACGCTCACCGTTGTCAGTCCGTTCGGCGTTAAGTCCATACTTACCACCCAGCTGAGCTTCTGAAGTGCTCAGACGCCCTACTTGTGCGTTCATATCCCCTGCAAGTACTATAATATCTGAACTAGTAGCACTGCGTAGCAGCATGTTCAGTTCGTGATAGAAAGTATCCTTGACTGCATTAGAACTGCAGTGGGTGGGAGCAAAAACGGAAATCACAAACAAACAGCGTTTTGTTTTACTTCCCGAATTCACCTTAGCTGATGTCGTCAAACGGGCTGCACATAAACGGCTGTTCACCGGAATCCAATCAACCAACGATGACTCAGCCTTGGAGCTGAGAATGATACCTACACCAGCTTGACCCGTGAGTGCCGTATCGGCGTCTCCGGGATGCGTGCAACCAATAACGAGAGGATAATCCGGGTGCAGTCAATTCAGTAACCCCGTTAGGGTCATTAATCCTACTTTCGGACACACAACACACATCTATACTCGGTGTGTCCAAGGTGCGTGCGAGTGCAGCCTGCTGACCTGTTTGTCTTAGAGTGCGGACGTTGAATGTCGCCATGGAAACGGGACAGCGTGGCCTTATAAGGAACTTTTGCCGAAAGGCGTCCGATAGGGGCTGTGGGATGGTGGCTGCAGACGGTACTACTCCAGTAGCACTTCGGTTGCTGTCAATTAAGCTGGGAATTATAGAAGGAAGGTTAGTAATGGGGGCCGGGATGGGAGTAAGAGAAAAAGGTGGAAAAGAAAGAAGGGAGGCGCCAGCAGCAGCATGCTTTCGCTTATCCGCCCTGCTGTATGCAGCAGATAAGGCCACCTTTGATAATCTGCGCGATGGCCGATGCAGGATGAAGTTTATGTTTGAAGAAGATGTCATGGTTGTATGTGGGCTGAGCTACTGCCAGGTCGTTCGAACCTAGACAGGAGGACGATTAGGGTCCTCATCCAAAGCCTTTGACTCAAAAGCCTGTCCACAAGGCAGCGGGGAGATGGCAATGATTTAGTTTTACAGAAATGGACGCCATCCCATTTCAAACCCCCAACCTGGAGGACCAGGAGACTGAGTTTGTCTGACCTCTCACCATTGACCAACCTGGTAGGAGTATCTCTCAAGGTGCCGGGAGACACCAACCAGTATAGCTCAATGGGTCAATGAGGTACGCAAACCGTCGCACCACGTTAAGGTCCAGTCTCGTTGCGACGGAAGGACGGAAACACGCTTGTCATACCGAGTTCTTGAACGTTGGAACTCGCTTCCCGAGTACGTCATTAGGGAGTCTACGGTAGAGGGTTTCGAGCGTCAGTTAGATGCTCTTGGATGGCAGTACCAAACCTTCCCCTTCTCCCAACCGACTTGTATCTTGAACCTTCCGTTCGTTTTTCTAAAATTTCTTCTCACACCTTGGTATTATCATTATGTAGCTGACATTTCCTCTCTTGTTTTCTTAGCTTACCCTTCACTCTTAATTCACATAAACCGGACTTGCAGGGACTGCTGGGCAGGAAAATGTGGGTAGTAATTGCTTGGACAGAGTGCGATGCGGTCTCTCTTTTAGGCCTTTTAACATCTCAAACAATCGTATCAATTCCCGATCCAACTATACGCAAAAGAAAGAACATTAACGGGATTATCCTATCATTCCGGTCCCAACTGAACTTGAACATGAAGACAGGCGTCAGTGAGACGATCAGAGATCGCGCTGGTGCACTGATACACAATAAGGAGCACAGTGTGGCTCGTTGGGCGGAACACTTTCAAGACCAGTTCAGCTGACCACCTGCTCCCGGACCTTGTTCGACTCAGGTGATGCAGGACGGGCCATGGACGGTTAGTTTAGAGCCTCCGTCGGAGGCCGAGGTCCGAAACGCGATCACAGCTCTCAATCGTTTTCGTGCCGCTGACCTGGATTCCTTCCCACCTGCACTATTTAAGGATGGAGGTGAGGTCCTCTGCAAAGCACAGACCTCCTTATTCGAATGCACTTGGAAGGAAGTGTCCCGGCTAATTGGAGCGAATCGATTATAGTGGCCATATCCATGAAGGGTAGTCGCACAGACTGTTCTAACCACAGGGGTATTAGCCTAACGCCAGTTGTGACGAAATTACTGGCCTCGATTCGCGTTCGTCGCCTCACTGCCGAACGGGGATCTAGGATTAGGGGAGAGCTGGCCGCTTTCAGTGTAGGACGTGGCTGTATAGACCATATATTTGCTTTGCGGCACGTGCTAGAGCAGCGCGACGCATACCGTAGATCGACAATAGCTGTGTTCATCGATTTCAAGAGTGCGTTCAGTTCAGTCGATTGATCGATTCCGTTCGAGATGCTTGCGCGGAAAGGTTTACCCACGAAATATGTGAACACCCTTCGTGCTCTATACTCGAACGATACAGGCCGCGTCACTTTCTACGGTGGCCCATCGGATAGCTTTCCGACCACAAGTGGCGCTTGTCAGGGTTGTGCGACTTCCCCATTTCTGTTCAATTTCGTCGTGGATTCTATCATGGAGTGTTCCCTTGCGGAATCTCACGATGTAGGCCTTGAAGTGCTGCCTGGTTAAAGCTTATTTGATCATGTTTATTCGGACGATATCGTCTTGCTTTTCGTCGATGTTGCAGCGCCACAATCAACCCTGAATAGCCTGTCTAGAGTGGTCTCATTATTTCGTTCGCACTTCGCACCTTCAAAATGCAAAGTGTTGTTGCAGGACTACCAGCCACTTTATGCCACCTTGACCCTTGCTAACGAGGAACTCGAGGTGGTTGATCAATTCACTTATCTTGGCAGCTGCATCAGAAACGATGGGCGCATAGAAACTGACGTTAGCTCACGCATTGCAAAGACCAGAGCTGCCTTCTTGAAACTGCGGCATCTTTGGCGATAGAAGGGAGTTTTTCTTCATCTGAAAGGCTGTGTATACAAGGCCATAGAGAGGGTCGTCCTGCTCTATGGTAGTGAGACTTGGCCCCTTCGGTCTGAACATCTGAGGCGCCTTCAAGTCTTTTATCATTGTTGTCTGCGAAGCATTGCTGGTGTCGGATGGCACCACGGTGTCTGCAACGATGATGTGCGTAGGCGAGTACTAAGTAATGATAATCATGCTAGCTCACTAAAAGAACAGATAGCACTGAATAAGTTGCGTTGGTTTGGGTACGTGCTACTTATGCCTGGTCACCGCTTATGTAGGTGGACTTTGTTTAGTCTGTCAGGTGTAGAGTGGAGCAAAACTCGAGGTTGACACGAGTTGACTTGGTAGCAGGAAATGTAGTCACGGACGACCAAAGTGGGTGCCGTTGGTCCGTCTCGCCTTCCACGCTGTAGTCCACGTGACTCGCCTTGTGCTTGGCTCGAGACTTTACAGGACATGGCTCGCAACCGACACCAGGGGCGCGTATGCTGCCGTCTCCTAATCGGATTGCCTGTTTAAGGTGTGTTTGGTGCTGAGTTATCTGCGGGGTAATGGCTGATTATGACGCGTGGCAATGAAAGCCACAAGAAAGCTGTCTCGCGGATGACGCCTTGTCTTTGCACCATAGCCAGCTGTTTGTGACGGCATATTGTCTATACAAGGTGTAGGCGCCTTGACCCTGAATGTTTGCTTAGGGCGTTATGGTTTTGCGGTAAGTCCCCCTTTTCTCTCTCTTATTATTCTTTATTTCATAGGTCATCATGGTTGTATCGCGATGGGGCATCATTTCAAATGGCTGATGGACTGTTGTTGTTGTTGCGTTTGTGCACTATCGTCAGCTGTATGTGACGGTGTGTTGTCTACCCGATGTGTAGTCGCCTTGACCCCGAATGTTTGCTTAGGGCATTGAGGTTTTCCGCTAAGTCCCCCTTCTCTCCCTCTTATTATTCTTTGTTCCATAGGTCATGGTTGTATGGCAGCGAATCACCAGTTTACATAGCTGATGTACTGCTGTTGATGATGATGATCGCTCCGTATGTAAATTGTTTTGCTCCTCCTTGAAAATTCTTGCTGTATCTTTGTGGACGATGTAAAAGTCGTAAATGGGGGCAATCGTAACGCGCTATAGAAAGACCGCACTGTGGCGGGTGGTCGTCCTTTTGAAATGCTTCTTGATGTCGCAGGATGTCAATTATCTCCATCATCAAAGGGGTTACAGTACAAACTATTAACAGTACCTTGAAGTTTGGTTGCATTGACGAAACATGATCTGGGGATTGTTGTTGTGTATAGCTTTAGACCATCCACCCCGTGTCAGCACGCAACCAACAAGACGCGGCAGGACCTATTCCGTCTCACGAGAGTTGTGAACACTAAACCATAGGTTTCCCTTCCTTTATGTAAGGTGGTAGCACGACCACACTTAGAATACTGTGTGCAGGCTTGTGCGCCATATCTTCGATGTAGGGTGTTTACGTAGAAATGGTCCAACATATAATGACTATGCTAATTGAGGGCTAACGTGGGAAGTCATATGATGAGCGCCTTAGGAGCCTATCGTTGTTTTCCATGGAGCGGCACTGATTGAGAGGCGACCTGATAACAATGTTCGAAATTATCAAGGGTCTTAGTATCCTGACATTTTAACCTGTTTTAACCGGCTTTCTCCGACCACCTATTTAAATACGCGTTAGCTGAGGGTGAGAAACACGGCTGTTCCGCAATACCAAGTGTTTATATACTACAGGCTACAAATAATTCAGTAGTAGGTGATATTTTATTATATATGTATTATCATGTTATGCATTTGGAATGAGATCGTAATTGGATGTGAATCTAAAAGGGAGAGGACAGAGAAACTTACAACACAAACGCCATTGGGATCGGCTCTCCGCCATATCAGCAAGTGTATCCAACCAAACGTGTTCATCGTCCTCCGGACCTCAGCCCGGTAGTCTGGAAACACCAACTGACGCCAACTTCGTAGTGACGGTTTTCATTCCTCTTAACTAACTCACCGCTTGGGTTCACCCCCTCCCCTGCCATCCACACCTCGGGCGCGCAAACAACCCACGACGCGGGAGTCGTTGTGTATGGACTTTGGCTCAAGCGCCAGACGTTCAAGCTAAAAACTGGGACCAAATTCTTTGCGAATCCTGCAGTTCATAGTTGAAACGAGCTTCTTACTGCCTCGCTTGGAAGTACCGCTATAGAAGCGTTCAAAAAAGCTTGCTTAAATGATAGTCACATCTTTTCTCGGAATTATTGCAGGTTTCTTGGCAATTGTCAAACTTCCTAACCCATGATCCAAGAAAGTACACAGCTTGCTCTTGTTCTTGCTTCACTTCTTTTGTGGAAGCAGGGTAAGCAACCCAAACGTCGAAGTACCGGAGGCCGTGGGTTGCTTGCTGATACAAGAAACAGGACACTCGTTAGGCGGCTTCTATTTCTTCCTTGGAACCTGACCTACTTCCAAGGAATTTAGATACTCTATTAGTATTCAGGCTGCCACTAAGTTTATGGTACTGGGAAACTTCAACCCTTGAAGCCTGTTGGGTTGATCTATCTTGCAGTTCGGTGACTTGCAACTGTGCTTCGGGTCTCCCCGAGCTAACATTACAACTGTTTCTGCATCAGTTCGTGCAATTCCCGACTAGTTACGTGAGCAACCACCTGCCGTCTGCCTTGGATCTTGTTTTTGTGATGTCACTCCGTTTCGTGCCATTACAAACGGCTCACCTCTACTGTTTCGTTAGGCTACCGCTCGAATATTTAGCGGGCAGACTTTAACGCAATGCGATCTAAAGCTTCGGTTTTGTATTGTGATATTTCTGTGGCCGACACTGTTCAGTCAGCCTGGGAGAAGTTTAAGGCATATCTCGCCTAAGTTTCTGCTCCCAATATCTCACTCACGAAAAAATGGGAGATAGGGACTCAGCTTCTTTGAATAGCTTTCACTGGTGCTGGCAAATTACTAAGCGGCCCTAGCAACCAACACCTACGATAGCCAGCTGTTTGTGACGGTATGTTGCTAACACAAGGTATAGGCGCCTTGGCCCTGAATGCTTGCTTAAGCCATTAAGGTTTTCAGGTAAGTCCCTTTTCTCTCCCTCTTATTCTTTATTTCATAGGTCATCATGGTTGTATGACAGCGAAGCATCAGTTCAAATGGCTGATGTACTGCTGTTGTTGATGATGATGGTGACATTTATCGACAGGCGCGACATAAACGTAAGCAACATCTCAGGATTGCTCATCACCGATACAATAAGGGTTTATCTGACTCATTCGCAACCAATCCCAAGTTCTTTGCTTATGTGAACAGGCGCAGCGGTGCAGATTCGTCTATACCAGTGTCACTACGGGCGGACGTGACCGATGTGCATGCTGACTATGATGTGACTTGTGTACTCAGCGAACAGTATACTGATGCCTTTGCTCGTGAGACCTCTTTAACCTCCTAAGCCGGCCCGTGGTTTTAAGGATCACAAACCTGCTTTGTGATCCTAAGGTCGCGGGTTTGAGCCAGCGTGACGGACCGGTCGACCCTCGCAGGATCCTTAGCACACGCGTGACTGATGGTGGTTGCACGACAACGAAGCGTACTGCTGATGCAATTTTTTATACCACTAGTTGAGCTGGTCCAGCGTTCCGGAGTAATCATACCTAACTAAAATTAACATAACGGATATTCAGCTCTTTGGACTACTGTAAGGGCTAAATCCTTCCGAAGCTTCTGGTCCTGTTTCATTTTATCCGTGGCTGCTACATGAATTAGCCACTGAACTAGGTGGTCCTCTTACATCCATCGCAATAAGGCTGGACCTTACCGTGGTGCAATGGTTTGGGTGCCTCAGCGATCCATTGAGCTATGCTGGGTGGTGCTTTTGCACCTTCAGAGTCACTCATACCAGATTGGTCAATGGTTAGAGGCCAAACAAACTCAGCCTCCTGGTCCTCCAGATTGGGGGTTGGAATGAGGGTGACATCTTATTCCTTAAAACGGACTCCTTGTAGCCCAACGCCAAACCCGCTGCCTTGCGGTCAGGTTTTCGAACCAAAGGCTTTGGTTGAGAACCCTAATCGTTCTCCTGTCTAGGCCTGGGCAACCTGACAGTATCCTGCCCACGCAATACAATGAATCACACTTCAAACAAATTGCTGATGCTCTGGCCACCGCAGAGGATAATAAACGGTGCCCTATCTGCTGCATCAAGCAGGGTGGATAGGGGTTTGGATGCTACTGCTCAAGCCTTCCCGTCTTCTTATTCCCCATTTCACGCTTTTTCACTCTTACCGTCCCCTTCCAACTTCACTTATATCCCCCCAGTTTTCAACCCCCCGATTCTTGGCCCTCCCCCAACATGCTTTGCTAGGCATTTATCTTCTAATTTCAACTCACAGTTGAACGCGGAGCGTCACTCCTCTCCTGTCGACAAGCCCATGTCCACCCAAGCGGTCCATTCCAGTTCATCGGCTTCCATTTGGAGCCCTCGATCCTCCTTCAGATTGTCATGCCTTAATGTACGCACACTACTACAGATCGGTCAACAGGCAGCACTTGCCCGAACATTGGAGACCCTCTCGATCGATATCTGCTGCTTATCAGAGACCCGCCTGCAAGACTCGAACTCTGTGCTCACTCTGCGATCCCCTTCAGATGACGCAAGCAGTATTTTCTCATTACGCCTATCCGGTGACGATGCAGCTTCGAGCACCGGCCAAGCTGGTGTTGGCATTGCCCTGAGTCCCCGGGATGAAGCTGCTCTGGTTGATTGGATTCCAATCAGTAGCCGGATGTGTGCGGTCCGATTGGCTGGCTCGTTTAAAGCTTCGAAGTCGCGCGGGACTAATAGGTGTCTATTCATCATCGCTGCCTACGCGCCCACAAACTGTAGCGATGATTCGGTAAAGAACGACTTTTACCGCCAACTGACTCAGCTTCTTCGCCACAGAAGAAGCACGGACACTGTTATGCTGGCGGGGGATATGAACGCACAAGTTGAAAAGTTGTCCACTGATGAAATGCATCTGGGCGGTCAGCATGGTGTAGGCTCCCGTAATGATAACGGTGAGCGGTTACTTCATTTGTGTGAAGATGCTCGCTTATTTCTTGCGAGCACTAATTTCCGACACAGCACCCGCCGTAAGGTGACTTGGCGCCCACCAGCCTTGGACGCAGATTGATCACATTGCTATTAGTTACCACTGGAGAGGCTGCATCCAGAATTGTCGCTCGGTTTGGAGCACATGTGTGGACACCGATCATGCACTTGTATGTGCTGACATGCGGATGCGCTTTGGCGGACGCCCACGACGACGCTGTGAGTGCATTGACACCAGCCAACTGACAAAGCCAGCTGTTCTGAATGCGTATCAAAGTACGCTGACATGCGAGTTGAGTACTCGCTCACTGGAGACAATTGATGGTCACTGGTCACATGTTCGCCAGACCTTACTAGCAGCAGGCAAATCCTCATGTGGTATGTCTAAAAGCCCACATGAACATTGGGTCTCTTCTCGATCTCTGGAACTTATCGACGCTCACCGACATATCCCGGCTGGAAGCGAGCACAATGAAACTCGCAAAGAGCTCCGGGCAAAACTCCGCGCTAGCCTGAAGAAAGACCGCGAATCTTGGTGGTCTCATCGTGCGTCAGAGATGGAAGTGGCCGCTGCCCTTGGCAACCATCGTAAGTTATTCCGTCTGATACGGGAAACGGGCAGCAGTAGGCCTGGTGTTAGTGAAACAATTTGTGGTGAGAGTGGACAGCCTATTCACAATTTGTCAAAACGTTTGGAGCGTTGGGCTGAGCATTTTGTAAAGCAATTTAATCGGCTAGAATTGTTCGATTCTTCGCCGGCGAGTGGTCGCCCTGCTCCGTGGGCTGTCCCTTTGGATCCACCCTCTCGCTCAGAAGTCGAACGTGAGATCGGACTGTTGAAGTTGAACAAAGCCGCTGGACCAGATGATCTTCCTCCAGCCCACTTCAAATTCGGAGGCTCTGCTCTTGTTGATGCTTTACATGAATTACTAGTGAAACTGTGGGAGTACGAAACTGTCCCGACAGACTGGAGCCGCTCCGTTATTGTTCCCATCCTCAAAGGCGGCTCGCGCTCGGAATGCAGCAGCCATAGAGGAATCAGTTTAATCTCCATCGCCTCCAAATTACTCGCCTCCATAATTCTTCACAGACTGACTGGCGCTCGTGAAAGCCAGATTCGTGAGGAGCAAGCCGGATTTCGTCGGGGTCGTGGCTGCATCGACCACATCTTCACTTTGCGTCAGTTGTTGGAGCACCGCCACACATATTGGCGGCCCACCGTAGTAGTGTTCCTCGACATCAAAGGTGCCTTCGATTCGGTTGATCGACGTGCCCTTTGGAATTGTTTACTCAGGAAAGGTGTGTCCGAGAAATATGTAAATATTATCCAAGCATTATATTTGCGTAGCACGGGCAGAGTGAGGGCTTACGGCAAGCTGTCGCCACCCTTTAATATCTCCAGCGGTGTGAGACAAGGCTGCCCGCTGTCACCTTTCCTCTTCAACTTCGCTATTGACGTAGTCATGGAGTTTGCATTTACAGGACATGACTTGGAAGGTGTGGAGCTACTCCCAGGAGAACGACTTCTTGACTTGGAGTATGCAGACGACATTGCCCTCATCTGTGACAGCTCCCAGACGTGCCAAGCCGCCCTGGATAGATTAACACTGGCTGTCAGCCACTTCGGGTTTTGCTTTGCACCATCGAAGTGCAAAGCGTTCCTCCAAGATTGACAGGGATCGCCTCCTGCGCTGACCCTTGGTGGGGATCAGCTAGAAGCCGTTCAGAAATTTAATTACCTGGGAAGTTGTATCAGCGCCCTTGGGATCGAAGACAAGATCACGAACCGTATAGCGAAAGCTCGGAGTGCTTTTGCTAACCTTCGCCACCTATGGCGGCGGCGCGACATTACTCTCGCCCTGAAGGGCAGAGTGTACAATGCAGCGGTACGTTCGACCTTACTGTACGGTTGCGAAACCTGGCCCCTAAGGTCGGCGGACTTGAAGAGGCTAGCTACGTTCGACCATCGGTGCCTTCGCAGTTTGGCTCACATATGGTGGGAACACCGCGTGCGTAACGAGCGTGTTCGATGCATTGTTTACGGCCCAGGAAACGGATCTGAACCGCTCAGCACCGTTGTTTCACGCACCAGGCTCCGATGGCTCGGCCACGTGTTACGCATACCAGCCCACTGACTCCCGCGACGTGCGTTGTTTGCTCACCGGGGATGTGGGTGGAAGAAGAGGAGAGGTGGCCAAGCGATGACTTGGTCCAGAGGAATGAAGTCCATCACTTCGGAGCTAGCCTCGGTTGGGACTTCACGGCTCCCCGGTTGGGGTCCAAAAGACGGTGAACACGTTTGGCTGGATACACTTGCTGACATGGCAAGAAGCCGACCTCAGTGGCGTTCTTGCTGTGAGTTTCTTTGTCCCTCCCCATCCCTTTTAGTCTCCCCCTCCATCTACGATCTCATTTCGTAGGGTAAAACATAATTAAAATTTTTTTTGCCTAGTAGCTGGCTGGAAGCTTACCGGAACGATGCCCATCCGTTGCTGGTAGCTCAGCTGGCATGCAACTGTCGTATTTATTTTTCCTTTATGTATTGTATGTATGTATGTATGTATTTCCTTTATGTATTGCGGCACAATAGCGAAGGTGTTTTCCCACCTCTAGCTGATGTGTATAATGATGATGATGATGGTCCTCTTACATGCGTGTTTACAAAATCGCTTAACAGCTGTGCTTTACATTCGGAGTGGTAGGAGGTCGTCGTCTGTCTACTTTTTAAAAGCGGTGATAGTACTCTGCTCGCGAACTTCTGGCCTGAGTTTGCCAAGTGTAGTGATTAAGTTGTTTAGAAAACTGGTTACTTAATCGGCGGAGAACCATCTGAATACATACGACCTCAGTGCTGCGCAGCTCGGACTCCCTAAGGGGTTTTCTTGTCTAATAATTTTACTTTTACCTCCTGAAACCTGAGCTGAAGCAGTAAACTGCGGTGGCGCTATTGATGTGCTTTTCGTTAAATTTTCGAGTCTTTGATCCTGTCCCACATTTGTGACTCACTAAAAGGTTGAGGTCTTAGGACAGTTGGTGACGCCGTTAACTTAGTGTATGCTTCTCTAGAGAGGAGAGAACAGTGGGTATGCGTGAGATGGGTCCTTCGCGTAGGCAAGCTGTCCTTAACGGTTTTCTGCAAGGTTCGATTTTAGGGTCGCGGCTACTCGCATTTATGTAAATGGTTTGCTTGAGGTACTGTTGCTACTGTTTGCTAAGGACCTACACCTCTGGAATATTGTAGATATCCATGGGGGTTCTGAGGCAATTCAAAGTGTCTTGGATAGGCTCTTGGATTTGTTAACCTTATGATTGACGCCCGTTAATCAGACAAAATGTTCTATCCTTTGCATCGGAGCGGCTGCTCCCCCACGAGCCGTTGGCGGAATTAAGATCCCTGTTGTCACCCAGCAGGTTGGTCTAGGTGTCGTCCATACTTCAGCCCTTCACTGTGGCAACAATCGGAAGAAGGCTGATTGTATATGGCTCCGTAAGATGTGGTTTATTCGCCGCTCCTTTGGATTCACTACACGATAGCCAGCTGTTTGTGCTGGTATGTTGTCTACACAAGGTGTAGGCGCCTTGACCCTGAATGTTTGCTTAGGGCATTAAGGTTTTCCGGTAAGTCCCCCTTCTCTCCCTCTTCTTATCCCTTATTTCATGTCATCATGGTTGTATGGCAGCGAAGCATCAGTTCAAATGTCTGATGTAATGATAAATAATAATGTGTCAGCTGTATGCCGTAACGGCGCTTCGCTGCCGCACCACCACCACCAGTCGCACGTGGACTGAATATGCCGCGAGGAGGCCCACTCCTACGCGGAAAAATGAATGATATACTGCTGTTGATGATGATGAGTATGTTTGTTAAACTATTCTTGGCTTTTATGCGACCCCACTTGGAGTACTGTATCAAGGCTTATCCGCCATGTCTTGTACGGGACAAACTAGAACTGGATACACTTTTTCTAGGGAGTACAAGGTTAGTGCAAGGTTTACAAGGACAAAGTCTCACCAACATTTACTTAGTTTGGGTATGTACTCAATACACTATCGGAGAGTTAGAGGGGACTTGAGCCTCACTGTATTTTAACGGTTAAGATCAGTCCACAATTGTCCTGACTGTTGGTTCCCGCTGTTGCATACTTCCCGCGACCGCCCCTTAACGCTGTACAAACCGGGTTAGGACGGAAACTTGTTCATGGCACCGATTTAATCAACGTTGAAACTTCCTTCAGTAGCACCTTGCTAGGTAATCCACTGTTGATGGTTTCCAGCGTCAGTTAGATGACTAGGTGGTAAAACCAAACCTTTATCCTTTCTTCGATTTGCATCTCCCGTTATTTTTCAGTTCTCATGCCTTGGTATTATCATTATTTAGTTGCCATCCCTCTTGCTTACTGAGCATACCATTTCCTCTTCCTTACTTCACATAATCGGCAGGGACTGCTAGTCAGCATATGTGAGCACTAACTGGTTGGTCAGGGTTTGGTGCAGTTTTGTTTTAGCCTTATGCACTTTTCTAATCACCCCATCAGTCCTTGGATCGATGATGCGCACGGGTTTAACCTATTGTTCCGGTCCTATCTGAACCTGAACTTGAGCTCCTAGGTGCAGGCGAGCGGCCAATAAACAAAGTATCCGACTAGTGGGCTTGCAGATGGTCAGCCGGCGGTGTTTTTCGTTTTACCAAAAGCCTTTCTGGTAGCGCGCGATCTAGGACGGGTGATACGGGTATTTTTAGGTAGCACTTAGCAAGGTACGTAACCTAAAACATTAGATGAATAAGTTATGTATGCTTGTAGAAAACTCTCATTTCGGCATGCTTGTATCCACTGTCTCACGGCAACCTGGGCCGTTGACTACGTCTACCTGGCTACGCACTGTTTAGGTTTGCTAGCTCCGTTAGTCCACAAGGCGACATGATGTTTTGTGGGCCACCTTGTTTCAGTCGATGGACAAAACGGTTGAGGCTCTGTCAGCTGTGATTAGCACTTCCTCGACTCGGGTTACAGAAGTGGTTGTTTATAGAAGTCCTGACAGTACATCCAAGATGATTGATTCCATTCTCTCTCAGATTTTGAACAAGTGTGTAACGCTGGGTGACTTAAACCTTCCAGAGGTTTTTGTGTTGGTCTTTCATGCGATTTGGCGTAAAGCACTTTCTGTAGGTACCATTCACTGAGCAACGATTTATAAAGGGTAAAATAGCGATTGCTTGACAACTCATGTAGGATGATCAGAATGAGGCGTATAAAACAGAAGGGAAAAATATAAGGAAAACGCAATTCGGGTATTATGTGACTCGCCAAACTATTACAATGAACGTTGCTGCAGTTTTCATCACTGCTACGTTACATAGTGGGTTGGTGAGCACATAGTTTGGTTCGCAAGATTTCGTCCTCTGCGTGAAACGGACTTTCTCACGTGATGCAAATGGAATGGCGTGTCGTCAAAACGTTTTTAAAATAGCCTTTGTGTTAAGGCAAATGCTATTGATATAGCGTCTAGCGAGAGGACGTCATGACCTCTGAGGCTAGTCACTTTCACATGCTAAGGTAATTACCTGATTGACAGTGGAAGATAGATCGCACCATATCTTAGTTAGCTTGCAAATTATCTAGCCCAGCCAACATCCCCCGTGGCTCAGTGGCCTAAGCTGCTTGCTAGTTGGCATCAGCCTCTAGCGGTCATGGGTTCGATCCCCGGTAAGGGACTGAGGGGATGCGCACCACTGACAAGCCCCAAAAGGGAAAACGCGTCTGGTGCTTTTTTTCAGAATGTGGTTGAGCTATGTGGCTTGTGAGGTGCTGGGACGAAAATATTAAATTTACAACTAAAACCCTCCTACTCATGAGTAATAAAAAATGAGTTGGAAGGGCGTTTCATGTTCGGGACTCCCGAAGTGAGACAGACGTTGGCAATCAAGTAGACTAGTGTGTGGCAAGTTTGAGCTGATGGCTACTCAGCTCAGTATATTTGCCGAGTTGTAAAAGATTATGACAGGCGTGATTTGGGTTCCTCAGTATAGGTAAACCATGATGAGGTCTCCTTGCTGACGCCGATATTCACTGCTGTAAAATCACAAGGTTTTCAGTCTGTGTTGGTATACGAATTTGGTTGCTCTACCTTGTGGAGCTTCAAGCGCCTCAGCACAGTGTTTGCGCCATGGACGCCAGGCTTGAAACGTGTATTCTACTTTCAGCATTTGCAAAAATGACAGATGCCTCGGACTTTCCGGAAGCCCTAAGAGTCTGAGATAATGATTGACTCTTCTCGATGCCTTTTCTGTATGTTTCGAGCAACTATAGTCATTCTACACAATTACTCCGAGACCGCTTTTATGGGAAACACGTTGCAACTGCTGATCTTCAAGTTGCGGCACAATAGCTGAGGTGTTTTCCACCTCTACCTAACATATATGCTGAATGTTAATGGTCCTCAAGACAGTATTCATTGGCACCATCATCATCATCAATACACGATAGCTGAAGGTGAGAAACAACCAATGGTCCTCACTGCAACTATGAGATATGGATAGCCAGCTAGCTAGCTAGCTAGCTAGCTAGCTAGATAGATAGATAGATAGATAGATAGATAGATAGATAGATAGATAGATAGATAGATAGATAGATAGATAGATAGATAGATAGATAGATAGATAGATAGATAGATAGATAGATAGATAGATAGATAGATAGATAGATAGATAGATAGATAGATAGATAGATAGATAGATAGATAGATAGATAGATAGATAGATAGATAGATAGATAGATAGATAGATAGATAGAGATAGCATAGATAAGATATAGGTGCACTGATGACGTATGCTCACGACTTTGCATTTTGCCACCTGTAACTGTAGGCGGTTTTAAGATGGCTACATCTAGGCCCTGTCGAGATCTCTGCGGGAACGTGTGATGGTCAACTGTATTGTTTTCCTGCCAGATCTTGTCATCGTTCGCAAATTGTAGGGTCTGACTGAAATACACTAGCAAGATGCTTGGTAAAGACTAGGAATAAAAGGGGTCCCATTGCCGATCCCTGGAATACACCATACTGCCCTCGGTTCGTGGATTCCCATTAGGTACATGGGTGCCCAACTCATCGTCATCATTATTCCACGCTAGGTGATGTTGCTAAACACCTCAGCTATAATGCTGCAGTACAAAGATATCAGAAATGTGGATAAACGGGATACGAAACATTACAGAGTCCAGTATAAAATGAATAAAAACTAGCAATATTACGCATTTGGTGTAAAATTGAAGTCTACTCTTTCCCAGGTCAACAGGCGTATCCAAACAAACTTGTCCATCCTCTTTGCGGACCCGTCTCGGAAGCCGGGAGAAAGACAGGTATCAGCAGCACGCCGGTACGAAGTACTAGCGCTTCGCTTCCGCATAACCACCGTCAATCGCTCGTTGGCTAAGGATATTGCGTGGGTCGTCCGGTCCCCTGCGCAGAATCGAACCCGCGCCCTCGAATTACAAGGCAAGCTTGTGCTCCTTAAGGTTATGGGCCGGGAGGCACCAACCGACGCCTTGTTCGAAGGGAAAGTCTCCATTCTTGAACAGGTCATCAGTTAGCTTCTTCTTCCGTCCAAACCCAGGTCGCGCAAACAACGCACGATGAGGGCGTCGATGTGCTGGCATTTGCAACACGTGGCTCAGCCATCGGAGCCTGGTTCGTGATATAACGGTGCTGAACGGTTCACTCACACTTTCTGCACCATCTACACGACACTGAACACGCTCATCGCTCACATGGTGTTCACACCAGACATGACCGAATCTGCGAAGGTGGCGATAATCGAACTAACACGCTACTTTCTGCCTGTCGATTTGATGTGCCAGGCATCGCAGCCATACTGCTGGCTAGGGCGCCCATTTGCTTCTGTTTTTGCCCTTGCTTTTGCTGAGTCACTCGATTTTATGAGTGATATTGTTTATATCTCTCCTCTGGGCGCCAGTGACTTCGTTCGTTTATTCTTCAGGTGTGCTGTCTAAACGTCACCATAGTGCCGTTGAGTCACAGCGGAACAGATGGTCTGCTGCTTATCAAGCAGTGCCGACCAAGGCTTCATGTTTACGTTGCGATATCTCGGTCGCCCATACGGTTCAGGTGGCTAGGGATAAATTTTAATCTCTACACTTTATATCCTGTTCGCGAGGGAAAAGACGAGTGGATCAAAAACAACAGCGGTACATCTGTCATTTGCACTGATACTTCGCTGCCATACAACCATGATGACGTATGAAATAAAGAATAAGAAGAGGGAGAGAAGGGGGACTTACCGGACAGCCTTAATGCCCTAAGCAAACATTCAGGGTCTTTGCGCCTACACCTTGTGTACACAACATACCGTCACATACAGCTGGCTATCGCTTAAAGATAAGACGGTATCGGCGAGACAGCTTCCTTGCTGCTTTCACTGCCCCGCGTCATAATCAGCCATTGCCCTGCAGATAACTCAGCACTAAACACACTTTAAACAGACAATCCGATTAGGAGACGGCAGCAGACGTGCCACTGGTGTCGGTTGCGAGCCGTGTCTTGTAAAGTCTCGATCCAAGCACAAGGTGAGTCACGTGGACTCTAGCCCGGAAGACGAGACGGATCAACGGCACTTAGTTTGGTCCTCAGTAACTTCATTTCCCACTGCGAAGTCAACTTCTGTCTACCTCGAGCCGTGCGCTTGCCGAACAACCTCGTGGTGCCAGCTGGGTTGTTGGGGACAATCCCGTTCCAGCAAATGGTTCGGCGGCAGTGTTTCAGGACGTGGTGGGTTTTCGCCTGACAAGCGTTTTCTCTATAAAAAAACCACAAATGTCTGTTTGACAACACTGCGATGTGGCGGATGTGACTCGCCATTAAATCAAGTCACTGCTCCTTGCCCCTCCCTGAGAGGCATTGTACCTCAAGTGTGTGTTGGGCCCCTTGTCCTTCACGGACCGAAATGCGTATGAACCATCTATTTGGTCACCGGCTCCCAACGGGTTGCGATGCCATCACATCGCCCTGCTGCCTTGTAGGTTAGATCTTTGTTCAAAGGCTCGGGGTAGGACCCCGTAAGACAACCCTCTACTTCGGTCTGGGCGACCGGGTAGTATCACGCCCACTGACGAATCGTGGACAACACTGCTTACTACTGCTCCTGCTATGCCTATCTTCTATGCTAATTCAACCGCTCAACCTCCACTTACAGATCACCCACCTCCCCTCCTTCACATATGTGTTCTCTTATGTCTTCTACGGTCACCGTCACAAACGACCCGCGTCTCGCAACTGATGGAAGCAACAGCCAAACTCCCGGTTTCCAATGTCCTGCGATCGCAGTCGCCTCTCACCCCACCGAAGCTGCAGTTCTTCTTCGACCTGGTTCTCCATTCATCCTCGCAGCGTTTAATGTTCGAACTTTTATGCAGATCAGACGACAAGCATGTCTGGTCCGTATTCTTGAAACGCTTTCGGTAGACATCTGTTGCCTTTCAGAGACCAGATTACAAGACTCTAGCGCCGTCATCAGAATGGCTTCACCGGTAAACCATGACGCCAAATACCACTTGAGGCTTTCCGGAGACCCAGAAGCTGCCGCCATTGGCCAAGCTGGTGTTGGGGTTGCACTGAGTGGCAGGGCTGAATCAGCTCTGCTTGACTGGATCCAAGTCAACAGTCGGCTATGTGCAGTCAGACTACAAGGTTCATGTAACGTCAGCAGGCGTCGAAACGTTAAGCGTCCCTTGTTTGTCATCTCCGCCTGCGCCCCTACAGACTGCAGCCCGGAAGCAGTTAAAGATAGCTTTTACCAGCAGCTACATGAACTTCTGCGTTCCTCCAAAAGGACTGATATAGTCATTCTTGTCTGAGACTTTAACGCACGGATTGGCCGCCTTCCACCAAACGAGCACCACCTTGGGGGTAGCTTTGGTCTCGGTTGCAGTGGATCAGACAATGGAGACAGACTGCTTGTTCTTTGCTCTGATCATCGCTTGTATCTTTCGAGCACTAGTTTTCGGCACTCGAGGAGACACTGCTATCTGGCGCCCGTCCTCACAAACGCAAGAGTGCTCCCAGTTTGACCACATAGCAATCAGCTACAGATAGCGCGGGAGCGTAACGGACTGCCGATTGTACTGGCCAACTTATCTAGACTCCGATCACGCATTGGTTCGTACTAAGAGTTGCATGCATTTCGGAGGATCACCTAAGCGCGCTGTCTACCGTCCGGACGTCGCAAATCTACAAAACGCTGCGATTTTAACCAGGTACCAAGCCCCACTGTCAACCTTGCTTGGCCCAACTATTGACGGTGATCTCGATTCGCAATGGGCGCATATCAAAGATGCCTTAGTTTCTGCCAGTATCGACACTTGTGGAGTTACCCGTCACCCACCGAAGCATTGGATTTCCGCCGTCTCCTTGTCGCTGATGGGCAAACGCCGCTTGATCCCATCGGATTCCAGGCACAGTGACGAACGCCAATCCATGGGTCGAGAGTTGCGCAGGCATCTGCAAATGGACAGCGAAGCTTGGTGGGGTGAACATGCTAGGGAGATGGAGCTTGCTAGTCTCTCTGGTAATACCAGAAAACTTTTCCATCTCATCCGAGTCACCGAAGGTGTTCGATCTGGTATAAGTGAAACAATATGCGAAGAGGATGGCACTTTAATCCCCAATCTTCAACGACGGTTGAAGCGATGGGCCAAACATTTTGGCTCGCAGTTTTGTTGGCCCCCAGCTCCATCTGCTACCTCTGGCGTTCGCGCTGGGGCCGAGTGGTCTACCCCCACAAATCCTCCCTCTTACCAGGAACTTGAGCAGGAGCTCCGGCCCTGATGGTTTTCCTCCAGCTCTATTTAAAGATGGTGGCGCTTCGCAGGTTCGAGAACTTCCCGCTTTGTTTTCTAAAATTTGGTCGAAAGAGAAAGTTCCATCATCTTGGAGTGAATCGATAGTCGTCCCCGTCTTCAAAAAGGGCTTGCGCACAATCTGCTCCAACTACAGAGACATAAGCTTAGTCCCCGTCGTTTGTAAGCTGCTGGTGTCCATCATACTTCACAGGCTATCCCCAGTGTGCGAAACGTTGCAACGAGAAGAACAAGCTGGGTTTCGTCCTGGCCGCGGCTGCATCGATCAAATCTTCACACTCCGCCAGATCCTCGAGCTCCGCCATGTGTATCAAAGGCCAACGATTGCTGTGTTCCTGGATATCCGTGCAGCCTTCGATTCCGTCGATCGTACGGTACTATGGCACTGCCTACTGAGGAATGGTGTCCCCGAGAAGTTCGTCTCCATACTGCGCGCTCTGACCTCGAGCAGGGTTAGGGCTTATGGCAAGCTTTCGCCTTCCTTTGTGGTCTCCAGTGGAGTTCGACAAGGATGCCCTATCTCTCCGTCCCTATTCAACTTTGCCATTGAGGATGTCCTGAAGAACGCTCTAGGCAATTCTTTGAACGCTGGCGTTGAGCTCTTCCCAGGTAGTCGAGTTGTTGACTTGGATTATGCTGATGATATCGTCTTGCTGGCTGGCGATCCACATGTCGTCCAACTTGCGCTAAACCGCTTGGCGGTTGAAACATCAAAATATGGTATGTACTTTTCGCCATCCAAATACAAAGCTCTCTTCCAAGACTAGCAGGTGCCTCTGTCTGCACTCACTCTTGGTGGTGAAACACTAGAGGTTGTGGTGAGCTGTCTACTTGGGAAGTTGCATCACTGCTGGCGGGGCTGTTGGAGACGAGATTTCGATACGCATCTCGAGAGCACGCCTCGCTTTATCTAGGCTGAGGCACTTGTCGCGTCGCCACGACATTCGTCTCTCCATCAAAGTGTAGGTCTATTGTGCAACTGCTCGTGCTGTACTGTTGTACGGATGCAAGACCTGGCCCATTCGTAAAGATGACTTGCGCTGGCTATCCGTCTTCGAGCACCGCTATCTGCGGTCCATTTCCCGTGTGGTGGCAGCACTACGTAAGCAACGTGGAAGTTAAACAGCGCGTCTTGGGACGTGGAAACCACTCGCTCGAGGAGGTCGTCTCACTGCATCAACTGCGGTGGTTGGGACACGTATTGGGCATGCCTGTCCAGCGTTACCCGCGTCGTGCGTTGTTTGCGGTTGCTGGACAGGGCTGGAGAAGACGGTCTGGTGGACAGCCTACAGCATGGAGAAGCCGCATGAAAAAGCTGACGAAGCAGTTGGCCTCGGCCGGTTGTTGTCGACTACCTGGTTGGGGTCCGAGAGATGCGGATACTTGCTGGCTGAAGACCTTGGAAGCCATGGCTCAAGATCGATGTCAATGGCAGACGTGTGCATCGCTTTGTTGCGGTGTCCCTTCTTCCTCATCTTAAAAAAAACAAACTGGAAATATTTCAAAAACTGTGAGTGGTAAACTAGACAACAAAAGCTCTTGTTGTTGCTGCTCTTTCTTATTACTCATACTGTCTTCCTATTCAGCCATGATTCCGATTGCACAATATCTGTACCACAGATTGTGTATAATAATAATAATAATAATAATAATAATAATAATATACCTGGTAGACTAAACAAGGCCCACCCACGTAAGCGGTGACCAGGCATACGTAGCACGTGCCCAAGCCAACGCAACTTATTCAGTGCTATCTGTTCTTTTAGTGAGCTAGCATGATTATCATTACTTAGTACTCGCCTACGCACATCATCGTTGCAGACACCGTGGTGCCATCCGACACCAGCAATGCTTCGCAGACAACAATGATAAAAGACTTGAAGGCGCCTCAGATGTTTAGACCTAAGGGGCCAAGTCTCACTACCATAGAGCAGGACGACCCTCTCTATGGCCTTGTATACACAGCTTTTCAGATGAAGGAAAACTCCCTTCTGTCGCCAAAGATGCCGCAGTTTCAAGAAGGCAGCTCTGGTCTTTGCAATGCGTGAGCTGACGTCAGTTTCTATGCGCCCATCGTTTCTGATGCAGCTGCCAAGATAAGTGAATTGATCAACCACCTCGAGTTCCTCGTTAGCAAGGGTCAAGGTGGCATAAAGTGGCTGGTAGTCCTGCAGCAAGAATTTACATTTTGAAGGTGCGAAGTGCGTACGAAATAATGAGACCACTCTAGACAAGCTATTCAGGGTTGGTTGTGGCGGTGCAACATCGACGAAAAGCAAGACGATGTCGTCCGCATAATCTAGATCAACTAAACTTTCATCAGGCAGCACTTCAACGCCAACGTCGTGAGATTCTGCAAGGGAACACTCCATGATCGAACCCACGACTAAATTAAACAAAAATGGGGAAGTCGCACAACCCTGACGAACGTCACTTGTAGTCAGAAAGCTATCCGATAGATCACCGTAGACGCAGTCGCAGCCTGTAGTCTTCGAGTATAGAGCACGAAGGATGTTCACATATTTCGTGGGAACATCTTTCCGCGCAAGTATCTCGAACAGAATCGATCGATCGACTGAATCGAACGCACTCTTGAAATCGATGAACACAGCTATTGTCGGTCTGCGTCGCACCGTTCTTGCACCTGCCGCAAAGTAAATATATGGTCTATACAGCCACGTCCTGGACGGAAACCGGCCTGCTCTTCCCCAATCTGAGATTCCCGTTCGGCAGTGAGGCGACGAACGTGAATCGAGGCCAGTAATTTTGTCACAACTGGCGTTAGCCTAATACCCCTGTGGTTAGAACAGTCGGTGCGACTGCCCTTCATGGATATGGCCACTATAATCGCCTCGCTCCAATTAGCCGGGACACTTTCTTCCAGGTACATTCGAATAAGGAGGTCTGTGTTTTGCAGAGGACCTCACCTCCATCCTTAAATAGTGCAGGTGGGAGGGAATCCAGGTCAGAGGCACGAAAACGATTGAGGGCTGTGATCGCGTTTCGGACCTCGGCCTCCGACGGAGGCTCTAAACTAACCGTCCATGGCCCCTCCTTCATCACCTGAGTAGGAAGCAGTCCGGGAGCAGGAGGCCAGCTGAACTTATCTTGAAAATATTCCGCCCAACGAGCCATACGGCGCTCCTTATTTGGTATCAGTGCACCAGCGCGGTCTCTGATTGTTTTACTGAAGGCTGGTTTTCTGGGACCAGTGGTGCACATCAGCTGGAAGAGCTTGCGGTAATTGCCTACTGCTCCTGCCTCCTCCATTTCTTAAGCCCGACTGGTCCACCAGGCTTCCTTGTCAGCACGTAGGCTGCGCTTTAATTCGCGCCTAATAGCCCGTCTGGTCACATTGGGTTCAGAACCAGTAGGGAGGTGTCTTCTAGATTCCAACAGGTTCGCCGACCTCTCGGATATCCAGTGACTGGTGCGGTGACGATTGATAGTGTCACAAGCAGATGCGCCTGCGTCGTGCATGGCGGCCGAGATCCTATTCCACTGAAGTTCAGTATCATTATAACAAGAATTTTCTGTATGCAGTGCGTTTTGATAATCCTACCTGACCGAGGGCTGAGACGATTTCTCAGTTGCCAATCGGAGGAGAGGTTTGGCGCGCCTCCCGGTAATGTTCATGAAAAAACGACAGTGTACCAAGGCATGAGCAGAGTCGACACAGGTATTCCAGTACGAGCGGCAATCCAGGATGGAACCACGCTACTTGTAACTTATGACTATGTGGTCAATTTGGGTCCTTCGCTGGCCAGCTACAGGAAGACACCAAGTGACACTTCGGCGTCCACTGTGTCTAAAATCAGTGCTACTAAGAAACAACTGGTGCTCCGCACACAGTTGCAGCAGACGCTCGCCGTTGTCAGTCCGTTCGGAGTTAAGCAAATTATTACCACCTAGCTAAGCCTCTGAAGAACTCAGGGGCCCTACTTTTGCGTTCATATCCCCAGCAAGTACTGGAAGATCTGAACTAGTAGCACTGCGTAGTAGCGCGTTCAGTTTGTGATAGAATATGTCCTTGACAACATTAGAACTGCAATCGGTGTGAGTATAAGCGGAAATCAGAAACAAACAGCGTTTTGTACTACTTCGTGAATCAACCTTTGCTGATGTCGTCAAACGGGCTGCACATAAACGGCTGTTCACCGGAATCCAATCAACCAATGATGGCTCAGCCTTGGAGCTTAGAATGATACCTACACCAGCTTGACCCGTGAGTGCTGCATCGGCGTCTCCGGGATGCGTGTAACCAATAACGAGAGGATAATTCGGGTGCAGTTAATTCAACAACCCCATTAGAGTCATTGATCCTAGTTTCGGACACACAACACACATCAATACCCAGTGTGTCCAAGGTGCGTGCGTGTGCAGCCTGTTGACCTGTTTGTCTTAGAGTGCGAACA
The DNA here is from genome assembly GCA_944474145.2 of Dicrocoelium dendriticum. Classification (NCBI taxonomy): domain Eukaryota; kingdom Metazoa; phylum Platyhelminthes; class Trematoda; order Plagiorchiida; family Dicrocoeliidae; genus Dicrocoelium; species Dicrocoelium dendriticum. The sequence goes on along the minus strand of OX104064.1, from coordinate 104,656,590 downwards.
TTGAATGTCGTCATGGAAGCGGGACAGCGTGGCCTTATAAGAGAGTGTTGCCGATAGGCGTCCGATAGGTGCAGTGGGATGGTGGCTGCAGATGGTCCTACTCCAGTGGCACTTCGGTTGCTGTCAATTAAGCTGGGAATTATAGAAGGAAGGCTAGTAATGGGAGTCGGGATGCGAGTAAGAGAAAAAGTTGGAAAAAAAGAAGGGAGGCGCCAGCAGTAGAATGTTTTCGCTCATCCGCCCTGCTGTATGCAGCAGATAAGGCCACCTTTGATAATCTGCGCGATGGCCGATGCAGGATGAAATTTATGTTTGAAGAAGATGTCATGGTTGTATGTGGGCTGAGCTACTGCCAGGTCGTTCGGACCTAGACAGGAGGACGATTAGAGTCCTCATCCAAAGCCTTTGACTCAAAAGCCTGTTCACAAGGCAGCGGAGAGATGGCAATGATTTAGTTTTACAGAAATGGACGCCATCCCATTTCAAACCCCCAACCTGGAGGACCAGGAGACTGAGTTTGTCTGACCTCTCACCATTGACCAACCTGGTAGGAGTATCTCTCAAGGTGCCGGGAGACACCAACCAGTATAGCTCAATGGGTCAAGGATGTATGCAAACCGTTGCACCACGTTAAGGGCCAGTCTCCTTGCGACCGGACACCTCCAGAGTTTGGCCCCTATCTGGTGAAAAGATCTTGTGAGCAATGAGCGTGTTCGACACCTTGTATATGGCACAAGAGAATAGTGAAATGCATCAGCAATACGCTCAATTCGCTGCCGAGCAACCACCACCGGTTGCACGTGGGCTACGGATAATGTGAGGATCCCCCTGCCCCTACGCGGGCTTGAACAAGCGCCGTGTTGCCTCTTTTTTCTTTTATCTTGTGTTGCGGCACAATAACTGTGTTTCCCACCTCTAGCAAACGTGTATATTGATGACGCCTCCGTTTCGCCAGAGATACGGGCAGCGTGGTGTTGCTGCCTCCTGACATTCACACCAAGATTCTCGCCTCATTTACTTACAGCTTTTCCAGATTTCTCACAAATAATCCGAGCCGTTTATGTTGCTTCTTGTTTAGAACCGGTAGACAAGTTATTCGCGCAGTGATCCCTTGCACAATAGCCCGTGATTGTGTCGTTCGGATTCCACACTCTGTACCTCATCTTCGTTCGCCACGTGTGATAAAAATCAGAAGTTTGGATCTCCTTCCCAGACGCGTGATTGATCGTAAAACCATATTTTTGAAAGCGCAGCGCCTATCGCTCCGGCCTTCCCCTGGGATATTTGGCCCACTTAATCCAGTCCAAAGGCTAGTGATCTTTTCGACGTGAAACCACTGATCTAGCAGGCACAACCGACATTTGTACAACGCCCAGATAATTCTGACATTTCTTCTCTACCGTTGTGTGTTTGCAATCTACCGGTGTCCAAATTCTGCTGGCGCGCTCAATCGTCCCGCGGCTTTGTTTCAGTGGTGCTCCGAATCCGAATTCGCCTGCATCAGTGGTCACCGTTAACGTCGGGCCGGTAATGGGCAACTTCAGGGTTAACTCTAGTTTTTCCATTTCTTGCTGAATGCGATTAAAAGCCCGTTGGACTGCGGTCCAAGCGAAGCCCTTCTACTGTTTCAACAGCTCGTAAAATGGGTAAGACCAAGTCGTTGAATACACTGATAAATTTATTTTAGTACGCTGTACGCACGCCTTGATTTTGGAACTGGGGCGCTCCGTATTGTCAGAATTTGCTCACGCAGTGCCCCACCTTACGGCCTAGTAATATCACAGAAGCTTATCCAAACTGAAATTTCGGCCCGTTTACCCGGTATTTAGACAGCTGGAACAGTTCTAAAATTGCTTCGGGATGATAGCGGTGTTTCGCCTTCGACTGACTATACTACTACTACCACTGCTACCTTTTCCAAGTCATCCAGAAAGCTTAGCATTCGCCGTTGTAGAGTGAACGGGGCTCCCGGTAATCGAAAAGGTATTCTTTCAAGTTGATATTGTTTCTCACTGACTATAAATGCCGTTTTTCCTTGGTCTTCCTGTTCGATCGCCAGTTGCTAATATCCAAGATCGTGAATAGCTCTGACTGCTGAAATCCATCAAAAATGTCTGCAACCTACGGCACTGGGATGAAACGATTTAAGATTTCATCCAACTTTCATAAGTCCACAAAAAAAGATACTTCCCATACGCCTCTTTCATCAAAAACAACTGGTGAAGTGTATAGACTTTGCGACCCTTCAAGCAAATCCGCTTCCAGCATTTTCCATACTTTCTTCCATTACTCAGCCTACAAATAAATTGGTATCATTCAAGGACCCTGTGAGCGATAAGTCTGATGACATGACGAAGAAGTGTCTTCGGTCGTCTCCCGAGTCCCACGGTGTGTTCTGCATTGCCTGCCTGCCCATATCCATCATGACCATACAGCAAGGTGGAAACTTTCCGCCCCGTCGAAGACTGATCAGACACTCCGGCGTTCCACAGTCTCGCTAACCTCCACAATCGCTTCGATGGTCCCCTAATTTATCGCTCCGAGCACACATTCCCCGACCGGATTTAAAACATATGATTAAATTTGCTTATTTGGTACACGAGCTGCACCCAGCCTACGCGGGAATCGTTAATTCCGGAGTCCCGGTGTTCGTTAAAGGAAAACAACTTTTTATCGTTCGCTAATCCGAAATAAACGCAACGAGACTGGCCCTTTACGTGGTGCAACGGTTTGCATACATCCTTGACCCATTGAGCTATACTGGTTGGTGTCTCCCGGCACCTTGAGAGATACTCCTACCAGGTTGGTCAATGGTGAGAGGTCAGACAAACTCAGTCTCCTGGTCCTCCAGGTTGGGGGTTTGAAATGGGATGGCGTCCATTTCTGTAAAACTAAATCATTGCCATCTCCCCGCTGCCTTGTGGACAGGCTTTTGAGTCAAAGGCTTTGGATGAGGACTCTAATCGTCCTCCTGTCTAGGTCCGAACGACCTGGCAGTAGCTCAGCCCACATACAACCATGACATTTTCTTCAAACATAAACTTCATCCTGCATCGGCCATCGCGCAGATTATCAAAGGTGGCCTTATCTGCTGCATACAGCAGGGCGGATGAGCGAAAACATTCTACTGCTGGCGCCTCCCTTCTTTTTTTCCAACTTTTTCTCTTACTCGCATCCCGACTCCCATTACTAGCCTTCCTTCTATAATTCCCAGCTTAATTGACAGCAACCGAAGTGCCACTGGAGTAGGACCATCTGCAGCCACCATCCCACTGCACCTATCGGACGCCTATCGGCAACACTCTCTTATAAGGCCACGCTGTCCCGTTTCCATGACGACATTCAATGTTCGCACTCTAAGACAAACAGGTCAACAGGCTGCACACGCACGCACCTTGGACACACTGGGTATTGATGTGTGTTGTGTGTCCGAAACTAGGATCAATGACTCTAATGGGGTTGTTGAATTAACTGCACCCGAATTATCCTCTCGTTATTGGTTACACGCATCCCGGAGACGCCGATGCAGCACTCACGGGTCAAGTTGGTGTAGGTATCATTCTAAGCTCCAAGGCTGAGCCATCATTGGTTGATTGGATTCCGGTGAACAGCCGTTTATGTGCAGCCCGTTTGACGACATCAGCAAAGGTTGATTCACGAAGTAGTACAAAACGCTGTTTGTTTCTGATTTCCGCTTATACTCACACCGATTGCAGTTCTAATGTTGTCAAGGACATATTCTATCACAAACTGAACGCGCTACTACGCAGTGCTACTAGTTCAGATCTTCCAGTACTTGCTGGGGATATGAACGCAAAAGTAGGGCCCCTGAGTTCTTCAGAGGCTTAGCTAGGTGGTAATAATTTGCTTAACTCCGAACGGACTGACAACGGCGAGCGTCTGCTGCAACTGTGTGCGGAGCACCAGTTGTTTCTTAGTAGCACTGATTTTAGACACAGTGGACGCCGAAGTGTCACTTGGTGTCTTCCTGTAGCTGGCCAGCGAAGGACCCAAATTGACCACATAGTCATAAGTTACAAGTAGCGTGGTTCCATCCTGGATTGCCGCTCGTACTGGAATACCTGTGTCGACTCTGCTCATGCCTTGGTACACTGTCGTTTTTTCATGAACATTACCGGGAGGCGCGCCAAACCTCTCCTCCGATTGGCAACTGAGAAATCGTCTCAGCCCTCGGTCAGGCAGGATTATCAAAACGCACTGCATACAGAAAATTCTTGTTATAATGATACTGAGCTTCAGTGGAATAGGATCTCGGCCGCCATGCACGACGCAGGAGCATCTGCTTGTGACACTATCAATCGTCACCGCACCAGTCACTGGATATCCGAGAGGTCGGCGAACCTGTTGGAATCTAGAAGACACCTCCCTACTGGTTCTGAACCCAATGTGACCAGACGGGCTATTAGGCGCGAATTAAAGCGCAGCCTACGTGCTGACAAGGAAGCCTGGTGGACCAGTCGGGCTTAAGAAATGGAGGAGGCAGGAGCAGTAGGCAATTACCGCAAGCTCTTCCAGCTGATGTGCACCACTGGTCCCAGAAAACCAGCCTTCAGTAAAACAATCAGAGACCGCGCTGGTGCACTGATACCAAATAAGGAGCGCCGTATGGCTCGTTGGGCGGAATATTTTCAAGATAAGTTCAGCTGGCCTCCTGCTCCCGGACTGCTTCCTACTCAGGTGATGAAGGAGGGGCCATGGACGGTTAGTTTAGAGCCTCCGTCGGAGGCCGAGGTCCGAAACGCGATCACAGCCCTCAATCGTTTTCGTGCCTCTGACCTGGATTCCCTCCCACCTGCACTATTTAAGGATGGAGGTGAGGTCCTCTGCAAAACACAGACCTCCTTATTCGAATGTACCTGGAAGAAAGTGTCCCGGCTAATTGGAGCGAGGCGATTATAGTGGCCATATCCATGAAGGGCAGTCGCACCGACTGTTCTAACCACAGGGGTATTAGGCTAACGCCAGTTGTGACAAAATTACTGGCCTCGATTCACGTTCGTCGCCTCACTGCCGAACGGGAATCTCAGATTGGGGAAGAGCAGGCCGGTTTCCGTCCAGGACGTGGCTGTATAGACCATATATTTACTTTGCGGCAGGTGCAAGAACGGTGCGACGCAGACCGACAATAGCTGTGTTCATCGATTTCAAGAGTGCGTTCGATTCAGTCGATCGATCGATTCTGTTCGAGATACTTGCGCGGAAAGATGTTCCCACGAAATATGTGAACATCCTTCGTGCTCTATACTCGAAGACTACAGGCTGCGACTGCGTCTACGGTGATCTATCGGATAGCTTTCTGACTACAAGTGACGTTCGTCAGGGTTGTGCGACTTCCCCATTTTTGTTTAATTTAGTCGTGGGTTCGATCATGGAGTGTTCCCTTGCAGAATCTCACGACGTTGGCGTTGAAGTGCTGCCTGATGAAAGTTTAGTTGATCTAGATTATGCGGACGACATCGTCTTGCTTTTCGACGATGTTGCAGCGCCACAATCAACCCTGAATAGCTTGTCTAGAGTGGTCTCATTATTTCGTACGCACTTCGCACCTTCAAAGTGCAAAGTGTTGTTGCAGGACCACCAGCCACTTTATGCCACCTTGACCCTTGCTAACGAGGAACTCGAGGTGGTTGATCAATTCACTTATCTTGGCAGCTGCATCAGAAACGATGGGCGCATAGAAACTGACGTCAGCTCACGCATTGCAAAGACCAGAGCTGCCTTCTTGAAACTGCGGCATCTTTGGCGACAGAAGGGAGTTTTCCTTCATCTGAAAGGCTGTGTATACAAGGCCATAGAGAGGGTCGTCCTGCTCTATGGTAGTGAGACTTGGCCCCTTAGGTCTGAACATCTGAGGCGCCTTCAAGTCTTTTATCATTGTTGTCTGCGAAGCATTGCTGGTGTCGGATGGCACCACGGTGTCTGCAACGATGATGTGCGTAGGCGAGTACTAAGTAATGATAATCATGCTAGCTCACTAAAAGAACAGATAGCACTGAATAAGTTGCGTTGGCTTGGGCACGTGCTACGTATGCCTGGTCACCGCTTACGTGGGTGGGCCTGGTTTAGTCTGCCAGTTTTATGGTTGGGCAAGTTTCGCGTGTGCAAAAGTTGTCTTCGCAGGGGGAAACGAAGTCACTGACGACCAAAGTGTGTGCCGATGGTCCGTCTCGTTTTCCTGGCGTTAATCCACGTGACTCGCTTTGTGCTTGACTCGACTTTACAGGACATGGCTCGCAGTCGACACCAGGGGCACGTATGCTGCCGTCACCTAATCGGATTGCCTGTTTAAACTATGTTTGGTTTTGGGTTATCTGCAGGGTAATGGCTGATTATGACGCGTGGCAATGAAGGTCGCAAGGAAGCTGTCTCGCCGATACCGTCTTATCTTTAAACGATAGCCAGTTGTTTGTGACTGTATGTGGTCTACACAAGGTGTAGTCGCCTTGACCCTGTATGTTTGCTTAGGGCATTAAGGTTTTCCGGTAAGTCCCCCTTCTCTCCCTCTTCTTATTCTTTATTTCATACGTCATCATGGTTGTATGGCAGCGAAGTATCAGTTCAAATGCCTGTTGTACTGCTATTGCTGGAGATGTCGTAGTTGGGGATGGTTAGCAAAATCGCCTCGTGCTTTTGTTATTTAGTTTGTGACATCATTTTCGTTCCACTGGCGCTGCTGCGGCTACCTATATAGTGGAATTTCTGAACCATTTCCACCTGATTCCCCATAAGGGTTTGCGCAAGGGGCGATCCTTACTGGCCTGGTATTAAAGCTTTGCGCTTCGAGGGTGCAAAGAAAAGCTCAAAACAGTTGCTAGCCAGCGTTCAGCTGTTTGGTGCTGCTTGGCACGTCTAAGTGCTGTCACAGATGGTTGGCGGCATGCGGTTTCGGATTTGCCTGTCACTGTGGGCTGCACAGGAACAGGCACAGGAAGCCTTTACTTACAGAGGGACGACGGGTCGTTTGCGCTGCTCCACCCACAGCTCCAACCACACACCCCAAATCAGAAGTACTAAGACCGGGCGACATGTGGATGAGAACCACGTTTCATCAACGGAGCCGTCCCACACTCCTTCACAGGCAGACAAGCATGCTGTATGTGGGGAATGAAGCGCACACAAGGCGGTGGCTAGACCGTAGTCTGCTCCACAGTGAGTGCTTGGAATCACTCTTCGAGGTTAGCACGATCACAAGGACCTTGCACCCCATCCCCTCTAGCAACGACCAACTGAAACCAGTATGGACGAGTTCGTGGGTAATAGACAGGTAGGCATCTTGTCAACATGCGCGGCCACACTGGGGATATCAAGCAACAGGCAATCACTCGAAACGACAAGACCAAATAAAACAAATCCAATAATGCATACAGATACGTTAACATAACTCTTCACTAAATGAGCATATAAAATTAATTGGTTACGAACAAATCTGCGATAAGCTCAAGACGTCAGAAAATGTATTTTAAGAAAATGCCACCAACGCGAAAAGCTTATCGAACTTAACTACAATTAGCTTAAGCGACGTGTTCAAGTTTATAGAAGATAGTTCAGGTAGACATTAATTTGAGCTAAAAGATGCATTAGGCCAATATTGCCGTCACAGATAAGGGCAATGAAATCAGCATTCGCCAAATCAAGAAGTCGTTCACCTAGTGGCAGCTCCACACTCCAAATCGTGTAAAGTGAACGCGACTTCCATGACTTCCTCAATAGTGAAGTTGTAGAGGAAAAAGAAAGGCATCTACAGTACGCCTCACGCAGTACCGATGCTTCGCTGCTGCGCAACCACCACCGGTCGCACGTGGGCTAAGGATACTCCGAAGGTTGCCTTGTCCCTACGCAGACTCAAACGCGCGCCGTCAGATTTCGTGACAAACACCTTACCTTTGGGCTACGGGCCGGCTTTGAAGAGGAAGGGAGACAGGGACATCCCTGTCCTACACGGTTGCAGATTTTGAAGGGCGGTAACAGATTATCGTAAGTTCCTACTCTGCCCGAGCTTCGCGTATTATGTTCAGATAACATTTACATCTTTCTCTAACGCACCTTTCCTTATCACTTTCCCAAATAACATCGGTTCACCAAATCGAAGGCATCTTTGACTTCGAGGAACACGATTACAATAGGCCGCTAATATATGTGGCGGTGCTCCACCAGTTGAAAAAGGCATCGGCAGTACGCTGGTACACCGTTACACAGTACTGACGCCTCGCTGCGGTGCAACTATTACCAGTCGCCTGGAGGCTAAGGATACTGCAGCAGTTGCCCGGTCCCCTGCGCAGGCTCGAACTTGCGCCCTCAGATTACAAGACGGGCTTGTGGTCCTTTAGACTATGAGCTGACTCCAGTATTTGACCTAAAGTGAATTTGTGATCGATAAATCCCCGAGCTCTACGACATCCGGCTTGCTCCTCACGTATCTTGCTTTCACGAGTGCCACTCAACCTGTGATTAGTGCCAGAGGCAAGTAACTTGGAGATGATGAAGATCAAACTAATTCCTATGTGGTTGTCGCATTCCGAACGTGATCCTGCCTTTAAGATCAGGACGATAACGGAGCGTCTCCAGTCGGTTGGGACAGTTTCATGCTCACACAATTTCTCTAGTAATTCTTGTGTATCATTCAGGAGAACTGGTTCCCTGAATTTGAAGGTGGCCTTATTAAACTTCAGCAGTCCTATTTCACCTTCAGCTTCTGAGTAACAGGGCGAATCTTAAGGGACAGCCCAGGAAGCAGGGCGATCACTGGTCGGCTAGGTAAATTGCTTTTCAAATTGCTCAGCCCAACGCCCCAAGAGTTTTGATAACTTGTGAATAGGCTGTCCATTCTCAGCACATATAGTTTCATTAACACCAAGTCTTTTGGTGCCCGTTTCCCGTATGACGGAGTAAATTCCGATGGTTACCAAGTGCAGCGGCCACTTCCATCTCTGACGCACGGTGAGACCACCAGATTTCGTGGTCTCTCTAGCACGAAGTTTTGCCCTGAGATCTTTGTGAGTCTTATTGTGTTCGCTTCCAAACGCAATTAGCCAGCGAGCATCAGTAAGTTCCAGAGAGTGTGATGAGACGCAATATCCATGCTGGTCTGGTGAACATGTGGCCAGTGACCAGTGAACGCTTACTCAAAGTAAATGCCAGCATACTTTGATAGGCATTCAGAACATCTTCGCCAGTTAGCTGCTGTCTATGCGTTCACAGCGTCGTCATGGGCATCCGCCAAAACGCGGCGGCAGATAAGCACGTACATCTGCATGGGCGCGTAGGCAGCAGTATCAAACAGGTACCTATTAGCTCCTCACTTAGAACGAGCCAGCTACGTTGGCGACACACATCAGTGATTCAATCAACCAGAGCAGCTTCAGTCCGGGGACTCAATGCAATGCCCACATCGGCTTGGCCTGCACTGGAAGCTGCATCATCTCCGGACTGAAGCAGTAAGAAAGCACTGCTAATGTCACCTGGAGTGAATCGCAGCGTGAACACGAAACTTCCTGTCTTGCATGCTGGTTTCCCCATAAGCAACTGATGTCGATCGAGAGGGTCTCTAAAGTTCGGGCATGTGCTGCTTGATGACCGATCTTTAACAATGTGCACTCCTTGAGGCACGCCAGTCTGAGTGGGGATCCAGGACTCCCAATAAAAGCTGCCGAACTGGGCTTGTCTGCTTTCTGGACATGGGTTTGTCGACAGGGCAGAGGCGACGCTCCGCGTTTGCGTGTGATCTGGAACTAAAAGATAAACGCCTAGCAATACAAGGTGGGGACAGGCCAAGAATTTAAGGATTGAAAAGGTGTTAATAAAGGTTTAATTGGATCGGGACGATAAGGCTGAAAAAGCGTAAGAATGGTAATATGAAGACGGGAAGGCTTGAGCAGTATCGTCCAAACAGCTGTCCACCCTGCTTGATGCAGCAGATAGGGCACCACTGATTATCCTCTGCGACGGTTAGAACACCAAGTGATGTCTTGTAGAAAGCTTTATTGTATTGCATGAGCATGATACTAGCTGTTTACCCAGGCCTAGACAGGATAATAATTAGTGTTCTCAACCAAAACCTTTGGTTCAAAAATCTAACCGCGAGGCAGCGTGTTTGATATTGGGCTACAAAGCGCCCGTTTTAAGGAATAAAAAGCTATCCTCACTCCAACCCTCAACCTGAGGGACTAGGAGACTGAGTTTATCTGAACTCTAACTATTGCAAGAAGCACCACCCAACGCAGCTCAGTACATCGCTGAGGCACGCAAACCATCGCATCACGGTAAGGTCCAGCCTCATTGCGATAGTGAGGCGAAAGCTGGTGCTTTCCTATCACGAAATGGCCTACACCGGTTGCGCCGGGACCGACGATTTGTTAACACAACACGCATACTGGCAACGTATGAGGAAGGACGTAGAGGAACACGTCCTTTCATGTAATCATTGTCAGCATTTCACGTGTTGGATTGAAATAACGGGAACCGCGGATCAACAGGCGAACACCATAACCCATGCTGTCATGAAACGTGGTAGCGGATCAGAAAATCCCAAAGGTCATACTAACAGACCATGGTCCATACTTCAGGAGCGACGGATTTCGGATCTGCTTTGATAAACTCACTATCAAGAAAGTGCGAACAACCCCACCATCCCAGACTTATGGCCTGACGAAGCTGAATAATAGCGAGATTAACGAGCAGATGGAGGCAAAATGAGGAGACTGAGAGGAAGTTTTATCACTGTTTTACTTGTCTATCAAACATCCATACAGGCATTTACAATGTGATCGCCGTTCCAGCTGTTGTACAGTCGGGCACTTCGGCTACCCGTGGGTCTAGCATTTGGAACGTGTCCGACCTGCTGAGTACCCCCAAAAGTACAGGATAGCACAAAGTCAGTTAATGGTAGCAATGGCAAACCTGGCGTGAGTATCTAATCGGTTCGAAAGTGCAATGCAGAGCTCATCAACGCGCATCTACATGTGTCCCAGGAGAAGGAAACTTCTACTAAAGTGAAAGGTCGTATGAGGTGGTCAACCGACGAGGGCCAGTGTATACAATCGCTCGGTAGTGCGGTTCACGGTGAATACATGCCAGTGAACTGAGTTGGTACGAATTGGAAGAGGAAACCACTTCGCACGATGAGCAGATCCGAAGGTCATAAAAGATCAGGTCGAGGGCAGCGGTCCAGGAGTGAGTAATACTGCTCCGTGTTTTTAATAGTTAGATGGTACCGGGCCAGCACCAGACAATACCACAGCCCAGCAGAAGGAAAAAGCTTGGGAATCACAGATATATGCGCACTTAGAATGGATACAGAAGCAGTGCGCGCCAGGTAGCCTCCAAGAGAGACGTTGTGTGGAACGGTTCATAGTCAGAACTGATGTATATACTTGGTAATACTAGCCACAATATCTCCGTTTGTACTTCGGTTTCTTGCAGTTCTAAAAGGATTGGGCTGTTGGAGCCTCGGAGATTTCGAACTTCTTTGCTTGTATCAAAAAACACAGCGTTTCGAACTCCTTAATTCCAGCGTTGATGCGGGTAGATGGAATTCATGCGTCTTTGGATTACTACAAAGCGATTTTACTTCATTGGCACTATGCAGGAGCCCTTCTACATGAGACTACATCGACCGGCGTTAATTTGGTTTTCATAGTCCCAGAGTATCTTTGTCTAACTACATTTAGTGTTTGGAAAACATAAGTCTTTATTCCAATGCAATGACTGGATCCTTTTAGAGCATTCGGGCCCGGTTTACTTCCTTTGAAGCCGCTACATTACTTGGCGGCGGAAATAAGTGGACCGTGTTTCAAGCGTCACGTAATGGCTGAATGAATAGACGCTATCATCTGTCCCAACTTCAAAAACAGCGACAGGAGTCTAATTGTCAATTACGGCCAGTTTGACGAGTGTCGTATTCGAATTGCTTGGGAAGCTTTCCAGAGATTTGTTGGAGTTTCATCTGAATGAATTCAATCTACTCAGCAATGTACAACACGGATTTCGGAATGAATTTCCGTGTCTGACAAATTTATTACTTGCTCGTAACCGTCGGGCTGATGCAGTCGACAATGGTCATGAACTGGTCGTGCTATTCTTAGGTTTTTCGTAAGCATTTGTTAAGGCGCTCCGCTTAATGCTATTGCAAAAGCTGAGCTCTCCGTTTGACTGGTCGCACCCTTCACTGTGTCTGCATTCTTGGAGAGAAGAGGGCAGTGTGTACGCTTGTGTCGCAGCCTGTGCTTTAAGTAAACTGTTCCTAGCCACGTGCTGTAAGGCTCGGCCTTTGGACCGCTACTATTCTCTATCCATCTAAACGATCCCCCTGGGGAGCCTGAGGTATCATAACTATCATTTGCTGATGTTCTGAAACTGTGGAATATGTTAGCTGTCTCCGGGGGTCCCGAGGCCATTTATCATACCCTAGATGGGCTCTGAGATTGGTTTAGTTTTTGGCTTCGACCCATAGCATATTTTAACTGTGAAAGTTGGATCGGCCTTGTTTTGGCTGTTTAGTCTGACCAAGTTGTCTGGTCTCCTCCGTTATCCCATGTAACTGCGCAAGCCACGCTCTGATTGTATTATAATGGAAACTTGATTGTTTTATCGAGCGCCGGAACTCATTTCCAGAAACTGTGGTAGGAAAACCCATGGTCAAGTGTTTTGAGCCTCAGTTGGACACTCTTGGATGACAGCACGAAACCCTTCTGTTCTCCGGACCATATCCATCTTCATACTTTGGTTTTATTTTCTGCTTTTTTCACTCATTGCTATCATTCTTCATTCAAATGAGCCTTTTTTACCTTCTTCTTCCTATATCTTGCTTACTTCACGTAACTAGCACAGCAGGGACTGCTTGTGCAAGAAACGTGGGCAGCATTTAGTTGACCAGGGTGACCCGGAAATGAACAGACCACTGGTTGGTTTAACAAAGCTGTACGCCAAGAGGCGCGTCTCCAACTTGCGGATCGGGGAACATCTTCCTTGTGAAGGTAACTGTGAATAAGTCTTAGCTCCTTGTAGACGAGATGAATAGGTAGTCACGGATAATCAACGGTAGAGCCCTAAAGCGTAGGAACTTCTGGTTTCGTCATCTGGTTCCGCATTAAATATCATATGAGTTTACGGCGCTGTGTCAAAGCAAATGTGACCTGTTATACGGTCACAGATCACTCCTGCTACCAGAAGTATCCAACGGAGGGCGAATGAACAACCACGACGGTCACCGACTTCTACGGAGACGTATTAGGCACCTGGCTGTCAACAGCCTTCTTGCTGACCGGAGAGTTTGATGGCTCAGGTACTTTCTCGGCTTCCGTGCTGCTTCATTCGGGCTCTTTGGGCGCCGTGAGTAGTTTGTATTTATTTGAAAGCCGTGTCATCCTCATCTATATAGCCGGCTCTCAACGGTTCGCGGTCTACATCAATTGCCCCACTGCCTTGTGGGTTAGGTCTTTTGTGACCCAATGCTCCGGGTAGGGTCCTCTAAGTCAACCCTCTTCTTCTGCCTTCGCAGTCGGCAAGTCCCATGCTCGTTCGACTCATAAATCAATTATTCAACGACTCTGTGCTCGCTCTTTCTGCTTCCTAGAAATGTAGTCATCGGCTGAGGTGCTGACAGCCGAACATGCTATATCGCGCTCCATGGCATCATCGTTCATTTATTTTGTTCCACGTTTGGTCAGCTTCTCGATTCTAGGTAATCCCCCTCCTTTTCCGAGGCTACAACACTGTTCCGCCTTTGGCGAGTGTTCTGACCATACGAATCAGGAACACCTGTTCGTGAGTGCGCCGCAAGTAGTATTGACAAGTCTTTTCCAGCGCCCCGTTCTCTATTTAAGATAACAATCTTCAACGTTCGGACGTTGATGCAAATTTGGATCACGAGCGACTCTTGCTCGCACCTTTGAGACTATTACCATTGATGTCTGCGCTCTCACTGAAACCTGATTTCCAGACGTAAGCATGACGTTACGCCTGGTTTCACCGTCGACGAGTTCCGTTGACATTTTTACACTGCGCTTATTTGGAGACGCAGCCACCGAAGCCGCTGTTCTCGCCAGCATGGGGAGTGCGTTGAGCGCACGTGCCTAGGCTGCGCTACTATACTGGATCCCTGTTACGATCGTCCCTGCGCGATCCGACTTGCAACCTCAATGCAACTATCCAGCCGTGAAGTCAGTAGACATTACTTGTTCGTCCTAGCAGTGTACGCTCCCACAGACTGCGGCCGAGAGTCAGTTAAAGACGTTCTATCAACTCTCCGACGTTCTCCGTAACAGAACCATGCGGACATTGCGATGTTTACGGGTGGCTTAAACGCGCAAATTGGCAGACTTGAGTTTGACGAGACTGAACTCGGTGGCCAACAAAGCCATGGTACTCGCAGAACCAACAACAGTGGTCGCCTACTTCAGATTTGCGCAGATCATGGCCTCTTTCTGCCGTGTACCAGCTTTCGGCAATCCTAGCGCCAATGCACTAATTGGAGGCTCCCATCGCTTGGCAGGCGGTAGACACACATTGGCCACATCGCTTTCAGTTCTCGCTGGCGTGGTTGCAAATCGATCTGTGGTACTTACCTCATTTCGGCTCATTCACTCCTGTGTGCCAAAGTTGCTCTACAATTCAGTAATTACCAATAGCGTCACTAGAAACTGTCTGACATTGCTACGCTTTCTTCCCAAAGCTTTCTCAGCGCCTTACAGGACGCGTTGGCTCCAAACCTCCACGGCACCTCATGCTCAAACGTTGGAACGCACTGGATACACATCCGCAGTGTCATGCGCAACTCTGCTACCCTAGTCAATGGTTTCACCAGTAGTCCTGTTAGCCATCGGCTCTCCGCACGATCTTCCTAACTTGTGGAAGTTCATCGAGCAATCGCTGCGGCGTTGGGTGTCATTCACTGCGCACGACTACCAACGCTGAACTCTACCGCTCCTCTGGGTGGATCGCAAAGCCTGATGGACCCAGCGGGTCATTGAGATGGAGTAACTGATCGCATCGAGGAATTTTCGCATGCTTTTCCTCCTGATCCGATCTACTGGCGGCGAGATGTTGACTGTAAAAAAGTTTTCTATGAAACTAGTGGCGAGCCAACCCGCCGTCAGCAACATCACTTGTGTGTTGGGCCGAGCGTTTTGGACAGCAGTTTAACTGGCCAGCAGCGTCGGCGACTACTCGATCGGGAATCCAAAGTGCTGCTTGATTTGTAGGTACTTCACCACCATCTGAGGCCGCAGTTGCTTGTGGGCTTCACCTCTTTAAGCGCTACAAGGACCCTAACCCAGATAAACCCTCCGGCCCTTTTCACAGATGGGGGTTTATTCCTTGTTTGGGAGTTAACTTCCCTCGTCCAAGAGGTTTGGCTCACTGAAGCAATCCCGTTTGGTTGGAGCCTAGCGGATATCGTGCTCGTCTTCCAAAAATATGCCTGCTTAACTCGCGCTAACCACAGAGGGATTAGTCTCATCTGCTTTGCATCCAAATGGCTTATCGCTCTGCTTCCAAGGAGTTTCAGTCTGGTACACGAAAAGCAAGCTGGCTTCCGTTTCGACCGGAGTTGTATCGATCACATCTTTACGCTCCGTCAAGTACTCGAGCGTCGTCGAACGTTCGACCGAACAATGGTCGTTATCTTCTTAGACATACGAACCGCGCTTGATCCATTTGACCGGATTGCTCTCTGGAATTGTCTTAAAAAGCCAATAGCCAGATAATGTTGTCAGTCTTCTTCGAACCATCTATTCTCGAACCTCGGACCGAGTGCGAGTGTATGGCGTACTTTCACTCCCTTTATTGTCACCGGTGGCGTGAGACAAGGCTGCCCAGCATCGTCCTTCCCGTCTACTTTCGCCATGAACGACATCCTGGAAAGCGTTCTAAAGAACTGCGAATCCAGCGGCGTTGAGCTGCTTCCGGTGGACCAGTTTCGCCGTTAAGAGTATATAGGCGACATTGGCGTAATTTTCGATTCGTCACAAGCCGCCCAAAATGTGCTGTTTAGGCTGCAGGTGTCTGACTCTAAGTTTGGAATGATCTTTACCTCAATGTTTCAACGACTCTCCGCTTGCTCTCTCTGCTCTCTGGTTCTGCTGCCTTCGGGCGAGGTGCCGGCTGCCGAAAATGCGGTATCGCGCTCCACCGCTAGGAGCTTCTCCTGATCTTGCCCTTTCAAATCATTCTGTGGAAGTGGTCTCCAAGTTCGTTTACCTCGGAAGCTGCATCAACTCTAAAGACTTAACGGATGGTGACTCTTTGGGCGTCTATAAGGCCCTGGTTGCTTTCGCTGCTCTCCTTTAAATCTCGCTTCGATGCGACCCGAGTCTCTTTAATGAGCCGAGTCTACATTGCCGCGGTAAAAGCATTCTTTTTGCACGGTTGCGAGGCTTGGTCTGTTTGTGCGAAGAACATCCAGTGGCTGTCTGCTCTTGATCACTACTGGGGCACTGTCACATATTTTGGCGGCCCACAGTTGTCATACTGGCCCGTAGCCTTAAGGATCACAAGCCTACCTTGTCATCTGAGGGCGCGGTTTCGAACCTGTGCAGGAGACCGGGCGACCCTCGCAGTATTCTTAACCCCCGTGCGACTGGTGGTGGTTACGCGGCAGCGAAGTGTTGGTACTGCGTACCGGTGTACTGCTGATGCATTTCTGCTAAATTGTTTACGAGCACTGGTTGGTTATGACGCGGTAGTGAAAGCAGCAAGGAAGCTGACTTGCCGATGCTGCCTTATCTTTGCATGTAGCCATACGTTTGTGGTGATATATTGTTGACAAGCTGTGAGTGCCGTAACCCTGAATATTTGCTTAGGACAATAATGTTTTATGCTAGTTCCCCCTTCACTCCCTCTTATTATCCTTCGTTCCGTGGATAGCAGTGGTTGTGCAGCAGAGAAGCATCAGTTCAAATGGCAGATGTACTGTTGTTGATGGTGAAATACTAAACATTACAGATTATAAAATTAAAACGTACATCAAATAACAGGCTATGCATCAGCCTTCACCACCTGAGCAGAAATTGACGTAGAAGCACAGAATCAACTGCCCTTCATCTCTAAAGTGGTTTGCCCTACCAACCGGACATCTGTATTGTTTGGTTGTCTCGCTGCCGCTTGATTTCCGGGGTCAGCGGTGCGGATAAGTCAGAAATTTGCGACAATCGCGAACTGCTCCCGCCTTCATTTCTTAGGTCCTGCTGATCTACCAGGCTTTGTTTCAACTCGCGTATAATGATCTTGGGCTCAGAGCCCGTGGTAGATTTCATGTACAATATATGCAGTTGTCGAATAGTTAACCTAGTTTAAACACCGCACACCTAGTTCCTTTTCAGCTCACATATCCCATATATAGTGTGGATTCACTACATAGATTAATTGTTACCCGAGTTCACGCACAAGTGTAATGTTAGGTTCCTCATGACATTTATCGATTTTTTTATCCTGTATGCTGTTATGTTCCTGTCATTTGTACCTTCAATCCTTTCGTGGATATGGGAACGGAGTACACAAAGGTTGTCGACTTCGGGGCTCCTCGTGGGAAAGGCATTGTCGCCACTCGAACAATTAAATCAGGTGAAACGATCTTCACTGAAAGTCCGTTAATTTGCTGCCAATTTTCGTGGAATCGGCTATACGGATATTTGGCTTGTGATCATTGCCTTTGTCCTCTTGAGTCTGCTGAGTTAAACGTTAGGAGACTCACTGGAAACCCACATATTGTGTTACCTCATCCCAATTGCGAATCTCTCACTGACGTGATAAATCCATTAAGTTGCCCCGGCTGCAACGTCACCTACTGCACTTTAACCTGTCTGGAAGAGGCAGCTATCACTTACCACTCCGTTATTTGTCCGAAAGACGTTTGTCCTTCCAGCAGCCATCCTATTCTCCAGCTCGACGAAACCTGGCGACAGCTTCATTACCCTCCAGAGTCCAGTAGCATTTTCCTTTTGGTACGTATAGTTGGTGCCTGCTTGTGTGCCTATCTCCATGGTTCTACACCATCTCAAAAAGTTGTTGCCGCACTTCAGACCTTTGTATCGTCTACAACTGAACCAGACAATCACAGTGATCATGCCCATTCAGTCATCTCGCACAAACTTCTTCGTCCAGAATATGTACCATCCTTACAAAAGTTGCACGACGCCTTTGTGAATGTTCTTTTTCACCTCACGAGACAAATTGAGTCTCATTCCTCTGAGGATCAATGCTATTCACTTCTTCAAAAGGCTGGTTGTAGTGACCTTTTAAGCTTTGATTGCTTCAAATCCGCCTTATGCCTACTCGGTCGAAATGGCCAAGGCGTCGCGACAAGCTCGTTCAGTCTTTGGGCAAAAGGTGTACAAATATTAATTGCAAACACTGAAGACGCCTCTGAGGTATCACGCTTTGACGCAATGTTGTCCGAACTTTATACTGCAATGGAAAGTCACTCCGGTGCGTTTTTGGATGTCGAAGGCGTTGGGCTTTACAATTATCAACGTAAGTTGCTCTTTTTCAACATTTACATTTCTCATTGTTTTAGCCATTATTCCCCGTCCGATTTATGCACCACATAACCCACTTTCTATTTGGCTTTTTGTGTTAACCGTGTCATCCAGTAATATGACTGCTCTCGACTTCCTCCAGGATAACGACTTAATCTGACTAATGTTTGTTTACCGATCGTTTTTATCCGATTTCTTAAATTTTATCGCAGTTAACATGGTGCACTTGTTTGCGCACCTCGGCCTTCCACTGGGAGGTGGTGGGTGGGGCATTCTACTCATGCAGGGTCATTCATGCCAGACTGGTCAGTGTTTGGAGGCCTGGTGAACTTAGTCTCCTGATTTTCCAGGCTGGAGACTACAATAAGGTTGGCTCTCTTTTCTTCTAACGGACACCTCGCCTGATGCTTTGCGGTCAGCTTTTAAAACCAATGGACTTAGTTGATAACCCTAGCGATTCTTCCGTTTGGGCCAGAGCAAATTGACTGTCTTGCTCGCTACACACAAGTGTGTAGCGGGCCTTTAATTCGGCTGTTGCCTTTTACGCCGATCATCATTTTTCACATTACCTGCTGTAGATATATCATTTTTACAAGAATTATGCTTGAAGATATTTTCTTAACTCAACATCCAAAATCACTGAGACCAATGTGCTCAATCCACCTTTTGAATATAAACGCTAAGATATCGCGCTTCATCCCCAATCTATCAACTTTGGACACAAAATTTTGCGTCAAATGTCACGGGTTATGAAGAAACCTTTTTAATGTAACTTCGCTCTTTTGAATGAACGCAAATCCCGAAAATATAGTAAAGCGCTATGTGATCCTTGCTTGTTCTAGTTATGACTGCACCCTTCTCATTTTTCTACCCATTTGTAAACTAGCACTTTTAATGGTGCCCGCCTGGTAAATTTACAGTTGATAGTGTAAAATGCTGAAAATGCACCCATTTTGTCACACTGAGCTTATGCTGGATTAATTTGAACTTGAACCTGGCGGTGGCAGAGCATAACTAACAGCGCCCTATCTGCTACGTCGAGCAGGGTAGACAGAGATGTGAGTGCTACTGCTCGGAACATCCCGTTTCAACTTCGCTTTTATCCTTCCTCTTTCTGGCGAGGAATTCTCGATACTCCATCCTCTTATGACAGGGGTTTGTCTCCTACTTTCAACTAAAGCTCAGTAAAAGTGTGTCGCTCCTGCTCCATCGGCAAGTCCATGTTTTGGCAAGGGAAAACTGCCTCTCTGGAGCCCTCGATCCGGAGTTGGCTCTGTGTCTAGTTGATAGACTGTTGAGAATACATACATACAATGCCTCGATCCCTAGCAACGTGACTGGACCTTAACCTGGTTCGTCGTTAAGCTATACTGGGTTGTGTGCCCGGATCCCTTGATAGCTACTCCTACCACGTTGATCAATAATTAGTCAGACAAACAGTCTCTTCGTCCTTCAGCCTGGGGGGTCGAAATGGGACGGCGTCCATTTCTGTAAAGCCGAATCATTGCTACCTCCATGGCCTTGTGGATAGGCTTTTGAAGATCCTAATCGTTCTCCTGTCTAGATCTGGGCACTATGGCAACATCTCAGCCCACATACAACCACGACCATTTCTTCAAACGTCAACCGCGTTTTTCATCGGCCGTCGCGCAGTTTATCATGCATCGCTTATCTGCTGCATACAGCAGGTGGATAAGCGAAAACATGCTACTGCTGGCGTCTCTCTTCTTTCCTTTTCATCTGTTTCTCTTCTCCCAATCCAAATTACAATCTTTCCTTTTGTAATTACCAGCTTAATTGTGAGCAGTCGCAGTGCAACCGCCGTTACACTATCTGTAGTTATCTCCTCGCTCCACATGTTAAATCTTCACGTTTTCTCGCTGTTCCGAATTAAACACCTAAAAAATTTCCACAAAAATCCTAGGTCAGCCGAAGAAAATTCGAAAGTCCAATGACCTTGACCGCGAAAAAGCTGTTAACAAAAACGCCATCAAACGTAGCCGAAAACGCTGCCAAAACACTGCACAACTGCGCCAATCTTACGCCAAATATCTAGTGGGCTCAATGACCTTCGGCTTCTATAAAACGAAGGTTAACTTGTAAAATCAGCAGCCTACCTGCCAAAACTCCATGCGCTGGCAATCACGTGAGTGAATAGAAGGTTCCGGAATCTTCGAAATAAATGCACGACCGAAGATAATCGATTAATTGCTAAAATAGAGTGTGTTCCTTTATGTGTTTACCTTTCCCGGATACATCCCGTCCTAAAGCGGCTGCCGCGGTGTATGATGTTAGCCTGGGATTGACCTGAAGCCTCGTGGAAGGGAATCTACGCCTATCGGTCCATCGCCTTGGCCGTAGTGTTCTGGATTCAAGTTTCGTGCTCTGCGGTCTGGTATTATTCGTCTGACGACAGTCTTCTACGGACTCTTGAGGCAAGTTAAAGCTCTTTGTCAACAGGTCAAATGGAAGCTCAGCAGATTCTGTTGCTTGTGTCCGACACAGTGTTGGTCGCAGTTGGTTTGCATGGCGTACCCATGGTTGGCGGCATCCGGTTTCGGATTTGCCTGTCACTGTGGCCAGCCACAGGACACCTGCGCCTACAGAGGGACCATGAATGGCTTGCGCTGCACCACCCACAGCTCCATCCACACACCCCATATCCAGTGTAAACCCGAAGGAATAAGACCGGGAGGCATGCGGATGGGAGCCACGTTTCATCAACGGAGCCGGCCCACACTCCTTCACAGACAAACACAAGCACGCTGTATTTGGGGAATCATGTACACACAAGGCGGTGGCTGGACCGTAGTCCGCTCCACACTGTGTGCATGGAACCACTCTTCGAGCCTAGCACGACCACAAGGACCGTGCACCCCGTCCCCTCGAGCAACGACCAACTGTCTCCTGGAGCCAGTATGGACGAGATAGTGGGTAATAGACAGGTAGGCACCTTGTCAACATGCACATCGAGCGCAGCCACACCTGAGATGTCAAACAACAGCCAATCATTCGAAATGTCGATATCGATTAAAGTAAACGCATATGACGATATAAATACTCGCTATATGAGCATATAGAAGAAATTGGTTATAAGTGAATCCGTGATAAGTACAAAATGTCCGAAAGTTAGTTAAAAAATACCACGCGATAAAATTACGCAAGTTTACCACAATTTGCGTGAGCGACGTGTGCAAGTAAGGAGAAGACTCTCAAGTACGCAGAACAAGCCAAATAAAATGTAACGAATTTTATCCACATTAAAAAGACCTAGTTTAAGTTTAAGTTGGTTTAGCCCAACTGCGATGAAGAAGCATCATGAATGCAACATCAGCCTCAGCAAGGGGCACATGGCGTACCCATACCTGCGTTCCAACCAACACGTCGTAACTGACGTTCCCGCGCTTGCTCTGGATCGTGCCTGGCGTCCATTTTGCGTGTCCTTCCCGGTAATCACGTACAAGGGCTTGCTGACGCTGCTTAAACGGACGTCGTTTAGCACCATACCACCGATTAAAGTCACATTTTATCTTGAAGTTTTTTCACTAGTTGTGGACTCTGAAGACGGCCGAACTACACCAAATGGCATGCGAAGCTTTCTCTTCATTATTGCCTCTGCTGGTGATATTCCACCCGGCGTTTGTGGATCTTGTGTAGATCGGTACAGAAAGAGTAAGCGGTCGATCACCTCATCTATGTCTCGTTCCCTCCTTGATTTGAGGAGAGCGCATTTGAATGTATCCACAAATCTCTCCGCTTGGCCGTTCGACTGTGCGTGGAATGGTGAAGACCGCAAGTGTTTGATGGCGCAGCGTTTGCAGAACTCCGTGAATGTGGCCGAAGTATACTGTACTCCATTGTCCGTCACCAATGTTTCAGGACATCCGAACCTGCTGAAGATTTGTCGCAACCTCGAGACTGTTGCCCTGGTTTTCATGCTGCTCATGAGGGACACTTCAGGCTACTTGCTGTAACCGTTGACCACTATGAGAAAGTTCTGGCCATTGACTGGGCCTGCAAAGTCGACATGAACACGGCTCCAAAGTTTAGTTGGTTTAGGCCACGAGTGGAACTCAGTCTTCGGCGGTGCCGTTGAAGCGGTAGCGCAGTTGCCACATCTTCTAGCTAGGTGCTTCAGTTGTCTGTCCATAAACTGCCAATACACATAACTTCTGGCAAGCGCTTTCTTTCGGTTGAGCCCTGGATGTCCTGCATAGAGTCGCTGCAGTACTCTTTCTTGCAACGCCTGCGAGCTGATTACTCTATTTGAGGACATGACGCAATCACTCACAATGGAGAGCGAATGTCTTCGTTGATAGAATTGCTGCATTTCGGCAGATGAACGCGAACGTGGCCAGCTGGTTCTGTGGAAGTGTGTAACCTTCTTCAGGATTGGATCTCGAAGCGTTTCGGCCCGCACAGCATCGGCCGTAACTGACAGACCATGTAATCTCTCGCTCACCGGGAATTTGACATCAGGTTCGATCTCAACTGAGGCTATGATGGTGTCCTCGTCTGCTTGCCGCTTGGAATCAGTGAGGCGTGACAACGCGTCTACCTGGCCCATCGAAACCGTTGACTGATAACGGGTTTCAAAATCATAGCCCAGCAAAGTGAGTGCCCATTGATGGAGTCGATTGGCTGTATAGGCAGGAATTCCCTTCTTCGAGCCGAAAATCGCCAGCAGCGGCTTGTGATCCGTCAAGAGCTTGAAGCGACGACCATACAGCATCTTGTGCAATTTCTTCACAGCAAACGCTATGGCCAGTGCCTCTTTCTCGATCTGACTGTAGTTTCTTTCGGCTTTCCTCAGCGTCTTTGCGGTATATGCGATCGCCTGAGCCCCATCTAGGAACGTATGGGAAACTACGGCACCCATTCCTAAACTTTGTGCGTCTGTGGCGAGGACTACTTTTCGGGACGGGTCAAACTGAATCAGGAGTAGGTCTGAAGCCAGCAATGACTTGACCCACTCGAACGCAGTCTGGCATTCTGGCGTCCAATTCCAGGTTCGGCCCTTGCTCAGCAACTTGTTCAGCGGGGCACGTAGACGATGCTATTCGGGCAGCAAAGCGTTGTAATGACTGATTAGGCCACAGAATGAACGCAGCGATTGCAAGTCCGCAGGCGGGGGCATTTTGTGAATAGCTCTGGTATTTTATGGATCAGGGCGACGACCGTCTTTTGCGAAAATGAAGCCGAGGAACTTGATGCTTAGTGTAAAAAATACACACTTGTCTTCACGGATACGGAAACCATATGACGGGGGTGCGTTCTAGTACTTCAGCGAGCCGCTCAAATAGTTTTCCATCTAACCCATTAAAATGATATCATCCAGTTACGCTGCGGCTCCAGAAACCCGCGAGCATGTTGTCCACCAGCTGTTAGAAGATGGCTGGTGCTGTTTTCACTCCAAAAGCGTGGCGCTTGTACTGGTACAATCCACAATGAGTGTTGATGGTCAGCAATTCTCTCGAGCCTTCATCATCCTCGACCTGGAGGTAGGCATCGGACAAGTTGAGCTTGGCGAAACACTTCCCGCCATTCAGCTTGGCAAAGATATCCTCTGGTATCGGAAGCGGATACTGATGGTCGTCCACTGCGGCATTCAGGCCAGTCGAAAATCGGCACCGACACGCACTTTGCCGTTCGGCTTTCTCACAGCAACGCTTGGCGCAGCCCAAGCTCACTGGTGTGATGACACCAGTCGCTCGAGCTCCTGATCAACTGCTGCCATTGCTGCATACAGTACCGGTCTTTTTGCTCTAAAGACTAGCTTGCTGTCTTCGCGTTGGCACAACTTTGCTTTGAACTTAGTGCAGTGACCGCGATCATTTTCAAACAAGGAGGCAATTTCCTGCTTTAGCTTTCTCGTCATGTCTTCTATCAACAATGATGCATGGACTGGGTCGGTTTGGACTCTTGCAAATCTAACTCATTGGAACATCAAACAGTTGTAACATTTCCATCCAGTCAAACCCAAGGAACTTCAAGTTTGGTCGGTCAGACAAGTAGCAGGTTGCGGCCTGTTCCACTCCGTGGAATGCAATTTGGCAAGTTATTTCCCCTACCAGATACATCACTCCACCGGATGCGTTGTGGGTGACGGTTGGAATCAACCATCCTCGGCCTCTTTATGTGCTTCCAAGTGTTCTTGGAAATGATCGTTATATCTGATGCCGTATCGAACTGCAGCCTGGTTGGGATTCGGTTGATGAGCGAAGTGATAAATCGGCGGCGTGTTCTAGAATCGCTGTGACAAGTGGCAGTCACTGTTAGTGAATTTGCGTTATACTTCCTGAAGTTCTTTCGGTAGGACTGCTTCATGTTTCTTGGCCGGGACTGATGACAAAAGTCTTCCTTGTGGCCGCTTTTATGGCACTTATCACAAATATGACGCTTTAATGGACAGTATCGTGCGAAATGCCATTCACCACATGACCAACAAGGTGTAGGCGGCTTCTTTGGCGCTCTGTTGAACGGCTTGTTCGGGTTAGTCTTTTTTGCTTTTTGCTCAGCATGAACAGTATCGGCAATGATGAGGTGACTCTGTTCAATCATAGCGGTGTCATGTTTCAAAGTAATCAACCGTTTGCACTCGGCTACAAGAGACTTCAATGTCAAATCTCAATCTTGATCCAACGTAGCAAGGAGCCGAGTGCGGATTTCCGCTTTGCGTGGAGACTGTAAACACTGATAAATATGTGACACTTACACTGGTCATCCGTTAAACAGCGTATCTTGCAACGTTCACATTCGTGGTTAACCATGTCTGCTAGTGCCCCATAATCGTCTGTATCACGCTTAACAATTTTAGACATTAGTGGCGAATGCTAAACAAAGATCCTGACTCACCAAAAATTTCTTTGAATACTACCACTGCTTCGTTGAGTGATGTCCTTCGGCTCTTTGGACAGGATGTGGCCACCGTATCTCGAATGTTCATTGGTCCCGAGCTTGCGGAGCAAAAGACGCACTTTCCATGAATCATCTTGACGACTGAAATCCCTCCGGAACATGTCCTCCCAGCGTTTGAACCACGCCTCGAAAGTGGATTCGGAATCAGCATCAGAATGAAAATTATTGATTGAACTAATAAGAAGGTCAAGTGAAACAGCCTGCGTGTCCCATGTAGTTGCTCCGTTTGACTGTACCTTCAAGCACTGCGTCGAACTTTCAGTTTCATTTGTGCTTCCATCTGGGATTGTTGCTGAAGAAGCAGCTTTTGAAAATGTTCATCAGAAAACTTTGTAACATTTTCGTGCTTAGCAGTCGCCATTGTTAGATGTTCACGTTTTCTCGCTATTCCGAATTAAACACCCAACAATTTCTCCGCAAAAGTTCTAGCCCAGTCAAAGAAAACCAAAAACCCAACTATCTTGACCACGAAAATCGTGTTAATAAAAACGCCACCAAACGTAGCCAAAACGCCGCCAAAACGCTGTACGACTACGCCAGATCTACGCCAAATATCTAGTAGGCTCAATTACCTCCTGCTTCTAAAAAACGGAAGCCAACTTGTAGAATTATCAAACTTCCTACCAAAACTCCATATTCCGGCAATCACGTGAAGGAATAGAAGGTTCCGGAATCTTCGAAATCAATGCATGCTCGAAGATAATCGACTGATTGCTAGAATAATGGGTTTTTCTTTATGTTTTTGCCTTTTCCCAGATACCATATACTGGACCCCTATCGGCAACGGCTCTCTGTAGGTCCATCTTGTTCTGTCCCCCTCGCGGCGTTCAACGTTCGCCCTTTAAGACAAATAAGTCAGCAGGCTGCACTCACACGGACGTTGGGCACCCTTGGTGCTGTGGTGTTTTGTGTGTCCGAATCCGGACGTGACCTTAAGGATCACAAACCTGCTTTGTAATCTAAGGGTGCGGGTTTGAGCCTGCATAGGGACCGGACGAACGTCGTAGTATTCTTAGCCCACGTACGACTGTTGGTGGTTGCGCAGCAGCGAAGCCTCGGTACTGAGTACCGCTGTACTTCTGATACCTAACCCTTACCGAAAGTAGGACCAATTTCTCACATATGGTTGGATGTTTAATTAACTGCACCTGGCTTACTCTGTCGCTATTGTTTGCACGCACCCGGCAACGCTGATACGACAACAACTGGTCAGCTCCAAGGCTGGGTCATCGTCTTTTGATTGGATTTCCGTGAGTAACAATTTGTGTGCGACGCCTTTGACATCAACTAAGGTTGATTTACGAATTACTTCTAGACGCTGGCTTCCGCTTCTGCTCACACCGACTGCATTTTTGATGCTGCCAAAGACGTATTCTACCACAAACTGAACGCGATACTACACAGTGTTACCAGATCAGATATCGTTGTTGTTGTTGCAAGGGTTATGAATGCACAAGTAGGACGTCTGAGCTCTTTAGTAACTTGACTAGGTGCTAAGTATGGACCTTTAAACCAGAGGTTGCTTTTTCCCTGTACTATCGTTTTTACAATGTTTTCTGCGGATACATCAGTTAGCTGGGAATATTTTTGCGTTGTCGTTAACGACACAAATTCCAAGGTCGCCCTTGCTGTCCTTCACCCATTTGTTGGGAAAATATCAAGATGCTGAATATTGTGCGCGATTCCTTATCAAGTACCGTTTCGTTAAACTAGAGAGTGCTTCTCTCAGATTGTAATACTGACTTTCAACGCTGTCTCCTCAACGGAATATAATTTCTGATTGTTCTTCCCATAAATCTGTAACCTGTGATTGCTTATACCAGAGCGTTTACTTTATTGACACCTGTGCACGGTGTTCTTTTATTCATACATATCGCCATTTCCGTAAATGTACCTTCACCCTATCCGTAGTTGATGTTGTAAAATGCTGAAAATGTGCTCATCTGGGCTTATTTGGAATTGACTTGACTTGTACGGAAAACAACAAGCCTCTGTTGCAACTGTGCTCCGAGGACTGACTGTTTCTTAATAGCACCGCTTTTAGACACAGTGAGCGCCGATGTGCCACTTGACATCTTCCTGTATCCGACCAGCAATAAACCTGAATTGATCGCATAGCGTGGTTCTATTCTGGATTGTAGCTTGTTCTGTAAAATCTGCGTTGATTCTGATTGTGTTTTGGCACTGTCCTTTTTCCATCAACTCTACTGGGCGGCGTAACAACCGTGTTCCTTGACTGGCAGCTGAGTTATCTCACCCCCGGTCAGGGGAACCGACTAAGATGTCCTGCGTACCGAACTTTCACTCTCTCATCCTAATGACACTGAACATCAACAGAATAAGATCTCGGCCACGATGCGGGAGCCTCCGCTTGCGGCGCTATAAATCGCCACCGCGCCAATCACTGGGTCTCCGAGACATCGGTGAGCCTGGTGGAATCTAGAAGAAAACTCCCGGCTGGCTCCGAGCACAACGTAACCGGACGGACTATTAGGCACGAACTAAAACGGAGCCTGCGTGTTGACAAAGAAGCCTGGTGGACTGGTAGAGCTCAAGAAATGAAGGAAGCGGGAGCAGTAAGCCATTTTCACAGTCTTCCAACTAATCCGCACCACTGCTCCTAAAAAACCAGGCGTCACTGAAACAATTAGAGACAGCGCGCGTGCCCTGGTTCACAATAAGGAGCGCTGTATGGCTCGGTCGGCCGGTGACCGAGTGGTCTGCACGTTTGCTTTGCAACCATAAGGTCAACGATTCGAATCCGCGTATGGGGTGAGCGTCCTCGCGGTATACTGAGCCCGCGCGCGACTGGTGGTGGTCGCGCGGCAACGAAGCGCCGTTACGGCATACAGCTGACTGTTTTTTTTGTTTTTTTTTGCCGTATGGATCGTTTGGCGGAGCACTTTCGAGATTAGATCAGTTGGCCCGTTGCTTCTGGACCTCTTTCTACTCAGGTGGTGCAAGACCAGCCATGATCGATTTGTTTAGTGCCTCCGTCCGAGGCCGAGGTCCGAAACGCGATCACGGCCCTTAATCAGTTTCTTTCTGCTAGCCCGGATTCCCTCCCACCTGCACTATTTAAGGGTGGTGATGATCTCTGCAATACACTGACCTTTTTGTGTGAACAGGTCTCGAAGGCAGAGACCTTTCCAGTTAACTTGAGTGAATGGATTATAGTGGCACTACACAAGAAGGTCAGTTGCACTGACTGTGCTAACCGTATGGGGTATTAGCCTAACGCCGTTTGAGACAAAATTATTGACCTCAATTTTCGTTCGTCGCCCCAGTACGAAACGGGTATTCCGGCTAAGGGAAGCAGGCCGATTTCCACGCTCGACGAGGCTACATGAACCTGAAATTCACACTTCTGCACGTGCTAGAGCAGCGCCATACATAATTCAGGCTGACAATAATTATGTTCATAGATTCGAGGAGTGCTTCTGATTCAGTCGATCGATCCATTCTGTTCAAGAAAATTCTACCTGTCCTGTACTCGAACACCACAAGTCGTGTCAGGATCGTCAGTGACTTCTCAGATGTCTTTCAGACAACAAGTGGCGTTCGTCAGAGTTGGCCGATTTCCCCATTTTTATTCAACTTCGTCGTGGACTCCATCATGTAGTGTTCTCTCACCGAGTCTCAAGATGCCGGCGTTGAAGTACTGCCTCACGAAAAGCTAGTTGATCTTGTTTGTGCGGACGATATGGTCTTGCTGCTTGACGATGCTAAGACAGTACAGTCAACCCTAGATAACCTCTCTAGAGTAGTCCTGTCATTTGGCATAGGCCTCGCATCTTCAAAATGCAGTGTTGTCACAAGACTACCAACAACTTGCTAACCTCTTGACCCTTGATAACGCGAAGCTCGAGGTAGTTGCTCAGTTCATTGCATCAGCAATGACGACAATATAAGCACTGAACACCTTTTACCTATTGTAACATCTAGAATCTCCTTTATGAATATACGAGATATGTGGCGTCAGAAGGGGTTTCCCTCGGTCTGAAAGGCAGTGTTTACAAGGCCACCGGAGGGCGTCCAACTCAATGGGAGTAAGCATAGCCCGTTCGGCCGGCGGATCTGAAGCGACTTCAAGTCTTTTATCATCGTTGCCTGCGCAGGATTGCTGCTGTTGAATGGCACCAGCGTGTCCGCTACTATGATATGCGCTGGTGACCGCTTGGCCGTGATGATCATGGCTAGCCGAACTACCTCCTCGTGGTGTCAGCTGGGTGGTTCGAGTTTAACCCGTTCCAGCAAATAGTTCGGCGGCAGTCTTCCAGGACGTGGTGGGTTTCGCCTGGCAAGCGTTCTCCCTATAAAAAGCCACAAATGTCTGCTTAACAACACTGTGACGTGGCGGTCGTGACTCGCCACAAAATAAAGTCACTGCCCCGTGGATATCCGGATAATGGCATCCAACCCATGGACACCAATCTCCTACTCGCATATTGAGGACGATATCAAACATTGCAGATTGGATCAGCACAATTACAAGCACAAAATACACAACTACCTACACATACACACACAATGACATACATACCCCCTACAAAAACACAAACTTCTATGGCAAAAATATCGGATTTTTGCACATTCTTGATCATGCATAGTTATGTCAAAATGATCATGCCTGTAAAGGCGTGCCTCACCTTGTTGAGAATAAAAGATTTATTTATTTATTTATTGAGTGACTTGCGTTGGCTTGGGCACGTATTACGTATGCCCAGTTACTGATTACCGAGGAGGCCCTTGTTTTTTGCGAGATGAAGGGTGGCGCAAGGCTCGATGTGGGCAAAAGTTAAGTTGGTATTGAGAAATGAAGTCGCTGACTACAGAACTGCGTTCTGTTGGTCCGTCTCGCCTTTCTGACTAGAGTCTACGTGACGTGCTTTGGGCTTGCCTCAAGACGTTACAGGACATGGATCGCAGTCGGCACCAGCGGCGCGTCTGCTGTTGTCTCGTGGTCGGACTGCCCTTTTTTACTTATTTGCTGCTGGGTTATTTACAGGTAGTGGTTGATTATGACGCAGGACAGTTAAATAAATATGTTTGCTGTCTCTCCGATACTGCCTTACCTCAGAACGATGATGATCTTTTGTGACATTGTGTTGTTGACAAGGTATGGGCACCTTGACCATGAATATTTACTTAGAACATTAATGTTTCACATTAGTTCCTCTTCCCTCTTATTATTTTTTGTTGTGTAGATCGTGGCAGTTGTAGAGCATGGAAGCATTAATTCAAGTGTTTATTGTTGTTGTTGATCATCGAGCCCTCGATGCTCACTAATTGTGTCATGCCTCAAAGTAGCTATTTGATACGGCCATCATAACAGCCACTTATATGAAGCTTGGACACATAGATTAATAGCTGATGTTCATCGGTGGCACGCATTTAAGGCTCTATTTTTGTACTCACAACGGACATATTCATGTGATGCTAGTGGCAGCTTCTACTTGTGCTTATCCGGAAATACCGCACCTTTATATTCCAGTCAGGCCGGTTTAGGTATTCTGACTCAAGAGTTGAGAGGTTACTCGGACTGATTGGATCCCGGTCAGTGCACGATGATACCAGTTGTATTTGGCCTGAAGTACCATTTGTCATTATGCCGTTGTAGGCGCATATAACCCCACCATCGTCTGTATGATTTCACCACTTTATTCGCTCACACATCTCCTTCTTTGCTTATCATCGGTCTTTCACTTACGCGTTTTTATTTCTTCGTAATATTTATTCTCAGGTCTTTTGAACCACAGCTGTTCTCCGAACGCAATGATTCAGTTCACAGGTGCAAACAGCCGTTTGGCTGTTGTCGCTTTGCAACCGATCCAGCCCGATGAAGAAATCACGATAAGCTATTTGGAGAGCTGTCAACAAGCCAGAAGTCGACATTCGCGACGGAAACTTTTGTCCACAAATTACCTTTTCTGGTGTGAGTGTCCTCTCTGTGAGGCGGAAAAATTGCCTGCTGGATGCGTTAGTGAAACATCCGAAGATGAATCTGATTCTGAGGATGGACAGGATGAAAGTTGTTCCGAGGAAGCGTTGGTAGTGGACTGAATAGTCGAAACCACGCAAACGTCAGCTGTTCTGAAGATACGTGCCCTATTTTATCTGTGAACATATTGCAGACTTTGGGTAATATAACGGAAATGATAGTGGACGGTCATTGCTTTTCATTTGCGCGCATGTTGCATCGCTCTGATTGTTCGCTGACTGTTTTATTGCTGTATCATTGTTGTGCAGGGGAACCCTCCATTCCATCATTTTTGTAAAATGTTGTTATAGCGTACCAGTAAATTCAGTAATAACTAGTAGCCCCTTAACCTGTATTCGGCTTCAGTTAATTACCGTTCCTCCTTTATTCGTTTGGTAGATGAACCTCTCTCGGGGTTTCGTAAGCAGCATATTTTATTTGAACCACGGGTTTTACACACATAGATTTCAACAGGTACTTATCATTACCGGGATCAATTTGCTTCACGACCTCCCGTCTATACATCGAGTTCATATCCCTCACACATACATCCGTAATTCTGCAGTTGCGCAGCCATCTTAGGTTGGAATTAATAAGGAAATCGGGTCACACCTTTTTCACGCGACTGCCCATCTATTGTGTCTCACTGGTTAAGGCAGAGTTGTCGGTGAATGTAGACCCTGGACATGCATCCTGCATGATCTTCCCCCTCGTACTACGAGGGCAGAGCAATAAATTTCTGGATACTCAGAATACTAACTAGGTACAGATGACTCGACAAGAAAATGTAAACATTGTTCGGTGATTTCAACTCACTGAACCCTATATCAGCAGTCCAGCTCAGCTCATAAGTCATAAGGGTCGCTATACTTTAACTGTAACTGTGGAACTCAGTCGATGTCACCGGAGGGCGATGATTTTCTGTGACGACAAATGTGATTTAAAGCGGCACAAGAGATTTGGGCGATTTCCTGTTTATTTTGCTGATGATGCGCCCTCAAGAACCACTGTGTTTGCTTGTTTTGCGGAATTCAAGCGTGGGAGACGGTTTCTGGATGATGAGGCATGGTGTGGGTCGACTTGTGTATGCCACCACCGTGAACAACATTGCTGATGTACAAGCGATGATGCCAGAGGACGCGTGGATGTCTGGGGTACAGCTAGGAAAGCCATCGGGATCAATCCGCACCATCCTGCGTGAGAACCTCTGCCTTAGAAAAGTTTGCGCTCGCTGTGTACCTCATCCGCTCAGTTAGGACCAGAAAGTAGCTCGGGTGAATTGTTGCCGCACCATGCTTGCCAGGTTTGACGGTGGACGTTCCAGTGCTGTTTGGGAGATCCTCAGTAGTGATGAAATCTGAGTGTACGGTTTCGCCCCAAAGACCAAGCAACACTCGGCTCAGTGGACGGCCGTTAGTGGGACGCCGCCTCATAAATTCCGGCGTGAGCGCAATGTGACCAAGCAGATGGTGGCTGTGTTCGTGGCCATGACCGGTCATGTGGCTACTGTACCGCTCGTACGGTAAGGCAGTCACCGAAGATTGGTCTACCACAAGTGCTGGAAGCTGTAGCCAGGCGTCGTCCAAGGACTCGAGCACGAAGGACCTTACCGCACCATGACCACGCACCTTCACACAGGTCCGGTATCGTTATAGATTTTCTGGCTAGAGAACGCATCCAGGAGGTTGGTCACCCACCCTAAAATCCAGACCTCGCTCCGTGTGACATTTTGGGTTCTCAAATGTCAAGCGCATAATTCGTGTAATCCGCTACGAGTCTCTACAAGCTGCAGTAGATGTCTTCTTTGAGCTGCTTGGAGGGTTGCCCGCTTCGGCATGGTCTAACTGCTTCTCCAAATGGTTTGAATGCATGGAACTGTGCATGAACGCTGGTGGATAGGACTTCGAAAATTGCAATGCTTGTTTTGCTGTAAAAAAAATAAAACTTTTTATGCATCCGGAAACTTATTGCTCTAACGTCATATTATATGGGTGCGAGTCATGGCAGCTGGATCCGCCGCATCCCGTTGATCCCTTTTGTTTAGGCCTCGGCCTGCCCGACCATTCGTCAGAAGCTGCACATTCTTTCGCAAAATATTATCGCCTTTCATGTTCATTGTTCTATATGTTATACTCAAGCCCACGGACACTAATCAAAGCTAAACAAGGTATCGGCAGTGATAGCCTGGCTAATTTGTACACTGGAGTAAGTGTTTGACTTGTGTCATAGGTGCAGGTGGCCTTCGGTTGGCATCTGACCAGTGCTGGTATATAGCGTTTGGTTTGTAATCCACAGCTCACCGGTGCGCACCTTCCTAGGTGCCGAGGGGGGGGGTCTCGCTATATCCCTAGATCGCACGCGGATTTCGGTGGTCGCGGGGCAGGGAAGTGTCCGCACAACGTACTTGCGGGCTACCCATGCCTTCTTTTCTAGATTACCTTCGGCGATGATGTTCCTTGAATTGAAGACCACTTTTGTTCGGCTTTATCGCGTATTTTGGCATCGTTAATTATCGGAAAGCGTCTCAGAATAGTCGGTATTACTCCGAAATTCTTTACTGCAACTTCCAGGCTGTACCTTATTCTACGGAAACTGTCCTATGAGACTCGTATCTATCTACTGATTGGAGTGGGCTAACAAGCGCATCTAGGACTTACTCGAGGTTGTCCGATACAACAACGTATTCGTTCGACTACGACACTTGAAATCAACGACTTTCCACCATCAAGTTGGGTATATTCAATCAAGACTAGATGACAGCAGTATCTTTGTCTTCTCAATCTTATGCATTTTTCCGGTTTCCTAGGTTCATGTAGGGCATTTCACTCATCTCCTTAAGAGTGGAGAATCCTTATTTGTTCGTATGCATTATTTTCCGTCAAATTCGGGTAACTGGTGTTGACATTTTTAACTATAGCTGCTGGCCACTGCTGTGATTCACAGCAATTAGGTTATGTCTGTCAGTTGATTCAATAGCCGCTTGCATGTCAATTCTGTCAATGCCGTCAAATTGTCGTTTTGTCAGCGTCTGATTTGGTGTCATACACAACCTCAGCTTACCACCGGGTCAAGCTGGTTGTCACCATAATTATCTCCATCTCCATTTTCCTTAAGCCTTGTCCTCCTTTTTGTTGCTGTTTCGGCGAATCTCCGAGCGATGAGAACGAGGAATTCGTGAGAGGTCGCCCCACTCCAGAGGACGCAGAATTACGCCGACTTCGTCAAGCCGAGGCGGCTGAGCGCCGAATCGCTTCCAGTCAGGCCCGTGGTATAGCTAATCCTGAAGGAGTTAAGCGCAAGCAACAACTGGCAATGGAGCAAGAACTTCGAGCTTCAGCTTCTCCAAATACTGGCGTCGGTCTAAAGTGGAATGTCGGTTGAACATTCCAATACCTCCGAATGCACGCTTGACTCGTTCTCCATTCTATTGCCTCATCTCAGAGCTGCACCTCCTTTTCCATTGAACTAACTTTCCGCTATGTACAGGCTATTCTTTTTCTTAAACATAAGCACATTGTGATTGGTTCACTGTATTTCTCTCAAATCGGTTGCGTCCCAATTGAGTTTTACTTGCCACATCGTATGTGGTCTTGAAATACCAGACGTATGCAGTTTGGAAACCGAGTTCACCGTCGTGCACAATGCGAATCTACCACCTAGGCAACAGCCAGCTAGCTGCGTTGCTTTGTTTCTCCGAACTGTTGGGTTTCACTAGTATTCGTCCGGTAGCCTGGTCAATTGGGAACGATGCCAGTGGGCTACACCCTGCCAAAGCACAGTGGCTGGATATCGTTTCTATGCATATCGCCATGTCTTAGAGCTACCCTCCTCTATTTGGCTGAGTTGTTTCCGCCTTCATACTGGTTCCAACCTTCCAAACGCCACACAACTTTGCTGACACCATGACTCTCCCATCCACTGATATTTTCCATTAGCTGTACAGTTAGCTAGATGATTAAACCGATTTGCCTCCCACCGGGCCAGATGTGGTCCTAAACTTGTGCAGTGTATTTTCATGCCATGAACGCGTTGCATGACAGGAAGTCATCCATGCTGAATTAATCCGTGAATCTAAATATAATCCCTAAACCACTGAATTATCGGCATACTATAAACCGGTCACCCGGTCGAGCTTCTAATTCATCTATGGCATTACAGTAGAACCGTCTTCGATTGTTTGGATCACAATGGCATCTAATCATGTCACTTCTGATGATCTATACCGAAGACGCCTTAGCCACAAATTGTGGGCAATACTACGGTAATTGTGCTCCCGGATCCTAATTTGATTAACACTTCTCTCGTTTCTCGAAAGCACACTGTCGGTCGGGTAAGAGCTGGCTCTTGTATTTGGAATGGTAGATAAGACCGCTTGGTCAGGTTGGGACTTTTCATGCTTACGTTTGTACCCAAGAGCTCAGAATAAAACAGATCTAACTAGGCGAGAGCTGAAACCAATGGGATATATCAGTGTGTTCGCTGTATGCATGCCCGCATCAACCAGTGAATACGCCTCTGTTGCTTCTTAAGCCGTGGAATACTGTATTGTGGGTGCAAGTCGAAATTTTAATCTACACAATTCCATCGAAACATGATCAAAAATGTCAGCACACTGATCGTTTGTCAAGTTTTCACATAACGCATAACTCAATGAATTGGGACTATTATTATTGTCAGTTGAGAAATATACATCCAACGATGTCTCCAACTGCTTCACTGGGTTTACTTCCACAATATGCCATGGCAAGCTGTTCTAAACGTTAACCACTACTTGTTCAAAGCACAGGGGATGGGGAACTCTTCAAATCTGAAACCACAAACTTGTACGAGTGTCCAGGTGTGCCGCAAGGTATTCGCAAGTGGAGCACTTTTCTCAGCATGGGGAAGCCACCTAGGTGCAGAATGTGGTGGTTCGACTCATACCCAACGATAGGACAGGGTGCACAGTGTATGCCTCTCGCAATTGTCTTCTTGCGGTAAGCGCCACAAACTGGGGATGAGGCTGGTAGCGACGAGTTGGACCCGTTCGGTTTTTCACGCCTCACCTCGGGTAGTCGGGCAATAGGTATTAGTATTGGTAGTCTGGTATTACTCTAGTATTGCGATATAGAAGCAAATGTTGGTAGCTCAGGTATTGGTCTGATAAGTCAAAACAGAAACTGCTTTTGTGCGCTTATAGCATGCGCAGTCCGTTTCGGTGTAGTTTGTTCCTGTTGTCCACGGACTTCAACTCGCAACGTGAGAGCACCCCGAAGTCCTTCACGGCAGGTATGGAATGCTGCAGATGGCCGTCAAGAGTATAGGTTCGACCGCCACCACCCTTCCCCACGCTCATGAATACCGACTTGGATAGGTTGACGGGGAGGCGGACTTCTGCAGAGCACATAGAAAGATGGTTAATGTCTTGCTGAATTAGGCCGCAGTTGTCAGAGTTGCTTATCACTGTCCACATCTTCAGGTCATCCTCAAACGAGGCACAGGCGACCGAAGAAGCTGAGGTAGCAGGCAGGAACAATGTAGGCCCCAGCACCGTGTCTTGGGGCACGCCACTGATCGTAGGAGACCAGTCGGTCTAGTGGCTGTCGACTTGCATCTTCCACTTTCGTACAGCGAGAAACTCGCGGATCCCCTGATGCAATGAGCCACGTACTCTCAGCTTGTGAAGGAAGACGTCATTGTTTACCTTGTCGAATGCTTTGCTGAAATCGATGTGTACCACTGCTCGCAACCACTCATGTCTCGTCACGAGCAGGATGGTGTGCATAAACGACCTGATATAAAGCCGTGCTGTGTGGGCGTCAAATCTTTTGATGAAAACAACTTCAGTAAGCTCTTCTTCACAATCTTCTCCGCATTTTTGGCCAGCATAGGTGTCAAACAAAAATGGCCTGGAGTTGTTTACCTTGCTGGGATTTCCAGTTTTCGGAATCGGCCTTACCACCGACCATTTTCAGTCAATCGGCAACGAACCCATGATCATCGACTTGTTGAACAGGTCAGTCACGGTATGCGGGTTTTTGGTCGATAAGGATTTGAGAATCCATGAGTGGATCCTGTCAGGCGTAGCAGGCTTGGTGCCGTTAAGGTTGGCGAGTAGTTGATACACCTCTTCCACGCCACAATCCAGACTACCGAGTTCGGTAAGGGCAGTGCACGTGGAACTCAATACAGATACATAGTCATTTGTAAAAACGCAATCGAAGTGCGCCGCCAAGACGGACGAACGCTCAGTGCTGGAAGTTAAAGAGCTGTCCGTACACGCACTCTATCACTGATAGGTCACCTGCCAGCTTCAGTTGCCGCTTCACTTACGCAAAGATTCTCTTCGCGCAGCGCTTGCAAGCTGCTCTCTGAAATGCCTGTGCTTGCTCTTTTTCACACTGTTGTATATATTTCGTTGATTTTCATGCACCTAGTCGTCAACCGAACCAGAGATAAGAAATTTGTCCCACAGCTTTTGCTGCCACTGAGCCAGTTTACCGTATTCCTTGTCGAACCAATGCGGCTTGATCGGTCCGACTTTCTAACACTTTAGAGCTATAAACCGCTTCACAGTGTGCTTACTCCATCCTTTATAGCTAATCAGCATGCTTCAACAGATGCTGATTACGGCAGAAATCAATCCACTTGGCTTACGGATCGAGTCAGGTCGTCGCAATCCATTTTTCTACTAGTTGTAAGCAGGCCGCAGTACGTGGAATCGCTACACTGGTGGATCCGTGTTGAAACTAAAAACACTCGTCGTTTGCTGTCTGAGGCCCCAGGATCCGAATATCATAGATATGTTATTCAGAGTTTGTTAACCTCAGGTCTAAGCACGATGGAGTTGAACGCGGTGTCATGCACATCGGTTGGCAGATGTGTTGTGTTGGTCCAGTTTTAATTACCGTTTTAGCTTCGCTTCGACATCACAATACCCTGTGATAAGTTGAACTTCAGGCCAGCATATTCGAGGACAGTTAGAATCACTTATGAGGAGTAAATGAAGGCGACTTATATGATCCCAGAGATGTGGCAGCCTATCCAAACAACGTCTCAAGGGACTGCGGTGCAATGCACCCACGAGTAGCTCTCCGCGCCTGAGCTTGATCGAGCATCACGACTGCCCACATAGGCCATCTTCGTTTTGGTAAGCGCTCACAAGTCTCCTACACAGAGGTCAGATGTAGAGCAATACGCCACCGCGGGCATTCGATAACCTATCACAACTTAAGCACGAGTAGTCACTAAGCTTGACTTCTTGTGTGAGTACCTTATCGTCCAACCACGTCACTGCTAGTGCTGTTACATCTCGTCGCTAGAAAACAATGAAATGGCATTGCTTGTCGCTCTTGTTCACGAGACTGCAGATGTTAGTAAAAGCTATGCGCAGGCCGCGTTAGGAACTACCCAGCGTGCCTGAAGAGTGAGCGACCGACTTATCTGAACTCGCGTGTGTGTTCTAACCATTCGAAAATTTGCCATACTTGGGTTTGTTTCTCCTTCATCGGTTCGACGTTTTTGCTCGATGTTAGCACAATTGAGACGCTATCGGTCAGCGTCAGCTGGATCCATATCTGGACGAATATGCACCCTTTCGCTCCTCAGTCTACTTAGCCGAGACAGGATTAGCTTCGGCGTAGCCTCGTCGGCATAAGTTATCCGCATAGGTCGCTCTTTCTCAACAGTATTTTTGCTGCGGCGGATGACGCCTCATTTTCACTCCGTCCTCACCCACATAAAGAAGCCTATCAAGCACGCTCAGTAAAAACTCGAAATCGTGATCATACCCTTCCATGCGGACTTGGATCCGTGGACTCAGGCGCGTGAAAACAATTACATTTGATCGCCACTTATGGTTTTACGTGGATCTTGTGGGAGGAGGATGGTATCGAGCTGTACTTCTCTTCGTTTCGTGGCCTGTTCTGTCGTCGAGTTTTCCATAGCTCGTCCGTTAGACGTTCATTTACATGTCTCCAAAGATAGCAGGGCGTAAATTCACTAGATCGCTATCCTCAGTTGGTGTCGTACCTCTGTAGAAATTGGGTTCGTAAGCTAATGAATTGTCAGCAGAAGGCTGTGTTTAAACTCGGATGGAATTGTTGTACTGCTTCGCCTGAGACTGCGACCGTCTGTCTTCTCAACCACGCGTCTAACAAACCGAAGGAAATCAACAACCTAAGGCTCGGTAGGCAGGGTATATTCTACAGAATAGATCGTTTCTATTTGTTAATGAACCATACATACTAATCTCGGAAAGCGTGGTCACCCAATCTTCGGTCTCTGGCCGTCAGCCAATGTGGGCTTGTTCCGTTCCATTGGTTTGTCATATTTGGCAGAATCGTTCCACTCCGCTCAAACCCTGGACGCCGGCTTGAATTCGCTGACCAAACAATTCTCACCTGATTCCCAAATTTGGCAACATAGGCGAAAGTTATTTCTGGCTGGTGCGCATGGCCTTCACACGCAGCTGACTGATCACCTGCCACCCGACCAGCTGATGCGCACTGTAATCCCCGCGCTTAGTTACCGTCTTGTACGTGGACATTGATTCCACTTGGGTCTCTATGAGGAGTCCAATCCAGTTTGCGTGACCATATGTTGGAAGTGCCCACAGGTAAACATTTTTGGTTGCGATCGACATCGGCAGACCTACGTTTCTCTGGCTGCTTTCGACTGCGACAGTCGTTGCACAAACTTGGATGAAATCATGATAAATGGAACGCAAAAGACGATAGGAATCGGCAGGTAATCCAGCACAGTAACTAGGAAACCTTGCACAAAGATCAAAGCTTGTAAGCGCGTTTACCATGTGAACAACAACTTTCGTACAGGAGCCACAAGGTAATTTCTTCGGCATTTTTGAAAATTGTGTAAAATGGTGATGCTAGAATTTGCAAGACGGAACTCCCAAGTGTTAGAAAGATACTGCACAAAATATGATCCAGAAATTGCAGAATCAGAAATAAAACAATGGAACCGAAACTCCACAAAATAACCAATGTACCAATAAATCTACCAGGTGTTTCCTCAATGTACATTCCCTCGTCATCGCGTCTAATCCCCTAGAGGAGAATATCACTTGGAAGTTTATGATGATTCGATACAATGTAGTAAGCTAACGAGACAGTTATGTGTTTGCACGTCGTGAAATTTTTTTAAAATGTCATACATATCTGAGTACCGCAACTGGATGTCCAGTTTTATTTGCGTGAAACAGCTTCTGCCCTCAAGGAGTCTGCGTTACCGTGGTGAATGCTTTCTGCGTTAAACTTAGTGGAATCCATTTCAGCCCATTCGGCCAATTACTGCAATGAACTCCCAATAAAATTGACAGTTATGGCCTACACACCGCTGTACGAACCGACGAATGAAATAGTCAAGTTAAATCGAATCGGCAAATTTGTCGATTTCTTCGAATGAAAAGCACAGGAGCGCAACACATTTTTCTTGTGGTTCCTATCTGTTGGTCCGGCCTGTGCCGAGGCTTACACCTATGTGAGTAGACTAGGCATATTTGATCCAATTTTCTCAGCATTTTCCCTATCAATTTGAGACAAACGCCGCCCCCACCGACTTGGTGGCTTAGGCATGAAGATTCCGGCTGGCATCCTAGTCGCTCGGGGTTCGCATCGCAGTCCTGTTGTCTTTGCCAACCGTCCATACAGGTCACTGTCGCTAGCAGGCAACACCTAATCAACCGTCTGGTTTGTTCCGTCTCGATGTTGTTCTTCCGTTGACAGTTATGATAACCGATACAGCCACTCTGGTCACGGTCCAGCCACGTCCCGAATGAGAAGACGAAGGTCTCTGGCAAAAATTATGGAGCACCCGACAAACTGTATACAGCCGAAATATGAAGTCAAAATAGATAATTCATGAGAAAATGACCTAGTTGAAAATACCTGGACGCTAGGAACTGCTGAGCGCGTGGAACGGGCTTGTCAGGTGCCCAAGTATTGCGCTCAGTGGGGAGCTTCATGGCCTCCCATTCTCATTGACGGACTTCGAGGTAAGACGATCTCATTACCTTGCGCTGGTTGGCTAGCCAATCAGCTTCAAGCTGTGTGTATTGCGGCACAGTAGCCTAGGTGTTCCCCACCTCTAGCTAACGTGTATGATGATGATGTGTGTGACCAATCTTCTCCGGGCTGCGAGTTAGATGACAATTTCTGAGGACTGCTATGGACGAGTCGATGCTCATTGTGAATTCCGAATACGTTCAAGTGAGCTTACTACTCTCTATCCTTAAGTAAATTGCCTGTAGCCCTTAGTTTTGCGACGCTACTCCTGGCCCACCGTCACGTCACTTATAATCTGCATCAGTGAATTGGTAGACTATTTGTCAATTTTCCATTCTTAGTATTTATGCTATAACAATTTTAGCGGAATGTGCGGAACTGTTTCTTCCTGTAGTCACGTGTCCCCTTACCTACCCATAAATTAGTGTTTCCGCAAGTAGGAGGGGGATTTGTTCTATTTTTGTGACGATTCGTCACACTTAGACTCAGGCAGACAGCCATCACACATCCAAAATAGCGCTAGACGGCAGGTTCGTCCTATTGCGACTCGTCAGTAGTGCGCGCTTGCCGAATTCTAACCTACGACCTTACTCTTTCGAGCCAGGGACTTATGTCACTGAGCCATGGGCGACGGCAGCCGGCCATCATGGCTGATATTTAACTGCGATATAGCGCTGCCCATTCACTGTCATCCATGTTATGAAGGTGTAGAGGGGAGCGCTGGCCAACAGAGAAACGACTTCCTTTGCAAGCCGCCACCAATCGAGGTGGCATGTAAGCTGCTAAGACGACCACTGATAATTTGTAAGTAGTAAGTAATTTGGAGGGTCAAGTTTGGATTACACGTTGTGTGATTGGATTGCGACACGCAACCTCAATTTAATGGACTGTGATTCACATTGAAATGAACCTTAGTCACTGCGATCGCTGGGACCGTATTCAAAGTAGATGGAAATTGGTTATTGCCCACCCGAAAACACTGCACAGTCACGACGCGTTTCGATGTAATTTCATCTCATCCAATCACACAACGTGTAATCCAAACTTGACCCTCCAATTAGTCATTTACCGTTGTGACAAAAAGCGTTGCCCATCGTGACCTGGTAGCCAAAGGGGTAGTAGTGTTGGCTGCTATTCCAATGGTCGTGGGTTCAAATCCTGCTGTCTCCACCAGATGAGATGAAATTACATCGAAACGCGTCGTGGCTGTGCAGTGTTTTTGGGTGGGCAATACCCAATTTCCATCTAGTAAGTAATTTATTGGGTTTTCGTGAAGATTCCTCGTACTTAGGCAGACAGCCACCACATCCAGCAAAGCACTAGGCGGCCGTTTCGTCCTATTCGGAACCGTCAGTAGCACGCACTCGGCGGGTTTTAACGCGCGATCTTACTCTTGCGAGCCAGTAGCTTATTTACAAGTTCTCAGTGTTCGTCTTAGCAGCTTACATGATACCTCGAGTGATGACGGCTTGCAAAGGAAGTCGTTTCTCTGTTGGCCAGCGCTCCCGTCTACACCTTCATAACATGGATGACAGTGGAGAATGAGCAGCGCTATATCGCAGTTAGATATCAGCCATGATGGCCTGCTGCCGTCGCCCATGGCTCAGTGACCTAAGTCACTGGCTCGAAAGACTAAGGTCGTAGGTTAGAATTCGGCAAGCGCGCACTACTGAAGAGTCCTAATAGAACGAAACGGCCGTCTAGCGCTTTTTTGGGTGTGTGGTGGCTGTCTGCCTGAGTCTAACTGCGATGAATCTTCACTTACGTGTTTCTATTCTGCTTTATACTTGCGGCTGTTGAATCACAATAATTTCATTATAATTTGTTCCGTTCACTGTCCATAACTCTTGCGGTCCTAACCGTGCATTTCCTTAGACTGCATCTGCTCACAGTTAAACACTTTTTCCACGGTAACCTTTGCAGTGATTCTTATCCCCAAGCAGATTGTTGATTAAATGTACCGAGGAGGGTTTGATTGAATACACAGTGCTGTTTGCAGCTGTCGATGGAGACTCTTCTCCAGACTTCTGGCTGCAATTTAGCACTCAACGAATCGGATATGTCTATAATCCGATGCATAGAATTAAACCGTAGTTTTTTCAAGTGCAGTCCTCCGTCCGAGGCCATCGTATCTGGTAGGCAAACTGTATGGCCTACGGAAGTATGCGTTTCTTTTTTCTATTGGTGCTATTTACGTATGTTCACTTTATTGTTGAATCCCCTTGGATTTATCTTTCTCTTCCATTTTCCGAGCTTCTAGGATGAATTTACGGCAAGGGTGCTCAATATAACTCTTCAATGCACGCGTCATATCTGCTCATTCTGTCAGAGTCGTCGAATTATCCTCCTTTCTTACATGTCTATTACGTTTGTTGACGAAACTATCTTTGTGTGTTCATGTAATGTTGCCCACAACTGTTCAAGGTGTACAAGGTCAGGTTTTTCTACTGCGAACTGATAAGCAAGATTTGTATCAGCTTTTCGTGGCGCACATATGTCGGCGTCGGCAGGATCGCGTCTACCGCATTACCGGATACGTCTCTGACTCAAACACTCAGATGTTTGCATCTGGATAACCGAGAAGAACTGTGATCAGCCGAAGGCTATGTAGAGTCTTCTGTTGATCAAAAGCTGCACTGGATCCTCCAGAACAAGCGAGTCTCTGGTTATGTTATGCTCGCTCCAATGCGATTGAAATGGTAATTGTTGACCGTAAAATGAGCGGTACCAGTGCAAATAACGCTGTGCATAGTCAACTTCGGTCACAATGAGGCTGCTTGGCCATGCCAGGACCATGTTGTGGCGAGCAGCTTTCTTGAAAAATTATGACAACTCACTTGCCCTTAGAAGAATGTCCTTTTTTCATGCTAGATTTCGGAGTACAGTGGGGTTAGTTTGCT
The DNA here is from genome assembly GCA_944474145.2 of Dicrocoelium dendriticum. Lineage (NCBI taxonomy): Eukaryota > Metazoa > Platyhelminthes > Trematoda > Plagiorchiida > Dicrocoeliidae > Dicrocoelium > Dicrocoelium dendriticum. The sequence goes on along the minus strand of OX104064.1, from coordinate 104,612,300 downwards.
AATGCTAATCACACCGCCATAGTTGAACAGCTCCAGAGGAATTTCGTCTGAACTGGCGGTCTTGCATTATTGCAAGTGTCGAATCGCCCGCTAAACTTCGGCTTCGCTGGGTGAATCAAATGTGACGACCCAGAGCAGGCAGCTGGGTTCGCGGGACATGCAACTAGATGGTGACAGCCAGTTGAACTGGGAATGAAAGTGTTCGGCCCATCGATCCAACTTCTCCGTAGGTTAATGATCGGCCAAGTATCCGCTTTGAAAATAGTCTCACGGACACAAGCCTTCCTGTGGCCAGTATATCAAATGAACTAAAAACGCTTGCGAGTACTGGCAGACAGGAGTCGGCCTCCATTTGCGCTTTGTCGGTCGCAGATCGAAAATCCAATCAGTGAGATTGCTGTCGACGCAATAACGTGCTGGGCATGTGGCGTCGTTTCGTGAAGAAGCGTTTTGAAACCCGATTACCAGGCTCGGAGAGCACGTGCCAATCGGAATGAGCCTCTCCGTTTCGACACGTGTAACGGTTGTGAATACCCCATATTTTATTTTTTTATCACCTCCGTTATCAATCCTTTTTGTGTTATTTGTTTTAATTAGTGTATTTTGAATACTCACCTCAGAATGCGCCCGTGTCGCGTTGATTTCGTCTGGTGTCGCTTGCATGTGCCCCCCCCCCTCGTCATTTCCAGTGGTCGGATGTACGGCTTCGAATCATCTATCGGATTCTAACAGTCGATAGCCGAGGAAGCACTTATACCACACACCCATCATCATCGTTACACGTAAGCGAAAGGTAATAAACACACTTCAGCTACTATGCCACAATACAATACAGAGAATACACAAACCAAAATAGTATATGATGCTGAGTGAAAGGGTTGGTCTGTTCTCCGAGTTGGGCGCTTTGTTACAGATGTTTCGCTGCCCAGCTAGGCAACATTTTCTGTGTGGCTATCAGGGTCTGATTTGCAAAGTCTCGTGAACCACTGCCAGATCCCAGTAGCCATTGATCGTCTTCTGCATTGAATATCAGTCTTCGATTGGCTCACGTAGTCACATCTTCGCCATCCCGATTTGATACTTATTGCCAACTTCAACTGCAGATCATCGTAGAGCCCCTCTATTTCCAGGTGCTTGTTGTTTGAGTTCCAATCCGAATGCCAGGCCTCTACGAACTCACGATCTCTACGATTCTTTGCTCTTCCAAGTACCTTGATGTTCTCCAGGTCGAACGAATGGCCTTCGGTATCCATATGTACCGAAATTGGTGATTTTCATCACGGTGTCTACATCTTCGGCACTGAGTGTTCTGCATGAACGTTTTCCAGATAATTGTATTAGAAATCTTTACGGCTCACGGCAATTATGGTTGCCGAAAGGGATCTGGATATACATAGTGTTTACCGTTTTTCCTTCAGCTTTTGTAGCCAAGGATAGACGTTTAACACGGGTAGTTAACTGGTTCTTTTCTCCTCTACACTCGCTTGAGCCCTGGCGATGAAAACCTGTCGCTTCGCAATAAGATTATCCCAATGGGGCAACACAGATCAGAGCTGAAGTTTATTTAGTCTGTGAGATGTTCGTATTGAGCTGACAAGACTTTATTTGAGAAAATCGGTTAAACAGTGTTGATTTAATTTTTACCATGTCTGCTGAACAATTCGGCCGTTTAACATTTCTGGATGATCTGTTTGTCAGCGTATTATATATGACCTTACTGTATAACTTGTGAGGAACGACGCGGGGCCTTTAAATTCGGCTGTTTCTGTTGCCATCGGAAATGTCACGCTACTCACTACGAATTCTTTGTGTTTACAGGAATTATTTTACCCTTTGTTTAACTGGATCACTTCCATCGTTGTCCATGTTATCATTCTCGGTTGACCATTTGTTTTACCTTCTGATGCTGACACATGAAAGTGAAAAGATTGCTCTTGTTCATGCTTCGTTCCTCTGCAGAAGCAAGTAGAGTCAATCCAAAGTCGAAGTGCCGAGGGCCGCTTCACAAGAAACAGGACGCTCGTTAGGCGAAAGGTTTTATCTTCCGTTGTATCTGACCTAACCTGACCTGACAATGTACGAAAATTGTTCCTTGTTGACTGGAAACACTTTAAAAGCATTATCAAGGAAGTCTTATGAAAAAGAAGCATCCTGCTGGCTGTCAGGTAGGACTCAAGCACTGTCCCGTTAAAAAACGTAAATTCCACTGATACCATCCAGCAATGTACGATCGCTTCTCGGAGAAATGGATGATCTAGCAAACATTTTACAGCAATAGGAATTCATAAATGCAGGTGTAGTGATGTTGCAGTCAACTTGGTTGCATTCAGATATTGATCATGAAGTCCTTAATCTTAGTGGTTATCACCGCATTAGAACCGATCGCCCAGGAGACCCCAAACATGGTGGGGGATGCACCATCACTTACATTACCAAAGATTGGTGTAAATCCATTTCAGAACTATCGGAGTACTCAACGATTTCAGTAAGCTTCACCTATTGGAGTGTAAACTAAGGTAAGCGGTGGTTCCATGAGTCATGTACTGGCTTGGGCTGAAAGCATTATGCTGTCCTAGCTAGCAACGAGGATTTTCTCTACAGCTGCAACGATTGCTCAAAAAGCAAAGCTTTGCGCTGTTCACTAGCAAGGGACAGTCATGTTTCTTTGGATCGCCTCCTGTCCCTGTTGACTTCTCTAGATAGAAAAGTCCATTGGAATGTGGAGCGCCTGAATAGCTCAGACTTAGTAATGATATACTGGGGGATATGGGTAATTCGACTGTCTTGATAATCTCGACAAGTTGTCAGCCTAAAAATACTGTGCCAGATATTATTGACCACTCGGATATCCTCTTTCAGCTGTTAATGAAGGTGAAGCGAAGACTGCGATTGTCAGTACAAAGCGGAAGTAGCGTGAGAAGATGGTTAATTCAAAGACACATAAGGCGCATACTTCCCTTCCTCCATGTTCATTGCCCACCAACTCAACTACTACTGACCTATCTTCGCAGGTAGAGTCTAGTGCGACCATAGAGTCTATACGACTAGATGCGAAAGTACATGCACTTGTAACCGTGTGATATGCTGTAAATACTCCGCGTCGCACTGACTCATACATCAATTGTAGTGTTATTTTCAGGAATGCCATTGAGCCCTCTTCTACTCTACCAAGAGATGGTATGCTAGATGACCCTCAGTGGTTCAAAGTTTGCGTTACTAAGCTACTGCCACGGGGTTACTTTGCGCAAATTTACCAAACTCCGTAGTTTGCTAGTCGACGGATCAAACCGACCTCGCCTACTGTCCACACCAGGAACGCCAGACTCTCCTGCGATTCGCCTTTAAACTCAATGGCACTGGTATCGTTGTGCAACCAGACCTTCCTCTTGCAGATAGGTTGAAATTGTGAGAAGCTGTTAGACATCTTAAGGCCCGTCGAGAAGCGACAGAAGTCGGTCTCCAGTTAGTGGGTTTTCGGGTGGTAAGCCGACGGTCCATTTCCGTCCTACCGGTGCCCGTTCTGGTGGCGCATGACCCGGTACTCAGTATACCAGATTCCTTCAGGTGATCATCAGTAATGTGCGTAGCCTGCGAAACAAGTTGAGTGAGGTCGACGCCATGGTCGATGACTGTCGTCCAGATACTCTCGCGTTCACAGAGACGTGGTTATCTGACGATGTTACATACAGTGAAGCTGGCTTATCAGACTACGTACTGCTGACAGGTGATCACGCTTCCGCTCATCGCGGAGTCGGCTTTGCTTTGTACGTTAACTCTGCGTTAACTATTTTCAAAACGCATACATTCCGTTCTCCAGACAGTTCTGGCCAGGCGCTCGCGATTAATTTGCCTATGCCCCATGCACAACTTCAAGTTGTGCTAGTTTATAGAAGCCCCGATAGTGTTACAATGGGTCCAATTGTTTTCATAAGTGCCCACTCGACAAATCGATGTTTAGTAATGAGGGATTTCAGTCTTCCACATGTTGACTGACAAATTTTCTCCTGTGCTGCTTCTTCAGGGAGCTTTGCCATTCGGCTTTTAGACCTCGCCCTGTATGTTCCCTTACATCAATTTGTTGACCGGCCAACCAGGTTCATGGTGGGTCAAGTACTGTGACACTTGGATCTGGTCTCCGGCAAGTCATTGAACCTTGTCAGACTTTGAATACGGTTCACCTCTAGGTGCTAGTGACCATGCATGCCTCTCCTTCAAATGTGCTCCCAACCGTGTATCCAATGAACTCACCATCCGAAGACCAAACATATAGCGTGCCGATTTTCAAGCAATGAAAGCAAAGGGCGCCATCTCACCTTGCGTCATTTCAGGCACCGACAATATTCAGACAGCCTAGGACACATACCAGTCCTATTTATCTGAGTTGTCCCTGCCTCACATATCGGTTTCTGAGAGGAATAAAATCGAAACCAGGCCACCCTGGTTTGATTCTGCGATTATACAGCTGCTTTTTTAGACGGACCAGATGTTGGCGTGCCTGTGTGTGCCCCTTAGGCATGCACTTTCCAAAAGTACCGATAAGCGAAACACATGCAGGCAGTATCTGCGACTTGCTCTGTTGCAACATGAAACCGGGCATGCCCGTATATCCTCATCAAACCTAAAACGCTTCTTTGTTTATATTAAAAGGCGAAACAACATAAACCCGTTCATTCCGATGTTGTTCGGTCCAGTTGGCTCTGCTGCTGTCTCCGATCTTGACAAAGCATCCTTGCTTGAGGAACAATACAATGAACATTGAATTTATACGGGTTAAGAAGCGTTGCTTTACAAGCCCCATTGGATAGTTGGTGGGGATATCAACATAACAATTATGATGAAAAGTGTATTTGTCCGCGAGTCGCACCTGCCGAGCATTAGTTGGGAAGTTACGATTCCTGTAGACGCTTATCTGGAGATTTCCATATCGGTGGCCAAGGTTCTCAAGCTTCTACGAGAGCTAAATCCTGCTAAGGCAACAGGATTGGACGCTATCCACCCCAAACTGTTGTATGAGTTGGCTGATGAACTTTTCTGTCTAATTAAGCGACTGTTTGAGAAGTCACTTCATAGCTGTTCTCTACCTGACGGCTGGAAAAACGCTGTTGTATGCCCGGTTTTTAGCAAGGCTGACAAACACCTCCCTGAGAACTACAGACATGTTAGCCTAACCAGCGTGTTGGTCAAGCTCCTGGAAAAGCTTGTGAGGGATGCCCTTGAAAGTCTTTTATGGGCATTTGGGTTTCTCAGCCCCTCCCATCACGGTTTTCGTAAGGGCTATTCTTACCTCACCAACTTCTTGGTTGCAAGCGAACACTGGACCGATGCGGTTGATCAAGGAAAAATCTTATACGTATTGTTCATCGGTTTCTCCAAATCTTTTGACACTTCCGCACTTTCGCCTTTTGTTCAGGTTGCAGACTTATGGTATCTCGGGGTCAATCTTGAAATGGAATTCGGCTATTTTAACCAGAATGGAGATGTGCGGTCGTGTGAGCTCCAGCCTGCAAAGGTCAAGGTTGCTAAACCTGCTATCCGAAAATGGTGTTCACCCTGATGTGTGTAATCTGTTACGTGACTATTTTACAGATTGTACTCACTTCACCAAGTTGAACGGTAAGAAATCCTCTGTCCTCCGTGCCGACTGTGGTTTTCTATAGAGAGAGAGATCACATCATCCTTACTATTTTCCTTATATGTTGAGCATCTCCCTATACAAACCACGTTTATAGGGTGTAAATATACTGATGATGTGTTGGGATATATGGCCCTCACTAACCAGGATTCCTCATCACTTCAACATTTGTTGGAAGATCTGGTGGAATGGTCTTCATCCAGATCTCACTCCTAATGCTTCTAAATGCAGGCATGTACTATTTTCTTTTCTACCTGGCGATAAGTTGCAGTCCCTCATAGCTTCCCCCCCCCGCACTTACTGTGAATGAAAATCCCATACCCAGCTCTTCCACCGTCAAGTATCTCGGCGTTTGTTTGTCCCAGAACCTTTCTTGGTCCACGCACGTCTGTAAAACTTTTAAAAAAGTCAGCAAAGTCTCTTTTTATGCCCTCTGACTTAAAGTGCTTTTAGTACCTCGTACTTTAATGTTCAGGTTTTTGACCTCTTGTATTATTCCCCATTGGCTATACTGCTCTCCTGTCATCGTCCCTGGATTGCTTCAGAGAGACGACCACATCTTATTGGTGCGATCTAGAAAGCACATTTCTAGATGCAGCGGGTTGTCGAGAGATAGTGTAGTTGATTTGACGATTTCTAGACATCTTGTTGCCTGCAATGATTTTTCTTCCGAGGTACCAACTGATCGATTTTATCCACCTCACAATGACCTTTCCTAAACACTCTTTCTCTTCTGCTCGTTCGAAATTCAGAATTTTATTCTCCTGCACGTCATCATATCGTAATACTGTGTTGCCTTATCTCTCACATTTACTTGTTGACACAGCGAAATTCACTAACATGCTGCGCGAACTCTTGTTCTGCTTCTTTCCCACTTTTCTACCCAAGCATGTATATTGATATTATTATCCAGGTGTCCGCAGTGGTGGTGTAAATGCTGAAAATGAACCCATTACGATTCATACAGCTTATTTTGACTTGACTCGAAATCACTGTGTTCACAGTGGTGTCCCGCAACTGTCGATCCTTGGTCCCCTGCTATTCACCTTGTTCGTTAATGACTTACCCGACGAACTGGGAGTGCCATCTCTAATTTTCGCGGACGACTTAAAGTTCTGGTCCACAGTAAATGATCCTAGTGATCCACTGGCCCTACAAAGGGCTCTAGATAGACTATGGAACTAGTCCGTTTTGTGGCAACTGCCTAATCTCGCTAAATGCTTAGTTTTGTGATTAGGATCAAATGGCCCACCGACGCACTATTTACTCGGGGGTAATGAAGTTCCGCGAGTGTCACTCCAAGCTGATCTAGGCGTCTTCCCGTCGTTTGATTTTAAGTCCAGTAAACATTAGATGGCAACTGCTCGCAAAGGTGTTGTCATGTTGTTGATGATCCGCAAATCATTCGGGATCATGACAACCGAAATGTTCGCAAGACCACTTGCAGTCATTGTTAGGCCACACTTAGAACACTGCGTACAGGCTTGTCCACCCTGCCCAGTCCGGGACAAAATGGCAGTTGAACGAGTTTTACCGTCGGGGACAAAAATCGTGTTTCAACTAAAGAAGCTGTCGTACCCTGAGAGGTTTAAAATTGGACATGTTTTCGATGCACTACAGTCAATTTCGCGGTGACCTCATCCTCACCTGCCACATAAAAACAGGTCATTTCGGCCCTAATTTATCTGGACTGTTCCATCCCACTCGGCGCCAACAGTTCGTGGCTATCCCCTGAAGTTGCACAAACCCCGTTCGGACCGGTTTGGGACTGATTCTCGGTTATCACGCCGGGTTATATACTTGGAATGCGCTGCTCGCTGAATGAGTTTATGGCGCCAACGGTGAAAGAGTTCCATCATCGACTTGACGCTCTTGGTCCGCAGTCTAAAATCTTCCCATTCTCATCTTAGCTTTGCTCTTATCTGTTGATTGTTACGCCTTTTTAACTTCTCATTTGCATTCCAAACTTGTTACACTCTGCTCCAGCTTGCTTTGTTTTTGTTCTTCTTCCACGTTTACTTCATTTCACGTGACCGGCACAGCGGGGGCTGCTAGTGCAGGGAACGTGGGCATTGTTTGATTGACCTGGAGTGTACCGTGTGTGTAGATTTGGCCCTTCCTTGCAGATCGCCCCACAGATTTCACTCCGGTAAGCATAACGGGATTCTCCTATTGTTCCGGTCCCACTTGAACTTAACCTCCTGAGCGGTTTTCTAACTCTGCTAGTTTGGAACGTGTATGTAGCTCCTGACACAGCACTGTCCGAGCTGCAAAAGTTTGCAGACCACCTTACCTTGGACCCTGCCGGCACGAAAGCCCGATAGGCGCCCGAAACAAGTCCCGATGACACAAATTTCGGGCGGTCGTGAGCACCCATATTTAGTCTCGAATCGGACTAAATATTCTTACGCTCAGTATAGTATTGCAGCCGCATCCGCCCATTCATATGTAACCATTTTCCATTCTTTTTAACGCGATTCGACGACCACTGAATGGTTGTGCATGAACAACATCTTGCACGCCAAAAGTTATTCCTCTGTACGGAATTGTAGTGTTCAGTACTGAGTCTCCGAATTTAGTCCCAGTTGGGACGAAATTCGGGCGCTCAGCAAAATATGGCAATAGCCTTAGCTAATTTACGGTTAACTAATTTCCATCGCTTTTAATGCATGTCCACGATCCTTACAGGGGTGCGCACATACACACTCGTATACGCCCTAAATTATTACCACGTATAAAAGTATCGAGCTCAGAAACCACATACGCTCTGCAACCCCCTAATTTTTCAACGCTCATCACACACTCCGCTGTTAACACGAACGCGTTCTTGAGGGACCTAAAAGTTGTCCATTGACCGAACTGTGGGGCTGTCTGCGGTCGTTGTACGCTGTACGCTAGCAGCTGTTTTAAGTCGCTGTAAAAGGAAGCAATAGCACCCTTCAAATTTTTCTACAAGAAGACCAAAAGGTTAAGGAAATTGTAATAAAAACCACTAATGTTGCGTTTTTGTACTAGGCCCGGGTGTGACATGCGATTTCGGTTTGTAATCCTCTCGCTTTTTGATGCGCTGTATCCAACGGCGAATTTTATCAGCGATGATACTTTCAGTGCATCGGACGAAATATTTCCGCATTACAGCGTCTGAAACTAATGTCTGATGCAATATCACCGCTTACTGATAATAGCACGGGCGAAGGACGTGTCTGAAATTCGTTATTCCTTGATAACTCTTCGCCAGTTTACTTGCCTTGCAAGGGCGTTCGTCATGACCGCTAACAGGACGTTCTTGATGAATTTTGTCAATGACTTTCCGCCCAGTTGCCCGAAATAGGCAGTCTGAAACGTGATATATGAATTATGTCCTTGCCAAATTCTCCATGTCTTCGTTTCGTCAGCCGCATATTCAGCGTAAGGAGCTCATCGACTCAGTCTATTGGTAGAGGCACAGGACTGATGGCACCTCTCTTGTCACTGACCATGCGATGATTCAGAGAGTCTAACCTTAAGTCCATGGTACGCATTTGTTTGCGCATGCGAACGAACTCTTGCGTCAGATGATCGAGACCGTGTGTAGCGGGCTAATAAGGGATACATCACAACTTACTACAAACAGCTTTATTGGAGTAATCCACCGTGTCAGGCACTTCCTCCCTATCGAAGGATGTTTGACAGCAACGGTCATAACTGTGGCTATGCCGCGGAAATGTTCTTACTTTAAACTCCCTGTTTTCCTGGGATCTTCATTTTCCTTGTTACCCGGCGGCGAATATTCCAACTCCAACCTGGGTGGTGGGGGAATACTCGATGTCCACGCTGTACGCGGCAGTGGGACATGACTTCTTTATAGGTGTTTCGTGTTCTGGGAAACGGACGGGAATGCTCAAAGTAAAGATAGCTGAATTTGTGTCTACATCTTGCGTTTACCGCCCTGCTCCATGGAGCAACTTGCGTCGCTGGACGGTGGCTCCAATTGTTCAAGCAACGCAACCTCCAGGCAGTTTGCTTTCGCGTACTAATCCAAAAGGTGTATAAGTAGTGATATGGCGTAGATTTACCGGTGGCTTTGTGAGTCCGCACTTTGTACATTGGTGTTGACTTAGGTAGCGGACTGTTGTTTAATGTCAATGCCTCTATTTGTCTGCAAGGCAACTTAGGCCACGAAACTTGCCTCTGTCCCACCATCCAAGGGGAATGTGCCACCGCGATGCCGCCATCTATGAACTCAAGCATGTGCTACATCTAAAAGTGTAGTTCCATTAATGGCCACATATATACAAAGCTGAAACAGGGATAGATAAACGCAGTAACGGTAATGGTTTAATTTGGTAACAATGCCCAAAAGCCGACAGGTTTTCTCCCGTGAAACCACCACCAAACGGTCACGTACTAACAACTTAACACTGTGATGCCATAGAAAATGCAAGCTGTAGGTTTCATCGCATAGAACGTAGATCTGAAGCACAATCATCATGCATTGATACGACCTTTGCATTACATCCAAGTGAAACATTTTTCTGCCTTACGGTTCCTTCGGAATCGACATTAGTGATTATCCAGATTGACGTATTACTGATACAGTGAGGTATTATATTCACTTACTGATACGTATTCTATTTGTGATAGTTGAAAAACACACGTTAACGTGTTGATTTCCCCAGTAGCACATTCCCTGTGGGGTCAATCTTTGAACATGGGCTACCAGTGGCCTACCCACTTACAAACGCGGAGTGGGATTGTTTGCGGAAGCTCAACGCCGAATGCTGTACTCCGATGAACTAGTGATCACTGTTTAAACTGGAACAGCCCATCTGAGCCGGTTGTTAGTGCAGAGATCCATTTGTGTTTCAAAAGATTACTGGACTCCTATTTGATTGGTAAGCAAAGATCTAACTGCTTTAGCTGCGATCGTTGTGGTATTTTGTAAAAAAAACTGCCTGGCAGCGACTTGCATCGTTACTGCAAGGAATGGGAAGCGATGGAGATGAGTAAAGCATTCCTTCGTGCTCAATAATTACCCAACGAGCCTAATGATAGCCGGCAAACCGCTACACTGATCTGATATCTGAATTTCCACATTCTAGTCCGAATACAGCGTTTGTCATAGAATGATAGATAAGAGACGAATGGCTACATACGTGGTGACGGATTATAGCTTCCAGGTTATAAAAGACTTTACCTATACAAGGCACAATGCCACAAATTGACTGGCTTATAAAAACGTGTCGTAATTGAATGATCCGCATGACGGGCTGGGCTGAGGCAAATGGTTGGCAGCATCCGGTTTCGGATTTGCCTGTCACGGTGGTCAGCCACAGGACGCCTGCGCCTACGGAGGGACCATGGATGGCTTGCGCTGCACCACCCACAGCTCCATCCACACACCCCGTATCCAGTGTAAATCCGAAGGAATAAGACCGGGAGGCATGTGGATTGGAGCCACATTTCATCAACGGCGCCGGCCCACACTCCTTCACAGGTAAACACAAGCACGCTGTATTTGGGAATCAAGCGCACACAAGACGGTAGCTGGACCGTAGTCCGCTCCACACTGAGTGCATGGAACCACTCTTCGAGCCTAGCACGACCACAAGGACCGTGCACCCCGTCCCCTCCAGCAACGACCAACTGTCTCCTGGAGCCAGTATGAACGAGGTAGCGGGTAATAGACAGGTAGGCACCTTGTCAACATGCACATCAAGCGCAGCCACACCTGGGATGTCAAACAACAGCCAATCATTCGAAATGTCGATATCGATTAAAGTAAACGCATATGACGATATAAATACTCGCTAAATGAGCATATAGAAGAAATTGGTTATAAGTGAATCCGTGATAAGTGCAAAATGTCCGAAAGTTAGTTAAAAAATACCACGCGATAAAATTACGCAAGTTTACCACAATTCGTGTGAGCGACGTGTGCAAGTAAGGAGAAGATTATCAAGTACGCAGAACAAATCAAATAACTGGTAATGAATTTTATCCACATTAAAAACACCTAATTTAAGTGTAAGTTGGTTTAGCCCAACTGCGGTGAAGAAGCATCATGAATGCGACATCAGCCTCAGCCTCTCATGTGCTACTATGCCACCCCGGCACGCTTCCAGGTATTACATGGAAGTACGGGCGAAACCTTTCGAGGGAACACCTTGCATGGAAGTAGGTCCCCTGGGGATGGTTCCAGGAGTGGCCGTATTACTTTAACTGGACATCTGTTTAAATCTGCACATGTTATTGTTCCTTGTTCCACTGAACGTGCAACTAACCAACCAAGCGCCAGCAGACGAGAGCGCATACTTGTGCACCCTTGAGCCAAGGCTTGTGGCATTGGACTGAGAGAAGAAGTGCGCAGGCTCAATCCCGCCAATCGTATATCCAATAAGGAAGTCAAGATGATTTTAGATAGGGTGAACGTGCTAAGCAAGCATAAACCAATGGAAAGGGAACCAGCGACACAATGCAAATAACAGGGATGATCCATTGAAAGGGACTGTTGCAAATAGTGTAGCTATTCTATAAACATTCGGGCGTAGAGTATAGATACTCTATAAATATTCGAGCGTAATCTTAATAAATGACTTTGTGATCGCGGCCCAGTTTTCTTGCTTTCCGGAGAGTTACAAGACATGTTGACAAGGGAGAATATGCCGACGTGCCTAAACCCGCTCGTTTTTGGTGGACAGCCGTCTATCACACTGCCGACCGCTCTGCAGCTGACTGAAAGCATGCTGCTAGAGGACTAGAGAATGTGGAAGGCGAAGTGGAAGGACTTCGTCACCCAGACCCAGTTGGATACTTAATCAGTGGTGTACCTTTTGGCGATATTTAGGCAAGCTGGGGGTGATGAAGCCAGGAGGGTGCTCGAAACATTGAAGCTCTGTGAGGCAGGAGAGAACGTCGAAATTTCGAAAGTGCTGGGAAGATTCGGGTCGTTTTGCGAAGAACAATTAAATGAAACGTATCAGAGGCGATTATTTTTTGTTCGCGATGGATCCCCAGGCGATTCGTTCCAGACTTACATAACAGAACTGAAACTGTTGGCGCGTATCTGCAACTTCTGCAATTGCATGCGAGACTCCTTGCTGTGTGATCGTATTTTCATTGGCATAAAGAATGCTGAGTTCACTCGTCGCCTTCTGAGACAAAGGAACCTGTCTTTGGAACAACGTGTGGGCGTCTGCTTTAGTAAGCAAGGATGGCGCAGCAGTTTGGGTGTGTGAGGGCCGAGACAAACACCGATCTGTGCGCGGTATCCCAAACCAGCAATAGTCCGCCCCGGACACCCGAAGGACAGGGTACGAGTTGTCAGTTTTGCGGTCGTGTACACTCAAAAAGAGAGGAGAGCTGCCCAGCTTGGGGTCGATCATACACAAAGTGTTCCAAGAAGAACCGTAGTGCTGGCTGTTGCAGATCCGCTAAGCCAGCCCAGTAGTCGAGAACATCAACGAACAGACAAAAGAATTTTCGATACGCAACTTGGAAAATCGTGGAGAGCACTAGTATGTTTTCGTGATGCTTTTGATTCGAGGACGACCGGTGCTCTTCCAACTGGACTCAGGAGCTACTGGCAACATAATACCTGATAAGTACTGTGTGGGAATGACGTGACAGGACGCAGAATTACCTCAGAATGTGGAATGGTTCAAAGCTGCTGATGAAAGTTACCGCCACGTTGAAGGCCATCAATTCGAAAAACGGTACAGGACCCCAGCTCGTTTTCCTGATAGTCTCAGGAGACCTTATGCCCATTCTGGGTCTTAATTCTATTCATAGTTTCGGTTTTGTTTCTTTTAACTATGAAAGTGTCGTCCATTCGTGTGAAGTTAACATAGATATTGTTGACAGCTACCCAAGCTTGTTTGACGGAGTCGTAGGGAGATTCGCAGGGCGTGCTCATTTATCTTTAATCGAATCCGCTAAGCCGGTAGTGTTGCCGACCAGAAATGTGCCTATTGCCTTACGTGAGAAATTTTTAGACGAGCTGCAGGGTCTTGCTAGTTTGGGTGTAATAGCCGAAGTTGAAGAGCCGACAGACTGGGTTAGCCAGGTGGCGATCGATACTAAGAAATCTGGAGAACTACGCGTGTGCGTTGATTCAAAACTACTTGACGTCGCACTCAGGAGAGAGCATTTTACGCTACCGACGCTAGATGACGTCTTTTTGGTGCTATCCAACGCTAGGATAGTCACTAAAATCGACCTTGCTTCTGTGTTTTGGCATGTATTACTTGATGAAGATTCAAGCTACCTGACCACGTTTGGGACACCTTTCGGGCCTTTCAGCTGGTTTCCTTTACCTTTTGGACTGAAGGTATCTAGCGAGATATTCCAGAAACGATTGGAGCAGGCTTTAGACGGTTTACCTTGAACGTTCTCTGTAGCAAACGACGTTTTGGTTCTTGGTGCAAAGCGAGAGGAGCACGACCAGAACCTTCACCGAGTTTTGCAGCGCTGTTTTGAAAGCAACATCAAGTTGAAACGAGAGAAGATGGAGTTGCGTAGGACGGAAGTTGTGTTTTATGTACATGTGCTAAGCTCCGAAGGACTGAAACCAGAAGGAGAAAGTCATGGCTATCAAACAGATGCCTTCTCCTACTGACTTGAAATCCGTTAGTAGGCTGAATTGGATGGCGAATTATCTAAGTCGTTCCTTGCCCAGATTAGCCAATGTACTGGTAGCGATTCGAAAACTGAGGCATAAGAGTGAGAAGTGGCCATGGGACGCGGAGCAGGAGAGAGCATTTCAGACAATAAAGGAATTTGGAAGTTTGTGAGTAGGGTAAGGTTTGTAGAAAGTAGAAGTCACGATTAAAATTCACGCACAATAATATGCCTCGGCGGGGAGTCGAACCCCGGTCCACGAATTTCCGGTCCGCTGCTCTACCACCTGAGCTACCGAGGGCTGACGATTAGGTGCGCAAATTTTAACACATGACTTCTGCTTGGTGCGCGACGTATTGCCAATGGGCTCACAGTACCTGTCCTGATGTTGCAGATTGGCTCACTCACACGTCACTTCCCAATGGACCGAAGTACCTGCCCTTCAAATAAAGGAATTTGTCACGAGTGCCCCCGTTCTCGCTTACCATAACCCAGCACTCCCGCTCGAGATCCAATGTGGCAGCAGTCAGTATGGTATCGGAGTCGTACTCATGTAGAATGGTAAGCCTGTCGACTTTCGCAGCCGGACGCTGACAAAGACCGAGCGTCGTTACGTGCAAATAGAGAAAGGAATGCTAGCATTGGTGTACGCCGTGGAGCGTTTCAATGACTATACGTATGGCCGCAAATCCACAGCCTTCACCGACCACAAACCCCTAGTGTCGATTGCCAGCAAGCCGCTTCATGTTGTTCCACGCCGCCTGCAAAGGATGTTTATTCGTCTGAAGAAGTATGATCCATTCTACCGGCCAGGATACCAGATGCACATTGCGGACACGCTGTCAAAAGCGCACCTGTCAGACACGTCCGGAAAGGAAAAAGACCCAGATTTTGTCCATGTAACAAAGCTGATGGCCGTCACTTAGGAACGCTTGTTACATCTCCAACGATACGCTGAGGAGGACGGATTGGGTAGTCTACTGAAACACGCGTTCATGCACGGATGGCCTGAAGACAAGAAAAAGTTACCAAAGGAGCTGACTTCATTCTTCCATTCTCGTGATGAACTCATTACTCAGGATGGATTAATATTCAAAGGCAAGTGGATAGTGGTTCTAAAGGCATTGCAGCATTCGAGGCTGGAGCTGATACATTGTGCACATTTAGGAACCAACAACTGCATGGCAAGAGCTAGAGAGCTGTTGTACTGGCCCGGAATGACCAGCCAAATACGCGATTACGTCTCCAATTGTGCAGCGTGCAGAGAACAAGACGTACGCCAGCCAAAAAGCGAGGATGCTACGTTACATTCCTGACAGACTCTGGCAGATGGTTGCACTAGACCTTTTTCTCACGATGGAAGGAACTATTGGATTGTAGTAGATTATTTTGGTGACTACTTCGAGATTGATACGCTTACAACGACTAGTACGCAATCCATGGTGAACAAGTTGCAGTGCCAATTAACTCGGCATGGAATACACGAGGTGGTGGTTTCAGACAAGGGACCGCAATTTAATAGTGCAGTTTAATGCATTCAGCAAAAAGTGGGAGTTTCGTCACCGGCTAACCAGCCCATACCATAGCCGATCAAACAGTAAGGCTGAGTCCGCAGTGATGGAGGCGAAGAACATGCTTACAAAAGTCAAGGAGACCCAGCAATATCCGTACATAATGCTACTGGACCGAAGGAATACACCACCTGCTGATATCGGAGCCAGTTCTGCACAGCGTCTATTCCTTCGTGGAACAAGAACGCTAATAGCGACTGCTACAACTTTACTGCAATCCGAGATAGCGCCGTCCGATGTCCTACACGACCGACTACGGAACAGAAGGCTAAGGCAAAAATAGTACGATGATTGCGGATCGAAAAGCCTTCGACCACTGGGTACAGGGGAAGAAGTATTGCTGCAGCCATTACCGGAATCCGGTGGATGCTGAGGAAAGGAGTGATCGAAGGCCGGAAGGGAGAGAGGAGCTATGAAGTAAAGGTTGGTGCAATCTCATTTGACGGAATCGGGTGCAACTGAGAAGTGTGCGTCTGAAGTGGACACCGCAAAGAAAGGGTCAGCAACAACAACCCGAGAAGAATAGTGCTACCCCAACCCAGGACATCAAAGGCACACGAAGTCGTAGGCAATAAGGAACATATTATACTGCCATCAAAAAAGACGAAAAAGGAAAGGATGTCATGGGGCTGGAAATGCCGGTGTATGGAAATGCTGTAATGCCGATCGAACGGCACAGGCCAAACCGATGAGAAGTGGGCATGTTGCCGGAAGCATATTGGTCATCCAATAAAGAAATAGTTGGCCCGTAATCAAGTCCACCCTGCAAGTATCCACTGAACGTGCAACTAACCAACCAAGCGCCAGCAGACGAGAGCGCATACTTGTGCACCCTTGAGCCAAGGCTTGTGGCATTGGACTGAGAGAAGAAGTGCGCAGGCTCAATCCCGCCAATCGTATATCCAATAAGGAAGTCAAGATGATTTTAGATAGGGTGAACATGCTAAGCAAGCATAAACCAATGGAAA